>ML778987.1:944178-987073 GCA_009831015.1 Picea engelmannii
CCTCCATGCACTGGTGCCGGACCCCAAGGTTATATCTGATTACAGGAGGACCTCGTTTGAATTCCAAGCCAAAGATGTACATCCGGCGGACCAAATGGACATGCATAAACAAACTGGGGAAATGATTTCCCACACTCTAGCCCTCATGGTAACTTCTGCTGCAAAGTATCGGACAGCACTGAGCAACGCCCAAACCCAACTAAAGCTAGAGAAGATGTCTTCCTTCGCGAAGGATAACAAGATAAAAACTCTCGAGGAGATGGTCCTCAAGATTGGCTACGACCCGGCTAATGTCCAGGCTGCCGAGGAAATGATCAAAAAGAAGAATGTCGATATCGCTGCATTGAGAAAACAGTTGAAGCTCCCTCCCACAGAGGACCCACAGACAAAAGAAATAGCCGAGAAGGAAGGTGATAGGGATGAGATGCTGAGATTAGTTTTGGAGCAGAGTGCGCAGTTGAGAGAGATGGAAGATGAAATGGAAAAACTGCTTAAGGAGAGGGAACAGATAAAAACAGTGGAGGGCATCACCTTGAGTGCTATCCCCATAGCAGGATCGAGCACAGTGACAGCGACAACGACAGTGACCGCAGTTCCGTCCGCAACTACAGAGAAGGTACCTGAAGGCACCATAGACCTGGCCAAGTCCATGGAAAAAATGAATTTGTAGGAGTCCGAAATTAGTAGGCTTAAGAAAGAGGTAGAAAATCTCCAGGAGCTAAAGTTTTCATTTCAGACTAGCCTGTCTAAGGAAAAACAGGTGAACGAACAGATGAGGAAAGAGCTGCAGCAACTACAGAAACAGACATTAGCCGGGAAAACCTTGACCGAAGTCAAAGAGCTCGTGTGGACCGATATCTCCAAGTCCATCAACGAAATCTGGCCAATGGTTCAGATCATGTTCGAACAGAACGAGTTGCTCGAGAGAAGAAAACAGGCTGTGGAGAAAATTAGGACTGAATTGGGCGACATGCCTACACAAGCCAATGACATCATAAAGTTCCTCAACTCAAAGACCAGGGAGGAGCTGGAAGAATTGAAAATCGAGGACAGAACTGAAACTATTTTAGAAGTGAAACGAGTGCTAACCAAGAGAAGCCTAATGCTTCAGCTCGAGGAGAAGATCCAAGTAATGGATCAGGGAGTGCAAAGGTTTTTCCACAAGATAGACACTCTGCAGAGGAAAGGCTTGCCTGGTATGAAAGTCATCAACGACAAATTAATGACGCTCCCGGACTACAAGAAACAGCTAACAGAAGTATCAAAAGACAGTTCAAAGTTCGCTGGGATACAAGCAAACATAACAGGCAGAGCTTTCATGGAGGCATTGCAATTGGACTTTGAGATCCAGCATGAAATCGGGCACATTTTCTTCATCAAGCCTACATTCGCCAAGTACACAGACCTGGACAAAGTGTTCTGGAGGTTGCTCAAAGTGACAGTGCCAAATCATATCCGATGGGAAGAGCTATGCGATCTACTGGATTAGTAGATGAGCTGTCATTTCCAGTCAGCTGTCCTGTCAGCTGAGGTTGCAGTGGCACCTCACCAACGACCTACCCAGAAAATTCAGCAAACAGTTATGATGAATCACCAAACGGTCTTAGATTAGTTGAGTTAGTTATGCTAATAATAGAATGGACACGTCCTCATCAGTTATGAGAGGATCCTTTGTATTTTGACTTATAAATACTCCTTTTTCAATGTATTGAGGGTTGTTGATTYACACACCYRAACTGCTATTAAKCTGTAACACTTKGACGTGATCCACCAYTAATAAAGAAGAAGGTTTTTMACAGGATTCCTGCGCATGTTTCACTGGTGATGTGATTTCTTGGTCATTTGTTTTCTTGCTTTGTGATCATCTTGTCTTTCTATAACTAATCTATACGAATAGCGTTATGTTTCAGGATTTATCACGGATACCCTGTCTCCGATTTTGTAGATTTTAATGTTCATCTTCTAAACATTTTCAGTTAAGAGATTCTTAAGTGCTTGTTAATTGGAAGTGTTTTTCCTGTCTTTTCTTCAGTTCATCGCTTAAATTATTAAAGATCTAGTGAGGGGTGTTATCTCGCCTTGTGAAAGATTTCTTCAGCGTTTCTGGTTGCATCTCAGTTTTCATCAAGCACAGACCCCATAGCCCAATGGATGTGTGATTTGTCTCAACCTATTTTAAAAAATCCTTCACTACAAAACGAAACTCGTGCCTCTAACTAGCCTAATATCTTAATTCAAACAAAGCTAAATTACATAGAGAGATCCCTCTCTGAAGCTGGAAGGGCTAGATCCCAGCTTTAAAAGCAGTTGGTTAAGGTTACCTTTGTGTATTTCCTCTTTTCAACCTCTAGGAAATTTACAGAGTGATAACAGGTCTCAACATTGTCTCCAATTGGGGATAACACTTCCCTGTGAGGTTCTTAAGAACAACAGATCAATGCCCTGGAATTAAATAACTTTCTCCCACCTTCTTTCTATTACCTATGTTTCTCTCTGGAATCCATTTATATATGATATTGTCTCTCATCCATGCATCTTAGTAAATTCAAAACTGCAACTACACCCTAGTGACTTTGTTGGGCTATGGAGTCTTTATTCACACACAAACTAACTAATAAAAAATGAAAAATGAAAGAAATTATGGTACAAGAGGGACCTCCCCTTAGTATTTCAACTGAAATAGTGTTTCAAGAAGTGCCCATTTACTAGACCTCCAAAAATTTCAGTATCATCCAGATTGTGTAAGAAAAATGTGTTATTTTCCAAAACCTCAACCACCTTAAAAGGACCAAAACATAGGTTATCAAACTTACCATGCTTATATTTTTCTTCCCTTCTAGCATCCCACCTCAAGACTAGGTCACCTTATCAAAAAATATCCTTCTTGGTTTTCTTATCAAAATTTGATTTGATCTTGCCCTGGTATGCTTCAGTGATCCAACTTAGTGCTACTCTATTTTGTTGAACTTGTATAATCTGAAATATTCTCCTTTGGATGTCATTTGTCTCATCCATTTCTTCCTATAGAAATTTCATAACTGGTAGACTGAGATGAGTGGGGAAGACAATATCTATCCCATATACTAGCTAAAATGGTGAGGTTCCCAAGGATCTCTTGGTACTGATCCTATCATCCCACAAGGCATACTTAAGTTTGGAGTCACATAATTTCTTGTTTCAATCAACAATTTATTGATGATCCTAATGAGAGTCTTGTTTGATGACTCGACCAGCCCATTCCCCTGAGAATAATAGTGTGTGGAATGTGTCAAGGCAATGTTATAGTTGTCATAGAAGTCAATCATGGTTTTGGACTTGAATTCTTGGGCATTTTTTGTTACAATCTTTCTAGGGCAGTCGAACCTGGAAAAGATATTGGTTTCCAAACAGTTCATAATCATTTTGTCAGTAGCATATCTAGTGGGCATAGCCTCGATCCATTTCGTAAAGTAGTCAGTGGCAGTGGGATTCCATGTGTTCTTCCCACTGGAGGGTGGATTTATCTCACCTATTAAATCTAATCCCCATTACTAAAAGGGGCCACTGGTAGTGATAGGTTTCATGGGTAGTGAGAGTATATTATGCTTTCCTGCAAACTTTTGACATTCATTGCATGCCCTTACTGTAGTGAATACATCGGAGAAAAGGGTGGGCCAGTAGTACCCTTCCATTAGGATCTTGAGGTTTGTATCTTTCCAATTCTAGTGTCCCCCACAAAATCCCCTATGCATATCTGTTATGACCTACTTAGCTTCATTTTCATCAAGAAAATTTAATAGGATTCCAACAGGATCCCTCCAATACAAGTTTTGATTTAAAATCCAAAATTTTATATCTTTTTATTTTAGGGATCTGGCCCTCATCTTCTTCAAATTTGGTGGACATTATAGGTGCTGCAGAAAGTAAATTATATCTCGGTACTTGCATGTTGTCTTGTCGAGACTGTGTCATGGGTACATCAGATTGGGTGAAGGTCTGATGCAATTCCAACACCTTACAGTTTGATTCTCATAACAACTTGGAAATTACTTTTCCCTTGATCATCTTGATGGTATTTATGTGCGGGTCATACTCCAACAATTTGAAAATCCATTTCCCTCTTTTCCCTTCACTATTTGGCTGGACCAGAATCTCTTTGAAACTGTTGCTAGGAACATAGGTTGTTATGCTAGACTATAACACATACACCCTAAAGGATTTCAATTCTTTGACCAATGCATATTCCTTCTTTTCTAATATATCATACTTCATTTCAGCATCTCAGAGGGATTTTCTGAAAAAGGATATGGGTTGTTATTCCCTTCTTCATTCTTTTGCAGTAGCACAACAAAAATGGTTTCCTTGGAGGCGAAAGAAAAGATAAATAACTCTTTGGCATAGTCAGGGATGACTAACACAGGGCTTCAATAAAAGAATTTTTGATCCTATGGAATGATGATTGTTCCTCATGTGACCACTTGATGACAACATATTTCTTCAGCATGTTGGTGATAAGCCTTATGATTTCAGCATAGTTTGGTACAAAGCGCCTCAAAAAATTTATTATTTCTATACAAGACTGAATAGACTTCTTATTTCTGGGAATTTCAATTTTTTGAATGGCCTCCGCTCTCTTAGGGGCTATCTTTATACCTCCTGATGATATGATGTGGCCTAGGATTTTACCTTCTGGCATAGAAAAGTGGGACTTATTGGGATTCAAAGAGATCCCATACCTTCTGCACTTTTAGAAGATCTTCTCAAGGTGTTGTAAATGATCCTCATCTGATTTGGAGAAAATGGTGATGTCATCCAAATATATAACCATAAATTTATCTTTCTCCCCCACAAAGGCTACATCCATATCCCTCTGAAAGGTGGCCCCTTTGTTCATCATCCCAAAGGACATTTTTGCCTACATAAATGTCCCCCAAGGGGTGGTAAATGTTTTTTTTTCTTTTTCCTCTTCACATAGTGCTATCTGGTTATAACCAGAGTACCCATCCAATAAGGAAATTATGTGGGAACCTACTACCGTTTGTAAAATATGGTCCATCTTGGGTAGGGGGTAGTTGTATTTTATGGAACACTTGTTGAGATTTTTGAAATCAACACATAAGCGTATGTCCCCACTCTTTTTGCTCATAGGTATTTTTATCGCACAAGTTGTATTTATGGTAATAGGTCAAAAGATAAATGGATAAAATGGTGTAATAAGAACCAATCCCACCCAATCTCACCTCAATGGGATGGTTCTTTCTATTCTAGGTGATAAGGCCCAAGGGAGACGTCCCTGGTGACCTGGAGCTTTGAGAAGGTGAAGGATGATAAGGCAAAAGTGTAAATCCCCCCTCACAAATTACCACTGAGAAGAAGATTCGGCTAAACAACCAATAATAAGAAGTAACCAAAGAAGAAGAAAAGCACATGTCTGTGACAAAGCAACAAGAAACTTATACGTGCATATCTTGGTTAGTACTTCATATATCAAAGATCATCTGCTAAATTCAACATATAACAAATTATAACAATAAATGTTGATGAAGTCAATCTTTGTCAATACAACAATGAAATAATATCACTCCACCAATAAATACCAAAATGATGTAGCAATCAATATATCCAATCAATCCCTCATTCAATAAATGCTTTAAACACCATTCAATTTCTTATAAAATGAAACGTTGCTCCATCAAGATGAAATAACCAAGGGTGACGTCAACATTCTAGGGTTAGTAAGTTAGGGTTAGTGTAGTTAGGGATTCAGTTTTAAAATAATTTTGAGAGTGTTTGGATCCAATTCTACCTCAACATTGTAGGTCTTAGATCAGTGCCTTAGGGTTAATGGAGTCATAGGTGAAGAACACAAAATTTGAAGGAGAATAGATTTTAAAAGACTAGAGGGATAAGTTTTGAAGTGATGCTAAAGCAGGGCTCCAAAATCATAACCCTAGGGGAGAGAGGCTCACTCTGGTGTTGCTAAAGAAAGGCCTCGTGCTCTCTCCTCCTTCCCAACAAACAACTAGCTCAAATGAAAAGCAAAGTCAAGACAAGAGGGTTTAAAGAGGGAGATTGTTTCTAAGGCAAGGCTCTTTCATCAAACCCTAAAATAAAATGACCCTAGGTGTAGATAACATAGCCCTGGGACGTCCTCTTCCTCTTGAAGTCAAAAGGTACAACTAGCTTAAGGGAAGAAGAAAAAGGAGTGTAGCTATGGCTAGGCTCTCTTCTTCTTCTTCAATGGCTAAATTTTTTTCTATCAGGGGACATGAGACAAAGACCTACTTATGTGTTTGTCCCCTAGGGTTTTTATTCAAAAATTTTTATAAATAGATGCAAGAAATTAAACTACAACAATTCAATCAAGAAGTTTTGCAGAAAAATACTTACAAATCATCAAGAAAATAATCATGCAAACCCTAGTTGTAACACCTTCCTTCAAGAAAAACACCATAGAATGCCAAAAATCTCTTCCTTCAACAAGTGTGCCTTCCTCAAATCAGCCAATAACCCAAATGGGGTGAAACTTTGAGACCTCACCAAGTGGTGAGTGATGAATGGTGATAAAATGAGAGTCAAAACCCTCAATATATATTGTATTAATGACCTAATTTAACTTTTAGGTCATAAAAAGGCCGACAAGGCCAAAATACCAAAATAATACTATTTTTCATTAAATGCTCATTTTAAAACCCTAATTGAGCAAAAGGTTAGACGTCACCCCTTCTAAGGGAGACATTATTCCCTTTTAGGGAAAATGCAACAATAAAGAGAAAAACGTTAGCCCTCTTTGGGCCTCTCCATCATGCCACACGTGCCAATTGCCCTGTCAAACTATCACACACTCAAGGTGATGTCATGATCCCATAGGTGACGTCCTGGGCCATCCAAGGAAAATGTTTCACTGGAAGTGGGTCAATCCCCCTAGGCCAGGCTCTGCCAAAGTGCCTCTGATGAAACGTCCTCTTCTTCTCCGGTGCAAAACCCTGATCAACCACTATCCTATCTTTTCCCCCTAATGGGGTCTCAACATCCATCTGGTGGGCTCTTCAGCCCCATGGAGGTCCAAACTGATCATCTCCCCATGTGTACTAGTCCAAATGGTACTTATCCATCGGGCATGGTCCTGCACATCAAAAGCTATGCCCTCCATGGGCCCATTAGTCACAAGGATCATAGCAATGTCAATCACATTTCATCATTAATATTATTAAACATATGCATAAAAACCTTGATACATCAGTCAATATCTCAAAGACATTAAAAAAACCTACAATACAATATTGGATAAAAAGACAAGACGTCCTATTGGGCTAGTATCCACAAGAAAAGGAAAGTTTCCAGGAAGATTTCATCCAAGCCATGTAAGTGAGGTAATGCGGCTAGGGGATGTCCATACATGTGGGTGCAATGGGGGTCAAGGATGCATAATGTTATCTGTGGGTACCTTTGTAGAAGGTGAGTTGTGCCTGTCATGGATTCATTTTTTCCAAGCCCGTTTTTTCCTTTATTCTTTTTCTTTCTTTATTTTTTTATTTTATTTTTCTTTTTATTCAAGGGATAACCAGAGGACACTTCCTTGGCATGGTGACTAGAGCTGGCAGTGTTACCCACAAGTACTTTCACAGAGATGAGAAGGTTGGCTCGTGATGAGACCCCCTTTCCCTTGGCCATGCAACCAAAGGTCACTGCCCTGGCGTGGTAACTAGATGGTGGCAATGTCATACTCCTAGGTACCCATGAACCTAATAGGCTGGCTCATGATGAGACCCCCTATCCTCTGAGTAGATATTGTTTGTTATTTTTTGGGTCCCTCCTATTTCTTGCTGAGAGGTTTTTTATTTCCTTCTTGGGGATCCCTATGCGAAGCATCTCGAGGTTTCATTTTAGGCTTTTTTATTTTACCAACTACTTTTACCTTCTGGGCATTTATCCCCTTCTTCCCACGATATAAGGTGCAATCCTACAAATAGGTCAACCCAATGCATGGACAAGGGGAATGGGATAAATGAGCGGGAGACAAGATGAAACAGTGGTTCTATGATGGAAGCGGACGATGGCTCTTCATAAATTCCCCAGTGGAAAACCAAAACCTTTGGGCACAGGCTTGCTAGGGAACCTTGTCAATTCCCCCAATCATGGTCAAGTGGGCCAATGCAAGATCCAAGAAGTTGTTAGAGATAAAATGAATCAGATGCATATATTTAAAGGTTTCAGTGATCAAAAGTGACACATACCATGATACCTGGACCAATTACCTCATGGAGAAAGAACCTCTTATGATACTAGACCAAGCCGATGGTGATGGATGTTGTTGTTGCTGACAAGATAAAGATGATGGAAGAAGAAAAGGATGCGCCCTCTAGGGCCATGCTCAAGTCAATCCTTCTCTCGGTACTACATGTCTAGGACCTGTGGGCCTCGAGACATGATCTCCTAGTTATCCCTAAAATGTGGGGATAACATCTGGCTCCAACTCGGGGACATGTGCTCACTGTAGAGCGCATGAGAACCTCAACATCTCTGGCATAACCTACAGACCTACTCAATATCGATAGGGGCATCAGTAACAAAAATGGGGTGGTAATTCCACCCCAACAAACATAGATATATATACTAAAATGAAGAAATCAATAAGTAAGAAGATGAAAGAAAACTTCTTACCTGTACTTACCTATTTGCTGGAATGTTGGGTGTAGTCAAACAACCAGTGAAGCCAATCCAACAACGTTCCTCGATACCTACCTTTATTCTTCATCATAAACAAAAATAGTGATAAATCAAGCACAAAAATGTCATGGGTTAGAATATATATAATATCATCGGAAATCTCAAAGTCTAACTCATGGAGGCGGGTGGGAGGGAAAAAGTGATCCCAATGCATACTCTCAGGAGAGTGCTCAATCCATCTTAGGAATGGATTGTGAAAAGTTCAAAGTTTAGGAGACTGACTTGAGGAATCTGAATGTTGGCTACCTTGGGCGTCTTCACAACTTGAGGCCCAAGGATGGATTATAAAAAAATGAAAGGATGACTGACCATTCCTAAAGGGGAGATTGGAAAACTGTGATAATAGGCTTCTTCTTGAGGCACTCAACTTTCCCCTAAAATCCAGAATGAGGTTTTTCTTTACAGGAGACTCGAGATAAGGGACATGTTTCCAAACCACACCTTTAGTGACATAGTGAGGTAAAGTGATCAAAGGGGGGTGGAAAATCTTATCACAAGCATCCTGCTTTAGGGAAGTAACTTCCTCATTTTTATCAATATCCAAGCATAACGTTGGTTGATAAATTTCTTCATAGGATAAATCTAAGTGCTCATATGGATAGTCATCAAATTCCTCAAGGTATGACCGAAAATTAATCGGAGAGCGTAGCATCAAGTCCTCCTTGGGTGTCTTAATAGAGTCAGGTTCTTGTTGCCAAATGTCAAAATCATTAGTAACTTCATGTGATAAATGCGAAGGCAACTTTTGGAAAGGACCATCAATGTCATACATGGGATCGACATCATATCCAATCATATCCCATCTACGCTTCTTGACATGTATGAATTCATCAAATTTTTTAACAAATTCATTATCTTCATCATAACATGAAGGGGTTAAAACATCTGAAACTTATTCACTTTCCAAATCATAAGATAGAGAATCATTAAAAATTTGGAAACAGAAGTAACTCACCTTGCTCTCTTCTTCCCGTGCAGGAGCTTTATCATCTTCTAGTTTATCCGAAGACTCCATTTTTTCTTCACTGTATGAGTCATAGAATAAGGTATCATAAAAAAATTCGAGAGGAAAATAACTTACCTCATTCTCTTCATTTTTTGTAGATGGAATAGGATCTTGGAGAGCTTTGTCAGATGGAGGAGTGGTTACCGGTGCTTCATCCTCATAATCCTCCTTTCTAGTTACATCTTCATTTCTTTCTATTGGATTATGGGAGAGGTCTTGATCCTCTTCAAGGGGTTGATAATGGTATTCATAAACCTCATCTTTTATATCAGAGGATTCTTAGTATTGATCATGATATGCCTTCCTGAGATATTCTACAATCTCAGTGATGAATCATTTGTCATATAAGGCTACCATGAGGTTTTGAAGGATGTATTCATACATTTGGCAATGTGGATTAGTAAGGTCTATAAACCTACTAATAAGGTGTATGAAAGATGATATACCCCTGTCCTTAAAACAACTCTTAAAATGATCTTGTAAGTATGATGGCAGAGTGAGTAAGAACAATTTTATAAGAGCATCCTTTCCTCCCAACTTTATCTCGCTCAAATACTCCAAAAATTTTACGATGTGAGTAGTTGGGAGGCCCAAAAACGTTGGAGAGTTGTTTATCCATTTTGTATCAAAGTAATTTGGGTATCCTTGAAAACTTCTGAAATCAATACTCAAATACATTTGTTCCTAGTGTGCCATGATCCCATAACTTGGAAATATCACAGAAAGTAAGGTGGCACCCTGATAAATATTAGTGGATTCGCCAGATAATTTACCTGAAACTATCAAAGGATAAGGGAAAAAACCCTAGTGGAGTTTCAAGGTAAGCTTGTAAGATAAGGCTCTGAGGCAAGGCTTATCGAAAAGTTTTGTCGTCTTGAGGAGAATTGACTCAGTGTTCCCCAACAACGGTGCCAAAACTTTTTCGCACAGTTTGGATTTATGGTAATAGGTCAGAAGATAAAGGGATAAAATGGCATAACAGGAACCAATCCCACCCAATGTCACCTCAATGGGATGTTTCTTTATATTCTAGGTGGTAAGGCCCAAGGGAGACATCCTTGGTGACCTGGAGCTTTGATAAGGTGAAGGATGATAAGGCAAAAGTGTAAATCCCCCCTCACAAGTCACCACCAAGCAGAAGATCTGGCTAAACAACCAATAATAAGAAGTAACCAAAGAAGAAGAAAAGAACATCTATGGGACAAAGCAACAAGAAACGTATACATGCAAATCTTGGTTAGTACTTCATATATCAAAGATCATCTTCTAAATTCAACGTATAAGCAATTATAACAATAAATGTTGATGAATTCAATGTTTGTGAATACAACAATGAAATAATATCACTCCACCAATAAATACCAAAATGATGTAGCAATCAATATATCCAATCAATCCCTCATTCAATAAATGCTTTAAACACCATTCAATTGCTTATAAAATGAAACGTTGTTGCATCAAGATGAAATAACCAAGGGTGACATCAGCATTCTAGGGTTAGTAGGTTAGGGTTAGTGTAGTTAGAGTTTCAGTTTTAAAAGAAGTTTGAGAGTGTTTGGATCCAATTCTACTTCAACGCTAGAGGTCTTCGATCAGTTCCTTAGGGTTAATGGAGTCATATGTGAAGAATGAAAAAGTTGAAGGAGAAGAGATTTTAAAGGACTAGAGGGATAAGTTTTGAAGTGTTGCTAAAGAAGGGCTCCAAAATCGCAACCCTAGGGGAGAGAGGCTCACTCTGGTGTTGCTAAATCAAGGCCTCGTGCTCTCTCCTCCTTCCCGACAAACAACTAGCTCAAATGAAAAGCAAAGTCAAGACAAGAGGGTTTAAAGAGGGAGAGTGTTGCTAAGGCAAGGCTCTTTCATCAAACCCTAAAAGAAAATAGCCCTAGGTGTAGATAACCTAGGCCTGGGACGTCCTCTTCCTCTTGAAGTCAAAAGGTACAACTAGCTTAAGGGAAGAAGAAAAATGAATGTAGCTATGGCTAGGCTCTCTTCTTCTTCTTCAATGGCTAAAATTTTTTCTATCAGGGGACATGAGACAATGACCTACTTGTGTGTGTGTCCCCTAGGGTTTTGATTCAACAATATTTATAAATAGATGCAAGAAATTAAACTACAACCATTAAATCAAGAATTTTTGCAGAAAAATACTTACCAATCATCAAGAAAATAATCATGAAAACCCTAGTTGTAACACCTTCCTTCAAGAAAAACACCATAGAATGACAAAAATCTCTTCCTTCAACAAGTGTGCCTTCCTCAAATCAGCCAATAACCCAAATGGGGCACAAATGTCAGACCTCACCAAGTGGTGAGTGATGAATGATGATAAAATGAGAGTCAAAACCCTCAATATATACTATATCAATGACCTAATTTAAATTTTAGGTCATAAAAAGGCCGACAAGGCCAAAATACCAAAATAATATTGTTTTGCATTCAATGTTCATTTTAAAACCCTATTTGAGAAAAATCTCAGACGTTACCCCTTCTAAGGGAGACGTTATCCCCTTTTAGCGAAAATGCGGCAATAAAGAGAAAAACATTAGCCCTCTTTGGGACTCTCCATCATGCCACACATGCCAACTGCCCTGTCAAATTGTCACACACTCAAGGTGATGTCATGAGCCCATAGGTGGCATCCTGGGCCATCCAGGGAAAACGTTTCACTGGAGGTGGGTCAATCCCCCTAGGTCGGGCTCTACCAAAGTGCCTCTGATGAAACTTCATCTTCTTCTTCGGTGAAAAACCCCGATCAACCACCATCCTATATTTTCCCCCTGATGGGGTCTCAACATCCATCTGGTGGGCTCTTTAGCCCCATGAAGGTTCGAACTGATCATCTCCCCATGTGTACCAGTCCAAATGGTACCTGTCTGTCGGGCATGATCCTGCACATCAAAATCTATGCCCTCCATGGGATGATTAGTCATAGGGATCATAGCAATGTCAAACACATTTCATCATTAATATTATTAAACATATGCATAAAAACCCTAATACATCAGTCAATAGCTCAAAGATATTACAAAAACCTACAATACAAGATTGGAGAAAAATACAAGACGTCCTATTGGGCTAGTATCCACAAGAAAAGGAAAGTTTCCAGGAAGATTTCATCCAAGCCATGTAAGTGAGGTGATGTGGCTAGGGGATGTCCAGACATGTGGGTGCAATGGGGGTCAAGTATGCATAATTTTATTTGTGGGTGCCTTTGTAGAAGGTGAGTTGTGCCTGTCATGGATGCATTTTTTCCAAGCCCGTTTTTGCCTTTATTATTTTTCTTTCTTTATTCTTTTATTTTATTTTTCTTTTTATTCAAGGGATAACCGGAGGACACTACCTTGGCATGGTGACCAGAGCTGACAGTATTACCCACTAGTACTTTCGCAGAGATGATAAAGTTGGTTCGTGATGAGACCCCCTTTCCCTTGGCCATGCAACCAAAGGTCACTACTCTGGCGTGGTAACCATATGGTGGCAATGTCATACTGCTAGGTACCCATGAACCTAATAGGATGGTTCGTCATGAGACCCCCTATCCTCTAACTAGATCTTGTTTGTTATTTTCTGGGTCCCTCCTGTTTCTTGCTGAGAGGATTTTTATTTCCTTCTCAGGGATCCCTGGGTGAAGCATCTCAAGGTTTCATTTTAGGCTTTTTTCTTTTACTAGCTTGTTTTACCTTTTGGGCCTTTAGCCCCTTCTTCCCATAAGATAAGGTTCAATCCTACAAATAGGTCAACCCAATGCCCGGACAAGGGGAATGGGATAAATGAGCAGGAGACAAGATGAAACAGTGGTGCTATGATGGGAGCGGATGATGGCTCTTCATAAATTCCCCAATGGAAAACCAAAACCTATGGGCACAGTCTTGCTAGGGAACCCTGTCAATTCCCCCAATCATGGTCAAGTGGGCCAATATAAGATCGAAGCAGTTGTTAGAGATAAAATGAATCATATGCATATATTTAAAGGTTTCAATGATCAAAAGTGACACATACCATGATACTTGGACCAATTACATCATAGAGAAAGAACCTCTTCTGATATAGGACCAAGCCAATGGTGATGGTTTTTGTTGTTGCTGACAAGATAAAGATGAAGGAAGAAGAAAAGGATGGGCCCTACTCCATGTCTAGGACCTGTGGGCCTTGAGACATGATCTCCTAGCTATCCCTAAAAAGTGGGGAAAATAGGTACCAAGTTGGCCACCCAATATGAGTAACTCAAGGGCACAATAATTCTAGTATCAAGCATTATTTTCATCTCTTTTTCGATTATGGACATCAGCATGGGATTAAATTTCCTGATCATTTTTATAAATGTCTTAGAAACATCCTTCATAGGGATCTTGTGTTGGATGATGTCAGTTTCAAATGTCTTCAAATCCTCATATGATCATGCAAAAATATCAGCAAAATTTTTCATGAGGCTGACATACCTATATTGTTTTTGTCGAGGTAGTGCCTTCAATAGTTTGACCATTTTGGGATTTTCAGTAGTCCCAATGTTGCATTCCATCACTTCCTCTTCTTGAATTTTTATGGAACCTCCTTTGGAGGCATCATGACTATAAAATAAACTTTCTAGTGGCACTAGACCCCTAGGGATGTGGTTCATTGTAAGTTCCATGATGTTGTGGCCAACCACTTTGTTCAACAACTGAGATGTTTGTTGATTATTTTATTCATAATCTTCAACTTCTTGATCTATAGATATATTGGAAAATTATTCTATGGTCTGCAAAAATATTTGCAGCTCTAGGTCATCACTAAAGACCTGCCAGTGCTTGATGTTGTCTAGTATGGTTGTCATATGTCTGAATTACACTTAATACTTTATATTCGGGCCAATGGGAGGTCTGAAGGTGATGGAAACTAATGCCAAAGATTCTTCCTTCTGATTTTCCTCTCTAAGAATGAAGAAAATATTGAATGCCAGAAATAAGTTATCAACTAGGTCCCACACCTCATTCCTATATTATTTGAGCCTTTGTTGTTTAGCTTGATAGATGTTCTTGACTTTATTGATGATCATATTATAATAACCAAATATTTCCAAACTATCAATGGCCATGTCTTTAGCAACCCTCAATCCAATCACCAGAGCTTCATACTCATCTATAGTGTTAGTAGTCTCGAATTCCAACTTATAAGAGAGCTTTATGACCTCTTGTGTAGGGAAATGAGGAATATACTAGCCCCAAAACCTTCTCTTGATGAAAGGCCATCGAAATACATCTTCCACACTTGGTTCTATTGATCTGTCAAAGGTTGATCTTTGCATTTGGTGACTATAATTTCTGGTTCCTCACCATTTAGATGAAAAAAAGATGAGACAATCTCACCCTCAATAGCATAAATTGGGCAATTGCTTGGATTATGATGGTCTATGACAATATAGGCCAACATGAACTCTATGTATAGTCTCATATTCTCTCCTTCAAAAACAAGGATGGTGGCATATGTGAGGTCCATTTGTAATGATCCCCCAACCTTCTTGTCCCATGTACTAGACAAAATCATACCAATATCGGGGGAAATGTCAGCCACAATGATGTCCATAACTACAATTTTGATGGGTAACTGTGGCAAAGAAACCACCATATATTTTATTAATCTGAAACATATGACGTTTTTGGAGTCAAAGGAGTAAAGGTCTTGATAGGGATTGGTGATCTCTAGAGCTAGTTCCTCCATAACAACTTTAGGCATGACACTGTGTGAGGCAACTTAGTCCATGAGACCGTTATGTAGGATATTTTCATCGACATTTAGAGATATGTAGAATGGTGGAGAACCATCAGATTCATCCTCAATGTGTGGGCCCACAGTAATGATCGAGTTCTCATCCTACGGATTAATTACATCAGAAGTTATAACAGAAGTAGGTGCTTGCAGAGCCTTCATAATGAATCATTTGAAAGGCTCATTTTTCAACAACTATGACAAACATACAGGGATATTGATCTTGCTTAACTCATTCTATAGGATGAAATATGCTTGTGTCCTATCAACTTCTTTTACTTCAGGGACAACAAGTTTAAATAGAGTAGGCTGATGAGCTTTAGCCACTACACCCTTGCTTGGATTTGGCTTGGGAGGAACTTTTGTTTTTATGTTTTGATTAGAGGTGGTGGATTTAGGAGTGTTTGTTCTAGGCCTTGTTGGGCCCGAGATATGATCATCTTCATGACATTATTATACACTTTTTTCCATATGTACATATGCATTTTTTCATCTTTCAAAGGAGCTTTTTGAAGAATTTTATGATAAAATGGTATAATCAGCATGAGGTACGTATAATTCATGTTTTGTGATTCAATCAATCTTAATTGATCATATTTTATGGTTTCCAAGAGTTAATTCATGTTTTTCTTCTATTACAAGGAAAAACGCACCATGTTTCTTGGTCCGACACTTGATCCAGCACTCGTTCCGGTACTTGATCCGACACACGTTCCAGCACCCAGTATTGCAAAAAAACGCAAGGCGAGTTGGTGGTTATGGTATTGGCGGCCAGTGGTGGACAAATCAGGCACATGGGTTTTGTTTTTCATCGCCCCCTCCAGCTACTAAGCTCAAGACAACTCAATTTCAGTTGTCCAAAGAAGGTGATTATTGGTTTCCTTTGTTTTGTTAGTTATGGATGCATTTATTGTAAATTGCTGAATTTAGAGGTGGTTCGACCCTCCTGTGGTCGACCACCTAGGTTGTAAACCTATAAATACTACCAGGATGATCATTAGATTGTTAATCAAGTAGAATATCCATCAGATTGGAGATAAACTCGTTGTACTCTGTTTTTTATTTTTCACATTGCCGGAATAGTGCCAGAACTACATTTTTGGCTTTCATGGTGAATTCGGCCTGCTGAAGTTCGTGGTGTGCTTGTAGAGGGTAGGCATGACTTGTTGGGGGGGGCACCAAGAGTTTGGTGATGATCAATGTGTTTTTTATACATTTCATAATTTAAATTGTCTTTTATTTCCTGTACATGCATGTTTTATGTTTTAATTAGCTAGTTGTGATTTAATTGTTTTATTGTTCTTTTATAGGTTATTGTGATGAGTTACATTAGCATGAATTAGTTTTGTAGGCTAAGAATAGACTTGCAAGTCTCTACACTAACCCCATATGCCTCTAGATATCAGATTACACTTGTATTCATGATATTACAATCAAGTTTAAAATAGAGTTGTTTTTATAATAACACGGAGTTCTATTTGGGTTTCACTGAACATGGATCTTTGATGAATGAATAGATTTAATTTCTTAATCATAGTTTGCTTGTCTCAGTTTTAGATAGAATTCATTTGTTTAGTTGTTGGTTAATTGTCAATTTCCTTCTTAATAAGCATAGTTTAATTTATGTTTTTAATTCGTTTTCTTTTCATAGCTTGAATGATTAAAATAAACATAGTATAGTTTTATTTCACGCAATTTCCTTTCATAGATTAAAATGCAATTACATTTATTAGTTAATGGTTGAATCTAGTTTTTCTTACATAGTATAGATATAGAATGATGATGTCATTATGTTGTTGATGGTTTATACATGATGCAGGGTATTTAACATTACTTTTATCATGGCTAAGTTTGCATTGGACTGTTTACTTGACACCTTTCATTTTTCCATTGAAATTAGTATTGAGCTTATACCATTACCTTTGTGGTTAAGTGTCATCGAGATATCATCCGTCACCACCGAAGGAAGTCACACAACCACCAGCATTACATTTGAGTGTTTTGTAGATTAAAGATAGTTTCTTTCTTTCATAGATTAGAAAAGATAGTTTCTTTTTTTCATAAGTTTAGTTGCTAATCTTTCTTCCTTTCAATAGAATAGATTTTCTTTCATGTATTGCATTGAGCATTTAAATTTCCTTTCACACAAGAGAAATAGTTTTGCATTAGGAATTTAGTTCACTTTCCTCTTAGGATAGGTAGTTGTTCAATGAGAAGTCTTTGCTTACTTGTCCCTTTTCTTTAGTAGGATAGATAGTTGTCTTTGCTTACTTGTCTTTTTCTTTAGTAGTCTAGTTAGGTGTCCTTGCTTACTTGTCTATTTTCTTTAATAGGTTAGATAGGTGCTTTTGCTTACTTGCTTATTTAATTGATTTCATAGGGTAGTTTCTCATTGAATGTAGGTTGGAAAGTTAAAAGTAGTTTTCTTTTGTCATTTTCTTATTATGCTTAGTAGTTTACCTTTGCTTACTGTCATGAACTAGTTTTCTTTGAAGAGGATTTTTACTTGCTTTCTTAGGAACTATCCATCAGTCCTTGGTCCAAAAGTACTTAGGTTACCTAGTTTCAACTTGCTTAGTAGGGTTTTCTTATTAGATAATTTTTCTTGAGTAGATTAGCCTTAGATAACTTCCTTTCTTAGTTAAACTATACTCCTACCAACCCTTCTACCTTTGGCATATATTTTTCTACAACTCTAAGTTTACTTACCCCGGGTTGACAATTTAATTGAGGGTAGTTTATTGTCTTTTTTAGTACATATAAATCACCTAACAGGCCTAAAGTCATATTTATTTTGGGGTTGGCCTTGAATAACTCCCTCTTCCCCTATCTCAAAATCAAACTTATCTGACAATTGTTCTACCTCATAATCTTGTTGTGTTAAGTGACTTGTGTGAAAATATGTTTCATTGAAAAGCACAACAACATCATCCACAACATCACTATCCACATCCATCTCCTCAATCTAATTTTTTTGGAAAGGAGGTACTAGTATTCAGTCATCAACATTCCTCCTCTCTCTCTACATTATCTGAGCATCATTTGACCTTCTAAACTAGTTGGGATTTATGTTCCCAACCCCTTGGAAAGATTTGTTTTTTTTTTTAGATTCCTATTTCAGCTTAGGTATTACATATGTTAGATCCTTCAAAGTTTTGGTTGTTTCATCAAGTTTAGGATCATACATGGTTGGTTTAAAGGAGGCAAGGGAATCCTCTTTTTGTTTCTTCTTGTCTTTTTCAGATCTGGTCTTTAACCAATCTGATGCCAAGATGTTGGACTCAACCTCACTGGCTGCTTCTTGAATGGTAGTGGATATTCTCTCCCTCAACAGAAGAGAAAATTTTGCATCAAATGAATTGGCATAAGTGATATTAGCAGAGGTTTCAATTAGTTTTATCTCATCTGGGATTTTATTATACATCTTATTAAATCTCTTGGTGAAGTCTGAAACAGACTCACCATTCTTTCTCTTAAGGGCCCCAAACTTAGTGATGTAATAAAGATAATCCCTTCTGTCTCCCCATTTCTTTATGAAAGATTCATCAAATGCATCAATATCTGTAAATGAGGTTGGAGGGAGGCCCCATAACCATTTTTTTACCTCCATGTCAATAATTTGTACAAACAACCTCATCCACACATCTACATAGTCAATGTTAAAGTTGACTGTAAAGTTGTAGAAGGCTGCCATATGTTCCTCAGTAGTGACATCTCCTTCCCCATTGTATCTGGGAAAATATTCCATGTAATATGTGGTTAGGAGTGCATGTAATCCTACAGGAATAACTAAGGGTGCATATATAGAAGCAATTATGGAATCCATCTTGTTAACAACCATTGTTTGGGAAATAGGAATCTGAAGATTGATTAGGGATATAGGGGTGGATGTTGGACTAGATGATGAAATAGAGGCAGGAGTTGAAGGTGTTTGTGGTTCCTTGGAATTGTTATTCTAAGGGATAGAAAATTCAAGTTGCTTGTGATGATGAAGAACAGTGGATTCTTGAGGTGCAACTTTATCCTTGAGGGTTGAAGTATATCTCTGAGCTAAGGTGGATTTTCTTAGTTGTGTTCTAGCTCATAGACTATTGTGTCATTATCAGGGTTAGGATGAGCCTTAGTGGCTATAGTGTGCTCAAATTTGGATTTCTTGAGTCCTTTTTTGGGAACCAATATTTATTTTTTGAATTTTACTCAGTGGAGTCGCTAGGTGAAAGATCGCAGTCTGAATGTGTCTGATATTTGTTCACCATAAAAGGTGATATTTGATCACTATAATTCTCCCAAGGAAAGATATTTTTTTACTCTGTTCCCCGACAATAGTTTCAGAAGATTTTGGTCCTAAATTATGCACCTGCCTATTGAAGTGCAGAGCTAGGCCACCTCATGTTATGCATGGTTGGTTTCTAGTTTATGGGTCAGTTAGAGGGTTGGTTTACCAATACATGAGCATAGTTTGGTTGGAGGAATGACATGGATGAGGGACATCCTTGGATGGTGGAATACTAAGGATAGACAAGTGAGATAAAAAAGGTAAAAAGAAACAAAAGAAACAACAAACCATTCATTGAACAGTCTGCTGCCAATAGTTTAAATATTAAAATATCATTTGAAGCATTAAACATGTACCAAAAACACAGTCATTCCCACAGGCTATAATAAAAAATAATCTTCATCAAAGAATAGTTGTTATCACAGGTTTCATATTAATAAAGACAAGTTATGGAGTAGTTGAAGGAAAAGAATCATACTTCGCACAAATCAAGACCGTATTCAAGATAAGAAACACATGCAAATTTGGACACAAACACATTATCATCACTAGTATCTTCACCAGGTAGAGAGATTTAATCCATATGAAGGATGGGTCCAACCAATTGTTTTATTTATATTTTTCTCCCAAAAAAACTCAAACCTCAAAACATACAAAAATTGCATATTTGTAAGACTTGCAGAGGTTCTCGTCCATTTGGGACTAAGACTTAACTCTACACTACCGGTTGTAATTTTTTTTATTAAATTAACTAGAAAATGCTGGAGTATAGTGATGTATACTTCACACTTGACTTAATAAAAAATAATGATACTTATCACACATAAAATACCACTTATTATTCTTTAAACTTAAAATACTTTTGAATTAAACAATCAAACAATGCTATTTGCGATAATATTAGACTGATGCATGCGTTGGAGTGAACTGAGATCTGGCAGAAAATGACTAGGAGTGGGAAAAATGAGTTCTGTATTTATCATGGGCATGCATGTGTGTTGTTGGAGGCCACTGAAGATAATTGAATGTATTGGAAGCGGTTTTTCCCCATTATGGGTTTGGCACCCCCTTTTAAACATTAAAATATGTCATTAATGGAGATAAACCATTCCAGGATTTCATCATTCAGGAGTTCTTGGAGTGAAGAATATTCGTATCTCCCAGAGGCCCAGAGTCATTAACCACCACTTATTATAATTAAACCAAGATTAAGAATTTAATCATTTATTATTTTGGGAGTTCAGGACTATGTATGCTAAGTTTGAGAATCTCCTGGAGTGACGTGACAGTTCAAGACCCACTTCAATTGTTCGGGGCTCCAACACTTCGAGGTTTCAGAGAACTGTTCTTTCTTTGATTTGAAATCCCCTGAAGTGATAATCACTTTTATCTTAATTAACCCAGGATTATCCTTTAATCATTTGGCCTTTGGGAGTTTAGGCTCCGACTCTTTTGGAAATTGTGCTTGGAATTCTCCTGGAGTGGAAATCTCTCGAATATGATGTGGAGGCCTAATTTCTTATCATTGACATGTCATGGAAAGAATGGTGACACATGTCACTTGAAATTGTACAGATGACAAACCCAAATATTCTTAAATAAGTGCCACGTGTCTCAGCTGATGAATGCCACATGTATCGACTGATAGATGCCATGTGTCATGATATAAGAGTGCCACACATATCAGTTGATGAATTCCATGTGTTCCCACAGATGAATGTTATGTGTCAGCGTAGATGAGCACTACGTGTCTCTGGCACTTGAGAACTTCGGGAATTTGACTCTTCGAGAGTTTCTGAATGTAGAGTGTGGATATCTCCTTGACAACTGACCTCTCTAAGTGACGTGGCAATTTGGGGCTCCGACCCTTCGGCTAATCGACACTTCGGTGATTTGGATCTGACGTGTCCCTAATGTCACATTTGTTCACATGCCCACATGAGGAGAGTGACATGTGTCACCGAGAAATAGGAAGCTGGCATAATCGACAGTGTCTGTAATGAGTTCCATGTGTCGGTGCTATATGGATGTCATGTGGCTCTGACGTTTCGATGTTCAGGAGTTTTGAGTGCTAAGTGTGTAGACTTCCCAGCTGGATGATCGCCGAAGCAATGTGATGTTTGACATTTGGGAGTTTTAAACAAATATTATCTCGAACGTTTGGGCACTGAAGTCACATAGTGGCTTATGTAGCTCTTGCGATTAAATCTTGTGCAAGTTCCAGAATCTCGAATGTGCAAGGGTTGTTGATCTGATCGGTCATTGGATCTCCACCATTGAAATTTAAACTATCTATTTGGCTTGAAATTTAAGACCGGAATGAACTACTATGAATTGTTGTGTTTTTTTCTATGGAAGCTTACTGTGCATACAAAGTACTTGGTGGTCTTTGATGTCTTTTGCACACACAAAATAACTTGGTGGAACTATTGCACGCTCAATCAATGAAAAACATGATGACATTTATTTTGAACCAAATCATGACATGCAATTATCGTTCAAGAAAAATAGAAACAAAATGTGCAAAGACTCAATCAAAAAGGAAAATGATAAAAACCAAGTCATTTAGAGAGGGGAACCAATCTGACCAATCAGGAGAGGAATAATTTTGATGAAGGCATGGGGAAAAGAGGCAGGAGGGGTAGGGGTGAAAACTTAGGCTTCAACGGGTGCATTCAAGAGAAATATTTAGTTTCATGTGCGCAAATTTTGGATCATGATCAACGTGTAGTAGGAAGCATAGTCTTGTTGTAATAGTGAATGGGAAGGAATCATCCATATGGTGAAGAGGTTGGTTAAACTTGAAAATCAATGCAAGGGTGCATTGGGTATGAATGTGGCCATGAATATTGGCACATTGACTAAAGTCATTTAATATTTGAATTTTATTTGGAAAATTTAGTATGTTGAAATGATGCTTACATAAATAATAATACTTCCCTTTTTCTTTGTATCCTTGAGTAGAGGAAAATAAATTGGACTATTAGTATGCATAGTTTTGAAAATAGAAAGTGCATGAAAACTAACAATTTGTTTGGCCGAGGAATGTTGAAGTTGCAGGAAGAAAATTTTCTTGGATATGGTAGTGTTAGAAGCCCATAAAGAAGATCAATTGTCTACTGAGCCAAAATACGAGGAATGATATATCCTTCTTGATCAAATGAAATTGATTGCTAGTATGCACAATTCTGAAATTGGTTGTGAGCCACTACAAGTGTGCAATGAAAATATAGTGTGCATGAAACTAACAATATGTTTGGCTGATGAATGTTGAAATTGCAGGAAGAAAGGGGTCTTGGATATGGCAGTGTTGTAATCCCATAAGGAATACCAATTGCCCGTTGAGCTAAACTTCTATGGGAAGGAAAGTCCCATGCTTGTGAATCTAGTTCCTATGAAGAACAGATCTGAAAATAAACGGGGAATGTGGAAATTTGTGGGTAACATATTTGCAAGAAAATTATGAGTTTGAAACTGATGATAATTTCTCATAATTTTGTATACCTTTGATATAGTTTAGATGAAAAATATTTGTATAGTGAGGACATATGAAGGTTGTCAAGCTAGAAATCATGAAAGATGCTACTGTTGAGACATGAGAAACCCATGGTAAGCCATTATCACCTAGAATATGTTTTGTTGTGGCAACACAAGCCGGAGGTATGCCTCGATAGAGCAATTCTAAGGGATGCCTCGACTGTAAGGCTCAATGAAGTCTCTGAAATTATTCTTGTGTGAGAAATCCTTGGCAAGGAAAGATGAATCATCCAAGGAACTATATCGCAGATAAGGGGATGCATGAGCCTGGTCCTGGAAGGTGAGTGAACGAAAGGAAGAGGAGACTTTGGTAATTATTATAAACTATTGAATGGGATCATGCACACAATGGGTATGTTCAGGAAGAACAACGAGCCAAGAAAAAAAAGACATCCATGTGGATACGAATCCATGAACTGCACATATAAGTATTATGCTAAGTTATGAAATTTTCTTGAATTTTATGCAACAATACAAATTTTACGCATCAAAGTTGTGATTAATATGCTTGTTCTCCAAGATTATTGTTAGGTGATTTATATGTACTAAAAAATACACTAAACTACCCTCAATTAAATTGTCAACTCGGGGTAAGTAAACTTAGATTTGTAGCAAAATATATGCCAAAGGTAGAAGGTTTGTAGGAGTGTAGTCTAATTAAGGAAGGCAACTATCTAAGGCTAATCTACTCAAGAGAAACTATCTAACGAGAAAACCTTACTAGGCAAAATGAAAACTAGGTAACCTAAGCACTTTTGGGCCAAAGACTGATGGATGGTTCCTAAGAAAGCAAGTAAAAACTCTATGTAAAGCAAACAAGTTCATGACAATAAGCAAAGATAAACTACTAAGCATACTAAGCAAATGATGAAAGGAAACTTCTTTAACTTGCCAACCTACCTTCAATGAGCAACTATCCTATGAAAACAAATAAATAAGAAAGTAAGCAAAAGCACCTATCTAACCTATTAAATAAAATAGAAAAGTAAGCAAAGACACCTAACTAATCTACTAAAGAAAAAGACAAGTAAGCAAAGACAACTATCTATCCTACTAAAGCAAAGGGACAAGTAAGCAAAGACTTCTCATTGAACAACTACCTAGCCTAAGAGGAAAGTGATCTAAATGCCTAATGCAAAACTATTTCTCTTGTGTGAAAGGAAATTTAAATGCTCAATGCAATACATGAAAGAAAATATATTCTATTGAAAGCAAGAAAGATTAACAACTAAACTTATGAAAACAAGAAACTATCTCTTCTAATATACGAAAGCAAGAAACTATCTTTAATCTACGAAACACTCAAATGTAATGTTGGTGGTTGTGTGAATGTCTTTGGTGGTGACGGATGATATCTCGATGACACTTAACCACAAAGGACAGTTCTAATGGTATAAGCTCAATACTAATTTCAATGGAAAAATGAAAGGTGTGAAGTAAACAGTCCAATGCAAACTTAGCCATGATAAAAGTAATGTTAAATACCCTGCATCATGTATAAACCATCAACAACATAATGGAATTTAATTGCATTTTAATCTACGAAAGGAAATTGCGTAAAGGAAAACTATGCTATGTCTATTTTAACCATTCAAACTATGATAAGAAAATGAATTAAAAACATAAATTAAACTATGATATTAAAATTGACAATTACATTAACTAATAACTAAGTAAATGAAATCTATGTAAAAATAAGATAAGAAACTATAAAAACTGGAAGTAAATCTATCCATCCATCAATCTTTGTCAACATAAACCCAAATTAAAACTATGTTTTGTTCTAATTAAAAAATTGTTTTAAACTTGACTATAAAATTATAAAAGAAAGCACAATTTAACATCTAACTTCATGCGGGGTTAGTATAGTGAGAGAGAGACTTGCAAGCCTTTTCTAATCTATGATATTAATTCATGTTAACATATATCATCATCTAATCCTGCAAAACAATTAAAACAATTAAGCTACAACAAACTAGTTAGCACAATAAAAATATACATGTATAGAAAATAAAAAGAGAGCAATTTAAATTAGGAAATGAAAAATAAACATGAAGACAATTACCAGACTATTTGTGGGACCCCCAACAAGTCGTGGTCACTCTATAAAAGAACACCACAAACTCAACAAGCCAAATTCACCATAAAAATCCAAAAACACAGTTCTGGCATAATTTTGGCAATGTAAAAACTCAAAAACAGAGAAAAATGAGTTTGTCTCAAATATAATGGTTCTTCTACTTGCTTAAAAATCTAATGATCATCCTAGTAGTATTTATAGGTTTACAACCCAGGTGGTCAACCACAGAAGGGTCGAACCACCTCTAAATTTGGCAAATTACAATAAATGCGTCCATAACTAACAAAACGAAGGAAACCAATAATCACCCTCTTTGGAAAACAGAAATCGAGTTGTCTTGAGCTTAGTAGTTGGATGGGGCGATGACAAACAAAACCCATGTGCCCGATTTGTCCACCACTGGCCGCCAATACCATAACTGCCAACTTGCCTTGCGTTTTTGTGCAATTTTGGGTGCCGAAACGAGTGTCGGATCAAGTACTGGAATGAGTGTTGGATCAAGTGTCGGACCAAGAAACATGGTGCATTTTTCCCTGTAATAGCAGAAAAACATGAATTAACTCTTGGAAACCATAAAATATGATAAATTAATCTTGATTGAATCACAAAACATGAATTATACATACCTCATGCCGATTATACCATTTTATCATAGAATTCTTCAAAAAGCTCCTTTGAAATATGAAAAAACGCATATGTACATATGGAAAAAAGTGTATAATAATGTCATGAAGATGATCATATCTTGGGCTCAACATACCCCCACACTTACAATTTTTCAAGTCCCACTGCAAACTAAAAGAAGTCACCCCTCAGAACTTAGGCTTGTTGAGGAGGATCGGCTTTAGAATCCTCTCCTTCTTGTTGTGTAGGCTTAGCCTTATGCCTCTTGTGTTGCTTTAATTGTGCTCTGAGGCTGCAGTTAGATTGGGTCATACCATCGATCAACCATTGAAGGGAGTTAAATTTTTCCTGAAGGATTGCATTATCATGATGAAGGTGTGCATCTATTGTCTTCCTCTCTTCCAATTGTTGGAGAAGTTGATGGTTTTCCCTTTGTAGCTCCTCTATAGTTGGGGTAGAATCAATGATATTTGAGGAAGTCTTAGGTCCGTTGAGATATGTGGACAATTTATCAATTTTTAGGATCAAGAGTGGGCATGGGTGAAGTAGGTGTGATGGGAGATTGGAAAGGTGAGGTAGGTTCTGATTTTGTTTTCCTTAGTGGCTCTAATCCATCCTCAGAGACTTCTCTAGGTTTCTTATGAGGGCTCTCAAGGTCGGAGGATACTTGGATAGGATCCGAAGTAGGTGGAGGCTTTGCATAAGGCTTGGTTCTTGTGTTCTGGGTACTCTTCCGAAAGGGTCTCTTACCAAATCGGTTGGCTCCCCTCTTGTTTGTGGGAATGATGGGAAAGTCTTGTTGCATTACTTCTTGGGGCTTCTTAGGTGTAGGATCAAGATAAAATGAAGGCATTGGGGGGTCAACAATAGGCTTCTTTTGGTCTTTTTTCTTGGTCTTTTTCCCCAATGAAGAAGTAGGAATATCAACAAGCTTTTGGTATTGCTCTGGTAAAGAGGGAGTTTGGAGTTTTTGGAGAGTGAGGCTTGGATGGAGAGATAGTTTTTAGGCTAAGTTGTTTTTTTCCAGTCTTAACTGTCAAGTGAGGATTTGCAAATTGGTAGATAAAGGCATCCCAACTTTTCCCCTGCTTCTCTAGTTCGGTAAGAATGAGGATTTTGATCAAACCGTGGTGGAAGAGACTATTTTGGGGGTTGGTCACATTTTTCCTCACTTGAGAGGACATTTTCTCCAATCTTTTGAGAAAATAAAAGGGAAAGTTCAAAGGTTTATTGAACAAAAAATGAGCCAACAATCTAAAGTGACATGCTTTGAAGGTGGAGTATCTACCTTCACATGTAATTAACCTTGTGATAACGATGAGGGGATTGACCAATTATGGATTTATCCAATCCTTAGCATACCCTTTCGCTCCTGAAATTCTCTCAAATTCGAGATTAAACACCCTGTTGTAACTTGAGCACGACAATTGATGATTCTTGAACCACCTATCTCCCATTCTTGGAATTTTTGTTGCAGCAACAATTGACTCTTCTGTGACTGAAAAATTGAGAGACCCTACATGTGTTATCTTTCCATCAAAACCAACTGCAAATTGCATAGAAAGGCCATCATCATGGCCTTGCAAACTCGATATAAATGGCCCCCATCCAACACGCAAGAACACTTCCCTACACTGTGTGAATTATGGAATGGAAAACAAGTTTGCATAGGAGGATGGTTTGTATCGCTTGGACATTGTGACAGATCTTGAATTCACTAAGCAAGGGAGAAATCGAGCCCCACAGAGACACAAATTGGGCATGGTCTGAGTGCAATTGGAATAGAGGGAGAATTTTACCAAGCAAGGGTGCAAATAGGGCCAAGAAATGGCATGGGTTTAACACAGTCTGAGTGTAATTAGAACAGAGGGTGAATTCAACATAGGTTGGGTGTGATTCCTTAACGCAGGGCAGAGAAAATGGAAAGGGAAAATGAAAGAATAGAGTGGCCAGCCCAATTTTGGATGCTCTTATGGTGGAGTACATTGCCCACATGTGCGCGCAAGCTGCCATGTGTGGGAGATTCAAATTTGATGGCGCGCTTGGGAGCAATGGAGTGGTGCATACTTAGATCAATGTCCAAGTCTTTTGACTTGGACATTTGATCATAACCATATGAATAATTTGTTAATCAATTCCTACAACCAAGGTAATTAAATATAATTGAATTCTAGTTACCTGGAATCTAGGACAGTTACTGGTATGCAATGCAATGGAACTTTAAATGGAACTTCAAACGACATTTCATCCAACACCTCATCTAGCACCTCATACGGTACTTCATCTGGTACCCCTGTATTAAGTGAATTTTTGCCTCTTATAATGGACAACCTACAATTTTGAAGTGTTTTTGATAGCCATAGTGGTTAATGAGCAGAGGCAGAGTGCTCCATGCTTACTCATTCTTCTTGTATATGACATATAGTCTCAAAACCTATAATGAATGGGTTGTAATGAAAAATAAACCGATAAAGAGTGGTCTGTTAAGCATGATTTTAGTAATGTATAGAACACAAGAGTTAAGCATTTAAAAATAACATGACTATCAATGTAATAACCTGTATCATGGTAATAATACAAAAATTCTTGCAAAGACTCTTTTCTCTAGGCAATAATCATTTTCCAGCTCATGAACCCCTCCCCCACACTTAAGTATTGTGACACCTCACAATCAAAAGTATAGGAAACTAGTCAGTATCCCCCAATAGCCGAAGATTTACAGTATGTCAAGTGTAAAGATGAAATTTCATAGATTGGTCCGACGAGACAGTTAGGAGATGGCCCATAGGATAAGAGATCCTATAAATAGATAAGAAGAGGTAGGAAAGAGAGTTTAAGGATAGTCTTAGAGTCATTTCCCAATGGAAAATTGATGAGATTCATTAACCTTAGCTTAACCACACATACTCCATGTCAGCTTTGTCTGCAAGTAATGTCGTACATCAAGACAAATTTAGATTTATTATTTATTTTTGTCAGATCATCATCCTCGCTAGGTAGAATGCCCCATTTCCAACAAGCATGTTCAGTACTACGACGGGTTTACCTAGTCATACCATAGGTCGGTACCTGCTGCCAGCAGACCTGTTCAGTATCCCGATGGGTTAGCCTCTTAAAACCTCAGAGACTGGCCCTCCATCCTTTAATATTTTAGTATAAGATTGCTTATGCAAGAAGATGGGGGAATATCTCTAAAACAACTTTTTCTTCCTTTTTTTTTCACTAGGGATGGTATTAATGTTAGAGTATGACTCTCCGTTATATTGTGTAGTGGTTGTCCTAATGTAAGGGGTACTTAAGAAGACGTGGCCTATCTAAAGATATGATATAATCAAGATTTTTAGTGTGTAGTGGATGGTACCATCGAGAAAGAATAGAAAGTTATCTCTAGGCTCAACTCACTTTCTTCTTTTGTAATTACGATGATGTTTCCATGACTAATTGCTAATGAGACCTCCCTGTTATTCTTTGATAAAGATACTTGACTTACTTACTCAGGTTTCTTGGAAAAATTGTATGAGAGACCTCTAGGCTTGATAGTTATGATATCACTTCCTTATACAGTGGTGAAGATTTTCAAGAGCAACTGCTTTAGAATGCCTTAAAAATGAGAATGTTTTCAAAAATACGGCTAACTACAGTAAGTCAATATTCATTTGATGCTTTAGCAGACACAAAATTCAAGTATAACAATGTTTTGAAGAAAGATCTTGAAACTGTGTATTCCTGGTGAAATAAATACTTACATAAACCTCTTAGAATTGCCTTATTAACAAAATCTATTTACATATATACAGTATGAAATATTTAAAAAAAATTCAAGAACAAGGGGGAACTTCCCCATCTACTAAGGCCAATGCCTTGTTAGCTGTCATGACCTATAGAAAATCTTCTCTAGAAATGGGCTTATGATAAAATTTAAGTCGGTTTCAATTTACCACAAAGGAGACTTTTCCATCGTCAATTGTTTTAATTTTTACAGCTCCATTGTCATATACAGTGTCTATCTCATAAGGGCCCAACCAACAGGTGGTAAGTTTTCCTTTGAAGGTTTTGAACTAGGAATCAAACAACAGGGCCCAATCACCAGGATGGAAGTGTTTCTTTTTAATAAACTTGTCATGCCATTTGGTCCTCTGGTTTTGGACCAATATTGTCCATTTCGATGGCATCTTGTCTCTGGGGTTTCCTAACAGGTGTTACTTTCCCCTGGGTATATATATGGTGGATGCATGTGTCAAAGTGTATACCCTTCATGTCAGTGTATTCCTAGGAAAATTCTCCTGTTTGTTCTTTAAGGATATCTACTAACTATTTATGCTGGTCTGTATCTAGCCCAGAGTTTATATGTAAAAATTTCCCTGGACTAATATCGTAGGGCATAGTATAAGACATTGCAGACTCATCTATTTTGAAAATAAAATATGTCGAAGACAAAATGGATGGATCTAATTGTTCTTGGAATTCTTCCCCAAACATGTACGCAAATTGGGGAAAAGACTATGGAAAATCCACACATGTAATAGCAGAAATGAATTGGTTTAGCACATTTTCTGTTGTGTGATCCTGAAGTGCCCATGCATGGTCACTTGGAAATACGGATTCTTCCCAGTATTCATTCTTGTATGGACATTCAAGACACCATAGATTCTCCATAATAGGTTGAGCTAGAGATTAAATGGTGAGATTCTAGATAGAGAGACCATTTGAGATGGTCATTTCTCCTTCTCTATATCCAATAAATGCATTGGTTGTGGCTAGCTAAGGTCTTCCCAAAATAATGGGATTGCCTCTGGCAGGATCCTTTGAATGAATGAAAAGAAAATATACACGGTACTCCTATGAGGCTAAATTAACCATGACATCATCTCAAATCCCTTCAGGTATAACCCTAGTCTTATCTGCTAATTCCAAAATGGTTGGGGTAGGCCGAAGAAGAGGTTGTAACTGTAATTGTTCCAAGGTAGTAAAGGTCATAACATTGATGGATGCCCCTAGGTCTATGAGAGTGTTTCCGATGGATACCTCCTCAATGGTTATAGTCACTACGAGGTTTCCTAGATTACCATACTTTGCTAGCTTTGGTTGCTCTGATATGTACTCAAAGAGTCCTCCTACTAAATGTACTGTAGGAGGGTCCTTTTTCTTCCCACCTATCTTCTTAATACATAATTCTTTGACTACCTTAATATAGATTGGAATGTCTTTAATGGCTTGAAGCAGAGGAATCTTGATGCAAATATTTTTCAAATCATTCAAACTGTCAAAATCCGGTCAGGTGGTAGGTTTCTCGATTACCAATCGGTCTGGAAAAGGAGGGACCTTCGTAATCTGTGAAGGTTCATTCTAGGGAATCTTGGGTTCTTGATTTTTTGGTATAATAACATCTTCCCACCTAGTGTTATCCGTGGGTTGTTTGGTGGTTTCTTCTTCTTCTTCTTCCCAGATGACTACTGAAGGTTTATGCCTATCTAAAACTTTTCCCGATCTTAGTTGAATTTCCTGTAATGGAATAGGAGTAATGACATATGTCGGGAAGGCCTGCATCTCAACATTGTTAATAGGTTGAGGGGGCTTATTATTGGGATTTTTCACTGGTTGTGCCGGTAATAGTGTTGGTTTTGGGGAGCTTGTATTTTGAAATTGTAGCGGTTGTTGTTGTGGGATAGGAGGTAAAGGTGGTCGTACAAAACCTAGCATAAGCTGCGGAGTGTTTGATGAGAACTGAGGATAAGGATGGTTGTACATAGGGATAGGTGTAGATTTAGGGTTTCCTTGGTTGTGTCCTCCCCTCCATCCTTGAATCCAAGGATGTTGGTACTGAGTAGACCAGTTTTGCCAACCTGGTGAGTTCCATTGTTGTTTTTGACAACATGGTGGAACTTGAGACTGTAGATTTGGGTATGTGGGTTGATTCCTAGGCTAACATGACGTTCTAGGTGCATAAGAAGACTCCAAGGGATCTCCACTCCTATAGATGGCTAAAAAATCAGGCAATGATGGACATTTTTCAGTCACATGGTCTTATGTACAAAAGCCACAAACTGAAATGTTATCTAGTGGGCACTCCCTTGAGGAATGCTTCCTCCTGCATATTGGGAAATATATGCTCATTGTTGCATTTTCCTCCTTATGTTTGATGCAGGAGCATCGTTCCAACGGCATCAAGCGCCAACACACCCAACACGTGTTCAATGGAGAGGAGAGGCACAACCCTCTCTCTTTCAAATTTCAAATTTGAATTTGATATATTAAATGTTTGTAATGCCGGTAGAGTCGAAGCCATGCCTTTGAGCATGTTGTAGTTGGTGTCTCTTTAATGGTTGATAAGTTTATGGGGATCTAGATCCAATTCTTATTAGATGGACCATTCAATGTAATTCATTGCAATTAATGAGAGTTGGTGAGGATGGAGGGAAGAGCTCGAGGATCCCCTTATTGTAAAGAGATCCTTTTTTGTATCTATAGGATGAGTCGGTAAAGAAAAAAAAGAGTAGAAAATAGAATAGGTTAGAGAGTAGAGGAGGTCGTGACTTTGTTACGATCCGAGCTCACATTGTAAAGAGGCATTTTCATATTAATACAATCAGAGTAGTTTTTCCTGCATGTTATTCTGTGTATGTTGATGAATGTCTTTATGCACTTATGATATGCTGTAAATGTGTGTTAGTTTGCATTTACAGGTTACAGACAGAAGTCGTTGTCTTTTGGGTTCTTTGATTCCAGGTCTGGTTCTTTGTGGCTTCATGCAATAGGTATCATGATAGAACACTGCAGGATCTATAAGCTAGTGCAAGGAGTGCACTTTTGAATTCTATGGAATTCTATAAAAAGACGTGCCAAGAGGGTGCACTAGAGGAATTCATTGACTCAAGGAGGAGGCCTCAAGGTTGTTGAGCACCTTGAAGGAAGAACTATGTAGAGGAGGGCACAGGACAAACAAAATTTATGAGAATTTTGTGAGGCTCTTCCAAGAGGGCATTGAGTGGATGCATAAGGTGCACAGAAGGAACTCTATTTCGAGTTCAGTGAGATAACAGAATCACTGAGGGTTCTGTGGAAGCTCTGTCAGGAGGGCATTAAGAAATTCCATAGAGTGAACATAAGAACTCTATTCTGAGTTCAGAGGAAGGAGAAGTGTTGAGGAGGAAGACACTCACAGAGTCGTTAAATACTCTGTCGATTCAATAAGGAGTGCTTGAACAAGAGGCTTCCAAGAGTGCACCAATATCCATTTGAAGGAGAAGGAAAGAGTCGAATCCCTTAGAGGTTCGAGCAGAAAAATATCAGGATGGATAGCATAGTTGTGTGCGGGGACCCTACAAGGAGTGCAAAGGTTGAGAAACCTTTTGAGGTTTCAGAGTGAACAAAGCTCAAGAGAGCAAGGTTTTTAGTAGCACAAGTAAGACTAAAGGTCATGGACTCGCAGGATAAAGAACAAAGGTTTCAGCCTTTGAAGCATTTGAAATCTTCCAAGGCTCGGAGAGAGTGCGTGCTCAGGAAGCAGCAAAAATAACCATTGGATTGGTACTGAGAGGAGAAGATATGGACCATTGAATCTACGTTTAGGCACACAGGAGGAGAGAGTGTAAGGAGGATAGATATGAACCGTCAAATCTAGCACCAAGGATCGATAGCCGTCGGATATGGGAGAAGGTGCAAGGGGTTCAAATCCCTGGGAAGCCACACAGAAGAATAGAACAGATAGCAGAAACTTCGAGGGAGAAGTGATGAGTTGTCATGAGCCGTTGAATCCAGAAAAGGTGCGTGAGGTTTAACCCTCGTAATAGCCGAAGGAAGAGGACTCGTCAAGTCTCGAAAGCATCAGGACCATCCATGTTGGAGGACAGGTGGCAGAGATCTGGATCATTTCGTGAATTCGATTATCGCGAGGGGGGAGACAGAGTTCTTTGCGCTTCAAAACCCTGAGTCGCGAGATCATGATTCGACCTGAACTGTTGATCGAGGAGTAAGGAGAGTCGTGAGATTTGGCATGTCACTACCTCATGTATCAGGGTTTCGAAGGATGAATGAGTTTCACCTTGATCGCTAAGGTCGCGAAGTGCCTAGTGTCGAGGGCTCCTGTGAACACGTGTCACATACGTTAGGTGGGGACCGCGTGGTTGACAGGTGGCATAACAACAAATGCCCAAAGAAAGGTGGAAGCGTGTGACAGGTGGAGGACACATGTTTCCTGGGAAGGAGTCAACCCATTGTTGACTTATCGTGTCTTAGGAACTCACAGGGGAGGAGCACGAGGGCTCAACACTCCAACTCATGAATTTGCGAGTTGCGAGGGGTGCTAGAGTTAGGTCCTAGTCGGTGGTTTCTTGTAGAGGCGATAGCGAGGAAGGATCCATACCCGTATCACATCTCGGGTATCGAAGGTTTGGAGAAAGAGGATTCGAGGTCATCAACTCACGAACTCGCAAGTTGAGAGTGTTGTAGGAAAATCTCCATGCGGACAGGTAGATCACCTCTAAGGCTTGACCTTAACCCTAGACAGAAAAATGCTTAACGTGGACACTGACTTCCTTTCAAATCCATCTAAACTAATGCATGAGAAGGGAGGATAACAGAAGTACCTTTTAATTGACGTTTGTCCCTGCATGCTCCGAGTTGCTCTCCAATCCTTTGCTCCTCGCTGAGGTCTGTGGACAAAACAAGATACGACCACTTCCTACTCTATTGACATTAGCTTGAAAACAGATCTATCACTAAATGATAAGTTCATGTAACATCAGACACAAACTAGAAAGAAACAAGCCAAGCGTGTCATATTAATGAGAATAACGACAGCAGTACTTACAATCGTAGATGCGAATGAGACAGCTTCGCCAAGTCCTCTTCGTCCAACCCTTGCCTGAAAGATACACAACCTAGATAACAACAGCTTCACTGATCACTCTCTTTTGGCTGACTGTCAGTTTCCTCCAAGATCATAAGTTTCATATGTTCAGTTCTTCCCCCTTTCCACCATCATAGAGCCTGTTTATATAGGTTAGGAGGGGTCTAACCTCTTGAGTTATGTTTAGAACCATTTGGGAACCACCTCCTTGGATCATGGATCTTTTGATGGAACCAAGAATTCGAGCACAACTGTCTTCTAATCTCGAATGATATCCTCCTCATTCGACTCAACGGGCTAACAATTGACCCAGAATAGGGAGTGCTCCCCCAAAAGGGGTATCAGAGCGTTGTAGCGCTCCTGGTGTGCCTTGGAAAAGTGCCAGCGCTCTTAAGGTGAGAAACGCTCCTATAGAAGGGCCTAAAGGGTGTTATAACGCTCCTTGAATCATAGTAGAGGAGCGCCAGCGCTTCTGAAGCTATAGTAGGGGAGCGTTCCCCCTCCAAATCAATGTTTCAAGACCTCTTTCAGGTGTCAAGAGTTATTTGATTCCAGTGGATCAGTTCTTGATTTTCAAACCAGTCATATGAGGTGTCATAAGTGCTTCCTTAGCGTCGTTACCACAGCATCATGTCTGAACATTGTTTGCGACACTAACAATCAACTTGCGACACTTGCGAAAGTTGTAGGGAAGATGCGACACTTACGGCGACTAATAGGGACAATGCGAAACTTATCCATCTGAGCAATTTTGACATGTAACAGAATGCCCCCCAAAGTATGAAGTCAGAAGATGCGAATTGACGACTGAAATGCTTTGTAGATTCTCAAGCAAGGGTATAGACTCGGAGAACCTGACGAAAGATTCACACAAACATCCAACAAATATCGTGACATATTTCAAAACACAAGGCAGGCATACTTATGCTTGGTTGATCAAGATTTCAGATATGGCCTCCATAGTATACACTGCGGATCCATAATCGTATTGGTAACAAAAAGGTATAACCACCGAAGATACAATGTGGATCTATGCTTTGATGACTCAGACTGATCGTAGCCATGAAGAATACACAGTGGATCTATGAAATGACAAGACATAGCCATGACCAATACAAAGTGGATCTATGTAACAATGGACGTGTTTTGTGTCCAGAACTCCTTCGCAACCTGGGTGAAACATATAGCAAGGTGAATTACTCAACCGAGGGTCTTCTAACCAATCCCTACATGATACGATTCTAACCATGTGAATAGATGTCTTGGTGTCGAACATTGTAGAAACCACTTGATTACCGGTCAATGAGGTAAACCATTAACAAGTGCGAGGGAGATCACTATTAATGTCAATGATTCCCAAGGTATCTTAGTACATTCCATCGAACGTGAATAGATGAGCTGAAGTCGAACATTCATGGAATCATTCGATCAGAGGTCATTGATGTAAACCCACTTTCGAACGTGAGGAGGCCTGCCATTGAGGCATGCAGGTCCCAAAGTACTGATTAGTTTCTAAGTCTGACTCCTAGATAATGTGTTGAAGTCGACAGGAATAGACTCATCGATGGAGGGCCTTGATGTATCCCCCATCAACGACACGAAACGGACATAGCGATGTAATTGGTGGATCGAAAGAACATGGACTAACATGGGTTTTGAGAAAAAATATTTGGTATGGTTGACTCTCGGAGTGGATACTTCCCTTGAACACTGAGGCACAACAGCAAAACATGATATGGACCAAAACTGTGCAATGGATACTGTGACTTGCGTCGGGTGACCCAAAGGAGTGAAAGGAAACTCAAAGGATTGGCTCAGTGCAGAGGTTCGGTGGATAATGATATATGCAAAGTGACAAAGTGTCGTGTTCAAGGGCGACTCTAAGAAGTGCTAGATGGTATTCTCAAGAGACTGCTTGGCTTGTTCCTTTCAATTTTTCCCCCATCCAGATAGATGAGTACCTCTTTTTAATTTAACGAGCTCGAGGAGGATAACACATGCTCGATATAACTCACCTTCGGTAATTTCCTCTTCCCTCGTTTAACGAACCGGAAGAATTAAGAGTTCGTTCCCATATGGGCCCATCGATGTATGTTTTAGCGAGCCCAAAGACAGAAAGCTCAAAGGTTTTTCAATATTATAGAGTTTGGAAAAACACTTTAAAAGAGAACTCTCTCAGTTCCTTTTTCATACAATAGTCCATCGATACCGAAAAAGGGTTAAATTATCACTCGAAAGATGCCCTTTCTAACCCTTTAACGAGTGTGAAAGGAAGCAATATCACTCGACAATCTTTTCATATTTATAGAGTCTGAAAAGGGTTTAAAGGAGACTCCAGGGGGGTTCCTTTTTCATGCGATTGTATCCGTATGGGTCCGAAAAAGAGATAAAACTTTACCCGGTTGCGTTCTCATATTGTTGAGCTTGAGAACGAACTAAGACTGTGCTCGTAAACATGACAAGGCGGAAGATCTATTAGAACTTCCAATAAGCCTGCACTGCTAGAAACTAAAAAACAGGGATTAGTGAAACCATTTTCACCATTAGAGAAACCCAAAATGACCATAGCTTATGAAAACGAAATTTTATAAATATGAATTGATTTGGAAAACATCATTTACCATTTCATTTGCAAGGATTTTTTGGAGTGTTGGAGAATCTCAATTGGATCAAAACTTGTTCTTCTCGCTGCCGGAGCTACAACTGATCATTTCGCACACCGTTCGAACCAGGTAGGTGTTTGTTCTTTTCTCTTTCAATTGCATGGTTCCAAGTTTATCTTTATAGCATTATTAATTTAAAACACAAAGCCCTAGGTTGTCCATTTTGAACCAAATCGACCTCCTCTTAAAAGTTAATAAAATGGGGGGAATTAGTCACGAAAATGTGTCGGGAAATGGTGGTTAAGATGCCCACACTTTAACTATTTATTAGATCGACCATTTTGACCAAATAATTTTGCAAAAACTCCCCTCATGGGCCCATGCACCCCCTCACAACGTTTTTCATTTTTATCACGTTTTAATCATTGCTTAGTGAATGTTTAAGGGTGTGGTGGTTAAAAATGATGATTGGTTACCTTTAGATGTCATGGGTATTTGTTTTCATGTTTTAAAATGCTTTTTGAAAATTGCCGAAATCACAAAAACGTGGGGAATGATGCAAACTTTGAATTTTTGTTTTGTAGATATATTCGGCAATCATGATCGAGTGGAAAGAGCAGGAACACAAGATGGATTATATAGCTTCTCTATGGAGTCCCCGTACGCGGGCTGCTTTGAGGGCCTGCAGATTACTCAAGTTTTTCAAACTACAAAAAATGAAAAGCGAGGTTCTACTTATTGATCACATCATTGGTCTTTGGGACATCACGGAACAGGGATTCCGTATTGGTACACAACTCCTGACCATCGAGTTGGAAGATGTGTACTTTCTGACCGACCTCTCAAAAAGAGGGGTCCCTATAGCTTTTACAGGGCAGAGGGCATTACTTGAGTAGGTGGACGTGTATCTGGCACATCATTGTGTTCTGGGAGCAAGGTTGGTAGGGGGCAGGATCCCTATCAAGGATATCTGGGATCTGTCTCTTCGATCCATACTGTTTGCTATCACTAGTGCGACTGGTAGCACTAGTGCTCATTTGGCTTCGCGGTCACAGGTGGCCTATGGTGTTCAGTGTTTAGAGCCAACATTGTTCAACTGGAGTGCTGCGCTCCTTCAGAATGTGAAGGAACAAATTTCTCAGTGCAGGAACGACCAAAAATAGTTTGGCTATGGCTCATTCTTAGTCTCGTTTTTCTTGGAGCGCATCCCTCAGATGCAGCCTCAGATCGTGCTGGTAGTACGACCAGTGGATGAGCCTCGGATGGAGAGGTGGACTAGCTTATCTCCGAGGTTAGTTTCGGAGTCAGAGTTCTGTTTTACTGGTGACTTCTTCGGTTGGTTGAGGCGACAGTACCTCTGGATTGAGGACTTCCCGTATGTCGATGTGGAATTCCGTGGGAGTATGGATTTGATTCTGCCCGAGGGGGAAGATTGGGACGAGTTAGGTAAGAGACTAAGTCATACCTTGTCTAGTTTGTTTTTATGTTTTTGGTGTATATGTATTTTTTTTGGGTATGTAAGAGAGTGTTTAACAGATGTTTTGTCTTCAATGTGCAGACAAGGGAGCAGTGCGCCCAGCGGACATACCAGTGCCAGGACGTCGTGGCGGTGCCCCAGTTGTAGCAGACCCAGCAGTACCGGTGGTGGGCCTTCAGGAGGTTGAGAGGAACCTCCAAGGCCTTACGATGGGTATCCCTCCTCTGTGGAGAGGGGACATGCCTTTTCATTTGCAGCGACACACTGTAGGGGTGCCAGAGAATATCAATTCTCTGTTGAGACGTGTAGTACGCACAATATTATATTACTCACAGCACAACGCAGTGCGGGGAGATTAGAGTTCCTCGGGATCATGTTTTTTGTACGCCTTGTCTAGCGAAGTTTTATGGGTGGATGAGCCCAATATTTTGTTCTCTTACAGACTTTTTGATGTAATGTAAACATTTCAGTCACGCCATATATATATATATATATATATATATACAGTTTCGAGTTTTTTATGATGCCGATGGTTTGTACATGATGATGTCTGTGATGTGTTTTTAAATTTACATGTAATGTACAGTTTTTGCTTTCCTTGAATCTTATCTATGGGCTAAATACCGATCCATGATGTAATTGGCTAATGAGTCTGAAACACTATTAAGTTCTCTTGGAATGTGTCTATATTCAATGTAATCGAACATTCGTTCGAGATGGCAAACTTGTAAGTGTAGATGTAGCAGGATAGGACTACAGATAGCGTACATGTGGTTGAGATGATAAACCATGAGTTGGGAGTCTAAGTAGACAATGATACGAGAAATACCTAGGGAGGAGGCTTGGGTTAACAGTCCAATGACAACGTGATATTCTACCATATTGTTGGTTGCTGGTCCTAAACAGATGCCTCCTGAACTCACCACCTCGTCAAACTGATAAATAACCCATGCTGCCGAGGCAATGTTCCGGGTATGTCGGCTGGCGCCATCCACAAACCCAAAAAAGATAGGAAAGGCAGATGTCATCTGCGCATGAAAACATAGGCACAGTCATGAGTGGAAACGGTAAAGACTCAAGCACGCGAAAGAAAAGGCACACCAAACTAAAAATACAATAATGTACAAAGTACAGACGTTGGGTGATCTAGGCATAGTAATTTTTAAGGTAAAGCCCGTTTCGGGGCTCTCCCAAGGAAATTCCATCATGATCTACTAGTTCGTAAGCACCTCTATGTAAAACACGCTTCACGATGTAAGGACCGTGCCACATAGGTTCTAACTTTCCTATTCCCAATTTATCGTGTGCTTGGTCATAAATGAGGACTAAGTCTCCTTCTGCAAAGGCGCGAGGTTGGACAGATCTGTCATATTGACTCTTGATCCGTTTCTTATGTGCCTCATTAACGAGAGCAGCATCACGACATGTTTCGTCCAGCTTGGATAGGTACAAGAATCGTTCTTCTTCCGCAGAAGTATGGGGCATGAGTTCTACTTTCAATTTGAGTGACGGAATTTCTCACTTGATTGGTAAGACGACTTCAATGCCATAGACCAACTGGAAAGGAGTGAATCCAGTTGAGGTTTTCACAGACGTGCGATAGGCCCAGAGAGCGGAAAATAGTTGTAAATGCCACGATGTCTTGTTTTCCCCTACCATGCATTGGATCATGGTTTTTAGGACTTTGTTGATAGCTTCAACTTGTCCATTCGCTTGAGGATAGTAAGGGGATGAGTTTTCATGGCGAAAACCCAATTTAATGTGTAATTCTCTCATCATCTGGTTTTTGAAATGTGCACCATGGTCGGTGACAATGGCATGTGGTACGCCAAAATGAGTAATGATGTGGTTGAAGAGGAATAGATCTGCAGTACGGCCATCGTTTAGGAAGGTAGGCATAGCCTCAGCCCATTTTGTGAAATAATCGATGGCGACGATGATGTAACCGTGCCCCCCGGCTGAGGTAGGCTTACATTGCATGAAATCAATACCCCATTTGGAAAAGGGGCCGATGGCAATAATGGGATGTAGCGCAGTAGGGTGGGTGCGTGCCTTCTTGTTGAAGATTTGGCAGGGTGGGCATTTTTTGACGGCCTCGATGCAATCTTTGAATATTGAGGGCCAAAAGTAGCTGGCACGTAGGATTTTTTGGGCTGTGGCCATCCCGAAAAGGTGACCGCCACAAGAACCAAGGTGACAATCATTCAGAATGCATTCAGCCTCTTCGTGAATCAGACATCGCCAAAGAATGGTGTCAATACCACGACGATACAAGGTGTCACCGAGGATGAGATACCGGTGAGAGTGGTGACGGATGCGTCGACGCTCTTCTCGAGAGATATTTGGCTGGAAGCGTTGGAGGAGAATGTCTCCATACCAAGGGTCAGAGGTGCTGATGAGGAAGAGAGACTCATCTGGAAGAGGGTCTCTAGGCTCAATGTTTTCATCGACACTTGGGAGAGCATAGATGAGCTCGGCAAACACCAGGGATTTTTTGTCTTTGGCCTTTGTAAACTCTAGATTGAATTCTTGAAGAATCACGATCCATTTCAAATATTTTCCCCCAAGCACTTGACGTGTTAAGACGTGGTACATGGGGTTGGATTCTGTGATTACCGTGGTGGTGCGTAATAGGATGTAGTGGCGGAATCGTTGGACAGCAATGACAGCTACCATAGCCAGTTTCTTGACATGCGAATACCTGAGTTCGGGTCTAGATAAACTCTTGCTCAGATAATAAATCACGTGTTCTTCGCCATTAGCGTCTTCTTGAACTAACACCATCGCAATGGTGGAAGCAGAAGCGGCCAAGTAAAGGATATAATCCTTTGTATATTCGGGAGGATGTAACAAAGGAGCGTGGGTCCAAGCATGCTTGAGAGCGTCGAATGACCATTGGGCAATGTCATCCCAGATGAAAGGGATGTTCTTTTGCAGTAGCCACATAAATCCTTTAGTGATCTCGGCGTAATTGTAGATGAAACGACGGAGGAAGTTTGCTTTGCCTTGCAAACTTTGGATTTGGGTTAAGTTGGTGGGTGGGGGTAAGGCTAGAATGGCCTTAATCTTCAGGGGATCCACCCTGATCCTGTCTTTGGAGACGATGAAACCGAGGAGTCGGCCGGATTCGACAGCGAAGATGCATTTATGTGGGTTCAGACGAATACGATAAAAACGACATCGAAGAAAAATTGCCCGCAAGTGACCGATATGATCGGGTCAGTTGGATGAATGGGAGGGTAAATCGTCGAGGTAAGGTTCCGTGATATGCTTGATGTCGTGGAAAGCGTACGACATGGCTCGCTAGAAAGTGGCACCAACGTTTTTAAGGCCAAAAGGTATCTTTAGGTAGGCGAAAGTTCCCCAAGGGCAGATGAAGGCTATGTTATGTTGATCAGCAGGTAATACTTCGATCTGGTTGTATCCAGAAAAGCCATCCATGAAAGAGAAGATCATGCTTCCCGCGCAATTGTCGATGATTTGATTGATAAAAGGTGTGGGATAGTTTTCCTTGGGACAAGCTTTGTTGAGGTCATGATAATCTATGCAGAAACAGATGGTCCCTTGTTTCTTGGCAACCGGAACGAGGTTGGAAACCCATTCCGTCAAAGGGACGGGGTAGATAAAGCCAGATTTTAGAAGTTTTTCACCTTCTGCCTTTATAGCTGCCAGTTTCTTGGGGTGAACCGGGTGGAGTTTCTGTCGAACCAGTTTTGTGTCAGGGTAAGTCTTGATTTCGTGGATGACGATGGAAGGGTCAATTCCTGGCATTTCCTCGTAGCTCCATGCAAAGACATCGCGTAATTCCTTGAACAAAGCGGTGTAAGAAACCACTTCGTCGGGGGTGCAATTAGCACCAAGATTAATGTTTTCCACGACACCTTCTTTGACTGAAATGTCAATTGTGATTGTAGTAGAGATGTTACCCATGTTCCCCTCAGAGAAAGTATCTTGAGTGAGGATAGGGGATTGTGGAGCATCGGTAAC
>ML778987.1:1006072-1039839 GCA_009831015.1 Picea engelmannii
TGATGAGTCATTGTTGATGAGTGGTTGACACATGATTGGTATATACTTGGTACATGGTTGGATTCACTTATTTATGGTACAGGTTGATTACAGGTTGTTTGGCACAGGTTGGTGCATGGTTGATGCTCTTGTTTATGGTACAGGTTGATATCTATTGAGGATTGTTGCCTCATCTCAGTTGGTGCTGAGAATGCAAGTTGAGTCTTGCATATAGAGCTGGTGCTCTTGTAGAGTTGTACTCTATTAAGTTGCTACTGACAAACCCCAAGGATTGTAGTCCGTAATAAAAAGAAAATTGTACATACATCTTGTGTTCTTTGTTTTCATTGTGGTGATGACTTGTTGATGATATATTGCTGATATGTGTTGCTCATATGTTCTCTCATCTAACTGGTTATAAATGACAGCAATGGGTAATGAATAAATGTCGAATGCTAATTGATGAGTTTTTGTGCAAGAGGGAAGTTTTGGGAAAAAGAGCCCCACACTCATTCACCCCCCCTCTAAGTGTGGTAGGTGTGTCCAACATGAGCAAGTGCATAGAGTGCACAAAATAACTCTATTTGAGTTCAGAGGAAGGAGAAGTGTCGAGGAGGAAGACACTCATAGAGTCGTTAAATACTCTGTCGATTTAGTAAGGAGTTCGTGAATGGGAGGCTGTGAAGAGGGCACCAATATCCATTTGAAGGAGAAGGCAAGGGTCGAATCCCTTATAGGTTCGAGCAGGAAAATATCAGGATGGATAACACAGTTGTGTGCAGGGACCCTACAAGGAGTGTAGAGGTCGAGAAACCTTTTGAGGTTTTAGAGTGAACAAAGATCAAGAGAGCAGGGTTTTCAGTAGCGCAGGTGAGACTAAAGCTCATGGACTCGCAGGATAAAGAACAAAGGTTTCATCCTTTGAAGCGTTCGAAATATTCCAATGCTCGGAGAGAGGGCATTCTGAGGAATGAGAAATAGTAGCCATTGGATCGGTACTGAGAGGAGAAGATCTGGACCATTGAATCTACGTCCAGGCACACAGGAGGAGAGAGCACCAGGAGGATAGATCTGAACCATCAGATCTAGCACCAAGGACCAATATCCATCGGATCCGGGAGAAGGTGCAAGGGGTTCAAAACCCTGGAAAGCCACACAGAAGGGTAGAACAAACGACATAAACTTCGAGGGAGAAGTGTCGACATGTCGTGAGCCATCAGATCCAGAAAAGGTGCACGAGGTTTAACCCTCATAACAATCGAAGGAAGAGGACTCGTCAAGTGCCGAAAGCATAAGGACCGTCCATTTTGGAGGACAGGTGGCAGAGATATGGATCATTTCGCAAATTTGGGTATCGTGAGTGGGGAGGCGGAGTTCTTTGCGCTTCAAACCCCCGAGTCGCGAGATCGTGATTCGACCTAAACCGTCGATCGAGGAGGAAGGAAAGCCATGAGATTTGGTGTCTCGCTACCTCGTGTATTGGGCTTTTAGAGGATGAATGAGTTGCACCTTGATCGCTAAGTTCACGAAGTGCTGACTGCCAAGGGCTCGTGTGAACACGTGTCACATACGTTAGGTGGGGACCGCGTGGTTGACAGGTGGCATAACAAAAAGCACCCATAGAAAGTTGGAAGCGGGTGACAGGGGGAGGACACATGTTTTCTGGGAAGGAGTCAACCCATTGTATACCTATCGTGTCTCAGGAACTCACAGGGGAGGAGCACGAGGGATCAACACTCCAACTCATGAAGTTGCGAGTTGTGAGGGGTGCTAGAGTTAGGTCCTAGTAGGTGGTTGTTTGTAGAGGCGATAGCAAGGAAGGAGTCATACCCGTATCGCATCTCGGGTATCGGAGGTTTGGAGAAATAGGAGTTGAGGTCATCGACTCATGAACTCACGAGTTGAGAGAGTGCTTGCACTAAGGCCCGGTTGTGGTCACACGGAGATGTAAGGTTTGCACCTGGTGTTAAGTTGTGCAGGGCGAGTTGTGGATCAGATTCGTTGAAGGTTTCAACAGGGAACCAAAGGAGTCACTTCGGCTCGAGGAGAATTTAGAACGATCATGTGCATCACTGTTTCTTTTTGAGTTTAAAGGTATCCAACTAGGAACCTATTGTTCTTAAAATGTTATTCTTAAAGTTTTCTAAAAGGTTCCCTATCTCTTCTCTCGTGATACCATCTGAACTAACTAGTTTTAAGCTTCTATTATAAGGGTCCCAAACATTCTTTCCTGTTTTGGATCTACTCCTTGAGTAATTTTTACTCATTTCACATATTTCAGCAAATGGTTTATGAGAAATATCACCTGATGCCATCAGGTTAAGCATATCTAAATATTCTTTTGAAATTCCCTTAAGGAAAAGAGCCCTAACTGCATCCTCTAGGAGGTCATGGTATTTTGACTTCTAGGAGATATAACCAAATCTTTCCATATAATCTTCAAGGGTCTCATCTTCTAACTGTTGGACTTTAAAGATGTCATTACGAGACTCTTTGGTCTTGCAGTAGTCTTGGTACTTCTTAAGAAATATGTCTTTCATGGCTTCCCAAGACCTAATACTGGATTCTCCCAACCCCATGAACCATCTTAGTGCAGAGTCTTTGAGGGTGGCAGGAAAGAGTTTTAATTTATGGGCATCTTTTATGTAGTTGTAACTCCTAAACAAGATGTCAAATTCAAATAGGAAGGTGTCTGGATATTCACTATTTTTACCATAAAAGGTAGGCAGTGTTGAGAAAGGAATATTCTTCATGTTGACATTTGGAGTGATGTCTAAAATCAGAAATCCGAAGGTAGTTTCGATTTGGTTTCCAGTTTCTTCTTCCTCCCCATGTCTTACATTGTTATGGTCCTCCTGATTACCCATATTGTCTTGGTTTCCAAAAAGAGAGTACCTAAGTGGTTTTATCTTTGAAGAGAACGAATTTTCTCTTTGATGAAAAGGTCTTCCTACTGATTGGATGTCTGGGACTCTACTCGAGCCGGTTGAGATTATCAGTGCCAAAGTTTCTATGTCAATTTGAGAGATAATTAGATTGGATGAGCTACCAAACAAAATATTAACCTGTTTAGGGTCTATGATGTCCTTAAAATTAGGGCCCCTAGTGGTGGTGTAAAATAAAAGGTTGTATTGTTTGATTCTATGGAAGACTCGAGTGGTCTTGCCTCTTTTCCTAATATGATTGATGCTTCAATTTCTTGTTATATAGTGCTCCCTGTGCTAGTCCTTCAGATACTATTTTATCTCTTTGAGTCGAGCTAGCTTCTGTTTTTTGGTATCGATCTAAGGATTTTATAAGCAAAACGTTCCTTCCCACAAAGAGATCGGAAGGAACATTGGTTGAAATGTATGATTTTGATTTAATGTATATACCTTGTGGGTCTCTAGGCCTATTCATGAAATAAAGAAAAAACAAAAACAAAAAGCTACCATTTGATTCCTAGGTCTATTCATGAAAGCAAAAAAGAAAAACTATTGTTGGGTTTGGGGGAACCTGCTGTAGCAGATGCGTAGGTACTTACCTTTTGTCTTAAAGTTCCCCTGCCACCAAACTAATGATAAGGTCTAAGGATGATATAATTCCTAATTACTTCTTACCTTAAGACAACTCCTCAGCAATGGCGCCAAAATGTTAGTTGATTTATATGTACTAAAAAAGACACTAAACTACCCTCAATTAAATTGTCAACCCGGGGTAAGTAAACTTAGAGTTGTAGAAAAATATATGCCAAAGGTAGAAGGTTGGTAGGAGTGTAGTCTAATTAAGGAAGGCAACTATCTAAGGCTAATCTACTCAAGAAAAACTATCTAAAGAGCAAACCTTACTAGGAAAAATGAAAACTAGTTAACCTAAACACTTTTGGGCCAAAGACTGATGGATGGTTCCTAAGAAATAAAGTAAAAACTCTATGTAAAGAAAACTAATTCATGATAGTAAGCAAATATAAGCTACTAAGCATACTAAGCAAATGATGAAAGGAAACTTCCTTAACTTGCCAACCTACATTCAATGAGAAACTACCCTATGAAATAAAATAAATAAACAAGTAAGAAAAAACACCTATCTAACCTATTAAATAAAATAGACAAGTAAGAAAAGACACCTAATTAACCTACTAAAGAAAAATACAAGTAAGCAAAGACAACTATCTATCCTACTAAAGAAAAGGGACAAGTGAGAAAAGACTTCTCACTGAACAACTACCTAGCCTAAGAGGCAAGTGAACTAAATGCCTAATGAAAAACTATTTCTCTTGCGTGAAAGGAAATTTAAATGCTCAATGAAATACATGAAAAAAAATCTATTCTATTGAAAGCAAGAAAGATTAACAACTAAACTTATGAAAACAAGAAACTATCTCTTCTAATCTACAAAAGAAAGAAACTATATTTAATCTGCAAAACACTCAAATGTAATCCTAGTGGTTGTGTGAATGCCTTCAGTGGTGATGGATGATATCTCGATGACACTTAACCATAAAGGACAGTTCTAATGGTATAAGCTCAATACTAATTTCAATGGAAAAAGGAAAGGTGTGAAGTAAACAATCCAATGCAAACTTAGCCATGATAAAAGTAATCTTAAATACCCTACATCATGTATAAACCATCAACAACATAATGAGACTTAATTTCATTTTAATCTACGAAAGGAAATTGTGTAAAGGAAAACTATGCTATGTCTATTTTAACCATTCAAACTATGATAAGAAAATGAATTAAAAACATAAATTAAACTATGATATTAAAATTGACAATTACATTAACTAATAACTAAGTAAATGAAATCTATGTAAAACTAAGATAAGAAACTATAAAAACTGGAAGTAAATCTATCCATCCATCAATCTTTGTCAAAAGAAACCCAAATTAAAAATATGTTTTGTTCTAATTAAAAAACTCTTCTAAACTTGACTGTAAAATTATAAAAGAAAGCACAATTTAACATCTAACTGAATGTGGGGTTAGTATAGTGAGAGAGAGACTTGCAATCCTTTTCTAATCTATGATATTAATGCATGTTAACATATATCATCATCTAATCCTACAAAACAATTAAAACAATTAAGCTACAACAAACTAGTTAGCACAATAAAAATATACATGTACAGAAAATAAAAAGAGAGCAATTTAAATTAGGAAATGAAAAATAAACATGAAGACAATTAACAGATTGTTGGTGCCCCCCCCAGAAATTCGTGGTCACTCTCTAAGAGAACACCACGAACTCAACAGGCCAAATTCACCATAAAAATCCAAAAACGCAGTTCTGGCAATGTAAAAACTCAAAAATAGAGAATAATGAGTTTGTCTCCAATACAATGGTTCTTCTACTTGATTAACAATCTAATGATCATCCTAGAAGTATTTATAGGTTTACAGCCTAGGTGGTCGACCACAGGAGGGTCGAACCACCTCTAAATTCGACAAATTACAATAAATGTGTCCATAACTAACAAAACGAAGGAAACCAATAATCACCCTCTTTGGACAACTGAAATTGAGTTTTCTTGAGCATAGTAGCTGGAGGGGGCGATGAAAAACAAAACCCATGTGCCCGATTTATCCATCACTGGACGCCAATACCATAATTTCCAACTCGCCTTGCGTTTTTGTGCAATTCTGGGTGCCGGAACGAGTGTCGGATCAAGTACAGGAACGAGTGCTAGATCAAGTGCTAGATCAAGTGTCGGACCAAGAAACATGGTGCATTTTTCCCTGTAATAGTAGAAAAACATGAATTAACTCTTGGAAACCATAAAATATGATAAATTAAGCTTGATTGAATCAAAAAACATGAATTATACGTACCTCATGCCGATTATACCATTTTATCATAAAATTCTTCAAAAATATCCTTTGAAAGATGAAAAAACACATATGTACATATGGAAAAAAGTGTATAATAACATCATGAAGATGGTCATATCTCATGCCCAACAATTATTGAAGGAAAGTGACACATGAAAAGAGTAAGAAAAGACTTGACCCAGAAAGAAGATCAATATTCCTAAAGCAGTTGAATGACAAAGGCATGGTAGGTTTTACTGAGAAACAACACTGAGGACATTGTTCCTTTTAACGGGGAGGGGATTGTAACACCCATGTTTCCCCCAACTTGTAATTAATAATTAATTATGATTACCATGCTAAGGAATGTGAGCGATGCAAATGTATTATTGTTTATATTTCCAATAACTGACTGTGGGGGTGAAGCCTTGAAGTACTTTCCATGATATCACTAGAGGAAAGAATGAGAAAATTGTGGAGAGGGTTCATTAGTTCAAATGACCAAAATTCCCTTTCCTGAGATAATAAGCCTCATCTGGATCCCAAGGAGAGGAATCAGTTAATGAAGGAAGGACTGGTGGTTGGATAATCAACCACCCCCATGAATGAAAGAATGGTCTGACTGAAGAATGTCAGCCCAAAGTATCACAGGGTCAGGCATACTAGGCTGACCCGAGTTTCCTTCTGACAGAAGGAACAAGATAGGTCAAGAACCATCACGGGAATATATATGTATAAAATAGAGACAACGAGAAGACACAGAGGAGGAGGCACGTGCATGAGGCTCTATAGAGAGAGGGAGAGACACCAGATAAGAATGCACTCACAGAGGGGAACGAACAACCCATACATGTAGAAGAAAAGAGGAAGGTTGTGAGCTTGATGTTGGGGAAGCATCTGATAAACCTCACAGGGATGTTGTGACAAAGCATAGGTATCTAAGAAATGTCATAGTTCCCTAGTGATATCATGGCTCAGAATGTGGGTGGCCAGAGTGCTAAGAGTGAATGCCTCTGAGCCTATGGTTAGGTGGAAAGGCACACAACCACATCCAATTCGTTGGCTATAATATGAAATAGATAAGTATTCTCATACCCTGTATATTCGAGCTTTAAATGTAAAATAAAGTTGGAGATTTATCCGGATTTTTTGAGAACAATGAAATGACTAAAGATTATTAACAGATTATTAACACAGAATAACAGAGGTACAATAAACCTGGTTTTCTATTCAATAAGGAAATAAGCTGAAACTGTAAAATGTAGCAAAAAATAAGCTTGCTAGAATGGTGGCAGCTTATCTCTGAGAAGAGATGTGACGGTTGCACTCATTCGCAAGAATATGGTTATAATGAGGCTCTGAAGGCCTTTTAAAATAAAAAGGAATTTCAAAAACCCGAGACATCCAAAAACCTAACCCTGGGAGATGAAGCGCCAAAAGTCAGGTGGGCCCCATTTGGGTAAGTTAGTACATCAACTTCTCGGGGTCGTAACTTTTGCATACGATCTCTGTTTTAGGCACACAATATCCCTTTGGAAAGGAGTAATCGAGAAGAAAATTTTATAACTGGCCTAGGTGAATTCCTTTGGCAATCACTTAGGCCCCAAATCCCAAAAAATGTTATTTAGGGCCTCAAAATGGCCTCATAAGTTTTCAACCTAAAAAACTGTTGAAAAACTGCCAAGGTGGAAAAAAAAAATTTGAGCCAGTGGAATAGGTGGGTCACCACCGATATCCACCTAGATAAATCATCCCTCAGGAATAAATGGTCTCCATTGCGTTGATTTCCCCCATTAGATGAGGAAATTTCTACTAAATTTGTCCTTGGGTGAGTCACTTGCCTTGGTGCAGGAGTTTCCTTTCTTTGACGACTTGATAAATATGGATCCTTTGTTGTCCAGTTCCCTTGATCCATGTGTCCACAATCTGATCATTGGATTCCTGTTGTATACAATCGGGGTTGAGCTCTATTGGTGTTAGTTGTTCTACTACTTCTGAGGTGTCCAATAATGGTGGGAAATAAGGAGATCCACGTTGAACACTAGGTGTAGGCCAAGGAAAGGATGAATGTTGGGCTCAAAATAATTATCCCCCATGGCCTTGGTGACGGTTTATGGCCCATAACGTAGTGGGAGAATATTTATATGGGGTCCTGTAAGGCATTCTTTATGCAAGTGCAACCAAACTTTTCACCCACCTGAAACTTATGTGGCACCCTATGTTGATCATGGAACTGCTTGTACTTTTCATTGGACTTCTGTAAGATATCATGCAACTATTTGTGGATGTGATGGATCCACTCAATGAATTGGGTGGATTTTTCAACTTCAATTGGAGTAGCAGATGAGTCAGTCGAGGTGACCGCAAGGGTAAGTGAATCATCTATGGGACCCAATGGCTGGAATCCCAACCCTACCTGAAAGGGGTTGTGGTTGGTTGAGCTATGTAGGGCTCATTTGTAGCTATGCTAGACATAGGGAAGACTCTCATCCCATGTGCAAGGGTGCTTGGAAATATACATGCGCAGGATATGCACAATCATTCGATTTACAACCTCAGTTTGGCCATCTGTCTCGAGGTGGAAGGTCGTGGATTTGGTGAGCTTGGTGTCCAGTAGTGACCATACGCTTGACTAGAATGTGCTAAGAAATCGAATATCCTGATCTGAGACAATGGTTTGTGGGATTCCAAATTGTACCCAGAATCGTTCAAATAAGAGCTTGGCAGTGGCCTCTCCTGTGATGCTCTTCTTGTAGGTAACCATAATCACCATCTTAGAAAAGAGATCAAAAAACACAAAAACACAGTCATTTCCCCACTTGGTGGATGGGAGGCCCGACATGTAGTCCATTGAGATGGATTCCCATGGCCTGTCAGGAGTAGGAAGAGGGGTGTACAAGCCTTGTTTCTTAGTGATCGATTTGGCAATAGCACAAGCAGTGCAGGACTTGATATACTTGTTGACCTCCTGTCGAAGTTTCGGTTAGTAAAAATGTTTCTATAGAATCACCACTATATTTTCTATGACAAAGTGTCATGCCACCCTAATGTAGTGGGCTTCCCAAATTAGATTTGGTCTCTCTCTTGATGGAACACAGATATAGCCCATATGACACAACAACCCATCCTGAAGATGTAAATTATTGACAACTATGTTTTCACCCAACATTTGGTAGGTGGTGGCGAAGTCTGGGTCTATATCTTAGTGTTGGGGCCATCCAGAGGTCTCATGGCCAAAATATTCTAGAACCGTGGTGAGTACCATGACTGGTGGTTTGCTGAGGCAATCAATGACGTGATTGATTCTTCATGTTTTATACTTGATTTTGAGGTGGAATTGTTGTAAGTATGTGCACCACTTTTGATGGCGGCCATTCTGCAATTTTCCTTGTGTATGAATGAACTGCAATGGATTATGATTAGTGTGGATGACTATCTCCTTCCCAAGAATGTAATGTATCCACTGGCAGCAGGCTTGCACAATTAAGTACATTTCTTTTTCATAATTAGGGTACTTATGGACAACATATGATAGTGTCTCACTATGATAATCCACGGGGTGGTCGTGCTGAGTGAGAATGGTGCCCACAACATAGTATGAATCATTTGTCTCAATCTCAAAGGGTTTTGTAGGTTTGGTAGTGAAATTAATAGGGCTAAGCACAAGCATTGGTTCAAATCATCGAACATTTATTGTTGGGACCGGCCCCACACAAATTTCACCTTACCACCACCCTTGGTTATTTGGATGAGGCCCAGTGCAATATGGGAGAATCTCAACACGAACCTGCTGTAGAAATTAGCAAGGCCCAATAATATCTTAAGCTGAGTGAGTGTGGTTGGGGCTGGCCAGTCATGGATGACTTGGATCTTGGCTGGATCCACATGTACGCCATGCTAATCAATCATGTAGACCAGGTAATCAACCCTGTGTCATTCTTTTATTACAACTTGGAATGGTTGTCCTAATACTTTCCATATTTTCTCTATCCTTTGTTCTGTGGGTTGGGGATGCCCTTTCTTGGATTTTTTTGTGAGGGGTTCTCAGGCCCAAATTGTCGCGTCTTTTGTTTGAGTTTCTGCTCGATTTTGACGTCATATCGGTAATCCATGCCCAAGGATGAGATGTCCATAAATTTCATTTTGGTCTGGATGTATCTATGTATATCATCGTGATACATGAGCACTATATGTCACTCTGAATATTTGATACCCAACTCGGTGCACAATGTACAAAATATATTTGTGAACTCTACCACTGCTTGGTCTGTTTCTTGCCATAGTGTGGTCCATTTGGTATACAAGTCATCATAAATTCCGATAGGGTAGTATTGTTCCTTAATAGAATCCTTGAAGGATACCTAGTTGGCCATGACTATAAATAATGAGGATTCCTCTATTTCCTTTTGCTCACAGAAAGTTTCCCGCCAATCTTTGACATGGGGAATGACTTTGAGGAGTGAAAAAGTAATATTTTCTCTATTCAAAAAGTTATGGACATATAAATATAATTCTAGTAGATTCAACCACTTGTCTACAACATCTGCATCTATATGACCTTTAAATACAAGAATATAAAATTTGATTGGTACCTTGAAGAGGGCGGCGCCTCCGCTCGAAGAATATGTTTCACCTATTGGTAGTCGCCGAAGGATTTGCACGAAACTGTCTATCATCTCATTCCTCTATTGTGTGAGGGATTCCTCAAGGAACATTTTGAAAGGGTCTACTGTCCTATCATATTTATTTTCCCTTTCCATGAGAGGTTGCTTGGGCATGCAAGATATTTTTTCCTCAAGATAAACAAGCTTGAGACCCAATTCTTTGTACTCTGACCTCATTGGAGGCATGCATTAAGATGGCAAGGCGTAGACCGCTCTGATACCAATGATCCATATTTTATGAGAAGAACAAAATGACTACAGATTATTAACAGATGATTAACACATAATAACAAAGATACAGTCAAACTGGTTTTCTATTCAATAAGGAACTAAGATGAAACTATAAAATGCAGCGGAAAAAAAGATTGCTAGAATGGTGGCGGCTTATCTCTGAGAAGAGATTTGATGGCTGTGATCATTCATAAGAAGATGGTTATAATGAGGCTCTGAAGGAATTTTATAATAAACAGGAATGTAAAAAACCCTAGACATCCAAAAAACTAACCCTAGGAGATGAAGCACCAAAAGTCAGGTGGGCCCCGTTTGGGTAAGTTAGTACATCAACTTCCCAAGGTCGTAAATTTTGCATACGATATTTGTTTTAGGCACACAATAGCCCATTAGAAAGGTATAACTGAGAAGAAAAATTTTAGACTGGCCCAATTCAATGAATTTGATAGTCACCTGGGCCCCAAATCCAAAAATACGTCGTTTAGGGCCTCAAAACGACCCCGAAAGTTTGGAACCCGAAAAACTGTCGAAAAACTGCTAAGGTGGAAAATTGTTTTTCGAGCCGGTGGAATAGGTGGAAGGCCACCAATATCCACTTGTATCATATATCCTATGATTTTTTTAGGGATGTGCATGTTTCTTGATGATTATACTGTGTTCCCTTATCTTTTTCTGGATTGTGTATTTAAGAAAGTAGGGAACTATATGGTTTGTACACGTAAAGGCTCAGGCCCTGTAGTGGATCAAGTTTAAGAAAATGAACTGTGAGTACGTCAAAATTGGGCATAGTTTCTCATATGATTCTAAACACTCCCATTTTTGTTGAGTCTCCTAGGAGAAGGAGTCTGTTAATCTTAGGAGGAAGAGTGAAAACCACACGCCATCGCCTAAGTCTTTTAGAACTGACAAAGATGAGGAAGGATAGAGATATTTAAGTCTTGAAAGGGAGTATCCTCTCATTTGGAAGACGAGAGGATGAGATAGACTCAAGAGGATCCAAGTTCTATCATGAGCATTGGATTTGGATAGGGAGTGCATGTATTAACTCCTCGACTCCTTCAGTCTTTGCGAGTTTAGAGAATCTTGGTATTCATCGTACGGGAGACAGATCCTCTGAAGTCTTGGAGCCCAAAGTTAATATGGGTCATATATCTGAGGATGCTTGGGATCTATTCCAACCATCACATCGATAATATAGTCATCATGACAATGAACTCTTTGGGAGGATAGGGATTTTGTAACGTCAATGCCCCCGAAGGCCAAAGTAGCGAAGTAATGTGGACCGTGGATATATGGATCCTTTAGGACCTGTCTCGGTAATTCAATTGAAGGAATGTGTGTGTCACGTTGAGAGATTGTGGGGTTCCATGTGTCGAGTGATGATGTTTCCATGTGTGGAGGACATGTGGCAGGAGATTCTACAGGTCCGTAGGTTTGACACTTCAAAGGAAATTGGACTAGACTCATCAAAGTGTGAAGACTCCTGAAGTCGCAACCAATAGAGTAAATCCCAGTTGTCTATCATTAAGGACACTTGTTGTTAGATCTTGTAGTCCATAGGTTTGACACTCTAAAGGAACTTGATCGAGAGTCTTCAAGTCTTGAAGACTTGCAAAGTCCCGAACGATGGAGTAAATCTCAGTAGTTGATAGGTAGGGGACGCGTTGGGCTAGATCCTTTAGTCCGAAAAATTGGCACTCCCGGGGATTTGAGGTGTGGTGTATCGATAAGCTCTGAAGCCTGAAGTGATGAGATTCATTGATCTGAGGATGCTTCAATACTTTCCCTGGCCATTAGATCTAGGTTGTGGTTAGTTCAACGCTGACCAACTCCGGAAGAAAAGAGGATTTTTCATAGAGAAAATCTCAAACGTCGAACCTCCGGAGTAGCGAGAACCGTAGATCGAGGGGTCTACATGGATAGATCTTGACCGTGAGATCGGAGGAATGTAAGAAGGTTGTGTTAGGGGTCAACGTCACTTTTTGATGTCACCAAGGTTGATGTCAAAACACGATTGAGGAGACACGTGTCACTTGGATACAGATGTTGATCCATGTGGATGTCGGTGGCCTCCCACCTATTCCAACTGGTTCATTTTGGCAGTTTTCCAGTTTGGCAGTTTTTTTCCTAGTTTTTAGGTCCCTGACTTGCGAGGCCATTTTGAGGCGCTAAACAACATTTTTATAGATCGACACAGTCGAAAATGCCTGTATGCACAAGTTACGACCCCGGGAAGTTGACCGACTAACTTACCCAAACGGGGGCCACATGACTTTTGGTGCTTCAACTCCTAGGGTTAGGTTTTTGGATTTATAGGGTTTTTGACATTCCTATTTATTGTAAAAAGGCATTTAGAGCCCTATTGTAATGATATTCTTGCAAATGAGTGCAACCATCACATCTGTTCTCAGAGATAAGCCGCCACCATTCCAACAAGCTTGTTTTCCGCTACATTTTACAGTTTCAGCTTATTTCCTTATTGAATATAAAACCAATTTTACTGTATCTCTTTTATTTTGTGTTAAGCATCTTTTAATAATCTGTATTCATTTCGTTCTACTCATAAAATATGGATCAGTGGTATCATAGCGATCTTCTCCTTATCATCTTAATGCATGTACCCAACAAGGTCGGGGTACAAAGAATTGGGTCTCGACCTTGTTTCTCTTGAGGACAAAAGCTCTCACACACCCAAACGACCTCTCATGGTAGGATAAAATAAATATGATGGCACATGAGATCCTTTCAAAATGTTTCTTGAGGAATCCCTCACGCAACAGAGGAACGAGATGATGGATAGTTTTGGGAAAATCATTCGGTCGCTACCAACAAGCGATGCATCTTCCTCAAGTAGAGGTGTCACCCCCTTCAAGGTACACATCAACTTTGATATTCCTATATTTGAAGGTCAGATAGACGCGGATGTTGTAGACAAGTGGTTGAATCTACTAGAAGGGTATTTTTCTGTCCATAACTTTTCAAATAGAGAAAAAATTAATTTATCATCATGGCCAACTGGGAATCCTTCAGGGATGTTATTAAGGAACAATACTACCCTATCGGAAGCTATGACGACTTGTATACCAAATGGACCACACTACGGCAAGAAAGAGACCAAGCACTGCCAGATTTCACAAATATCTTCCATACCCTATGCACCAAGTTGGGTATCAAAGATTCAGAGCCACATATGGTGCTCAAGTACTGTGGTGATCTACATAGATACATCCAGACCGAAATGTAATTTATGGACATCTCGTCCTTGGGTGCGTCCTATCGATATGTCATCAAAATCGAGCAAAAGCTCAAACAAAAGATGCGACAATTTTGGCCTGGGAACCCCTCACAACAAAAGCAAGGAAAGGGTGGCCACAGCCTACAGAACAAAGAACAGAGAAATGATGGATAGTATCAAGACAACCATTCCAAGCCACAAGAAAAGAAGGAAACTGGAAATACAAAGAAGGATACTGGGAAGTGGTGCGAGTTCCATAAGAGCCCTTGGCATACCACTGTTGATTGTCACTCAAAGCAATCGTTGGTGGCTGAAGTGAAAGCCTCTAAATCAGATGCAGGTTATGACTCTGAGTTAGAACCAGAAAGGTGAAGATGGATCATTGACGCGGAGCTGAGTGCCACCGTTGCTACCACCAAGCTCCATCCTAATGAATAAGACAAGCCAGAAGAAGGCGAGCGCCTTTTCCATTCATAGATGTGGGTAAAAGGCACCCCGTTGCACTTCATCATTGCACGGTAGCCAGAAGAACCTCATCTCAGCAGAGGTCGTCAAGTGGATGGACCTACCGACAATGATGCACCTACAACCCTACACCATTGTATGGCTCCGCCAAGGAAGCAATCTCTGCATCAGCCAACAGTGTCGACTGTCGTATGGCATCAAGCCCTTCAAAGATGAGGTATTGGGTGATGTTGCTCCTCTCAAAGTTTGTAATGTTCTTTTGGGAAACCTTATTTATGGAAATTCCATGTTGTATATGAGTCTACGCCTCGTAGTGTTATTATTACTTTGAACAAGAAATTGTACAGGATACCTGAGGTAGTCCCTCCTAGTGATATTTCCTTGATCTCTGCCAAGCAATGTAGGAAGGTCATCTCTCAGACCGGGAAATTTTTCTTCTTCATGATTTTCTCTCAGAGTAAGAGAAAGATTGCAACCACATCTAGGGCCTCTGTAACCGATATCTCCACACAACATAAGCAAGTGGATAAGTTTGTGGAAGAACACTCAGATGTCTTATCCTCTCCTACTAGGGTACCTCTGCACTTTCAGGTTGAGCATCCCATTGGTCTGACCCCAGGCGCACCGCTACCCAATGGGTCGATCTACCACTGCTCTTTGTTAGAAAACAAGGAGATAAAGAGGCAGATCCAATAACTTCTCCAAAAGGGGCACATCCGTCCCATCTCATCGCCTTATGGGAGCCTAATCATACTGGTGTAGAGGAAAGACGAAACCTAGCGACTCTACATTGATTACCGGGCCCTGAATAAAATCACAGTCTGGAACTGGTACCCGATTCCCCAAATCGAAAACCTCCTTGATCAGCTCATGGGGGCCAAATACTTCAGTAAGATTGATCTAAAGTCTGCCTACCACCAGGTCCCAATAGAACATACATATGTATGGAAGATCGCCTTCAAGTCAAAAGAAGGTCTTTTTGAATGGTTGGTCATGCCCTTTGGTTTGAAAAATGCTCTAGCAACTTTTATGAGGATGATGGATGATATCCTGCGACCTTTCACCAGTACTTTTGTAGTGGTGTATCTAGATGACATCCTCATCTGTAGCAAGACTTGGGCGAAACAATTACATCATATTCAGCAGGTTCTGCACACCCTGTGGCAGCACAAACTATATGCAAACTTGGAAAAATGCTCCTTCGGCATGGACAAGGTCAACTACTTAGGTTACATCATTGATCAGCATGGTGTGCATGTGGATCCAGCCAAGATCCAGGTCATCCATGACTGGCCAGCCCCAACCACACTCTCTGAGCTTCAGAGCTTCTTGGGCCTCGCCAATTTCTATTGCAGGTTTGTGTTAGGATTCTCTCATATCACATGGGCCCTCAGCCAAGTAACCAGAGGTGGTGGTAAGGAAACATTTGTGTGGGGCATGTCCCAACAAAAAGCCTTTGATGAATTGAATCAATGCTTGTTCTCATCCCCAGTACTTTAATTACTGGACCTACAACATCCCTTTGAGATCGAGACAAATGCTTTAGACTATGTTGTGGGCATCGTTCTCACTCAACATGGCCACCCCATGGCGTATCACAGTGAGATGCTATCAGATGTTGTATATAAGTACCCTACTTATGATAAAGAAATGTAATCCATTGTGAAAGTATGCCGCCAGTTGAGACATTACATTCTGGGGAAGGAGACAGTCATCCACACTCATCACAAGCCACTACAATTCATGCAAACCCAAGGAAAATTGAAAAATGATTGCCATCAGAAGTGGTCCACATACTTACAACAGTTCCACCTCAACATCAAGTATAAAATAGGAAGTACCAACCGAGTTTCCGATTGCCTCAACCGACCTCTAGTCATGGCACTCACCACGGTGCTAGACTCTTGCAGCCATGAGACCTCTGGATGGCCCCACCTCTATGAGATAGACCTTGACTTCTCCACCACCTACCAAATGTTGGGAGAAAACTCAGTGGTCACTGATTTCCATCTTCAGGATGGGTTGTTTGGGCCATCTCTATGTTCCATCAAGCGAGCACACGAAGTTGATCTAGGAATCTCACTACAGTCGGGTGGAAAGACACTTTGGCATCGAAAATACAGTGGCAGTGCTGCAAAAACATTTCTACTGGCCGAAAATTCGACAAGATGTCAGCAAGTATATTAGGTCCTGCACCACCTGCGCTATTTCCAAACTGACCACTAAGAAACAGGGCCTGTACACCCCTCTTCCTACTCCTGACAAGCCATGGGAATCCATATCCATGGACTACATGTCAGGCCTCTTGTCCACTAAGAGGGGAAATGACTGTGTTTTTGTGGTTGTTGATCTCTTTTCCAAGATGGTGATTATGGCCGCCTGTAAGAAGAACATCACTATAGAGGCCACTTCCAAGATCTTCTTTGAATGCATCTAGGTACACTTTGGGTTCCCAAAAACCATTGTCTCAGATCGAGACAGTCAGTTCCTCAACACATTCCGGTCGATCCTCTGGTCACTATTGGATACCAAGATCATCAAATCCACTGCCTTCCACCCTTAGACAGATGGCCAAACTGAGGTTTTCAATCAGATGATCGTACATATCCTGTGCATGTACAATTCCAAGCACCCCCGCACATGGGATGAGAGTCTTCCCTATGTCCAACATAGCTACAACCGAGCCCTACATAGCTCAACTAGCCACATCCCCTTTTAGGTGGGGTCAGGATTCCAACCATTGGGCCCCATGGATGTTTCACTACCACTGGTGAACACCTCGACGAACTCATCCCCTTCTCCACTAGAAGTTGACAAAGCCACCCGGTTCGTTGAGAGGATCCATTACATATGCCAACAGGTTCAGGATATTTTATAGAAGTCTAATGCCCAGTACAAGAAGTGTCATGATCAACACCGGGTGCCACATAAGGTTTAGGTGGGTGAAAAATTTTGGTTTCACTTGTAGAAAGAACGCCTTATAGGGCCCCATCAGAAGCTCTTCCCACTCCGGTATGGGCCATACACCATCACCAAGGTTGTGGGTGACAATGCTTTTGCACTCAACGTTCCCCTTTTCCTTGGCCTGCACCCAGTCTTCAACGTGGCTCTCCTTCGGCCATATTTCCCACCATTATTGGACACCTTAGAGATAGAAGAGAAGTTGACACCAATATAACTCAACCCTGACTGCATGCAACAGGCATCCAATGATCATATTGTGGACACACAAATCAAGGGCACCCGACAACAAAGGATCCATCTTTATCGAGTTGTCAAAGCAGGGTAGCTCCTGTACCAAGGAAAGTGTCTCACTCGGGGCCAAATTCAGTAGAAATTTCCTCATTTGATGGGGGAAATAAATGCAATGGAGACCATTGCTTCCTAAGGGGGGAGGATTGATCCATATGGATGTTGATGGCCTCCCACTTGCGGGGCCATTTTGAGGCCCTAAACAAAGTTTTTAGAGATCGGCACAGTCGAAAATTCCCTTTATTAGATCATACCAAAATTTGTAGTCCTCGGATAGACCTCTCCAATGGGCTATCGTGCACCTAAAACAAAGATCGTATGCAAAAGTTACGACCCTGGGAAGTTGACTGACTAACTTACCCAAACGGGGCCCACATGACTTTTGGCGCTTCATCTCCTAGGGTTAGGTTTTTGGATTTCTAGGGTTTTTGACATTCCTGTTTATTGTAAAAAGGCCTTCAGAGCCTCATTGTAATGATCTTCTTGCGAATGAGCGCAGTCATCACATGTCTTCTCAGAGATAAGCCGCCACCATTCCAACAAGATTTTTTTCCACTGCATTTTACAGTTTCAACTTATTTCCTTATTGAATATAAAACCAGTTTTATTGTATCTCTGTTATTCTGTGTTAAGCATCTTTTAATAATCTGTATTCATTTTGTTCTTCTCATAAAATCTGGATCAAATTTTTTTCACACCCCTGGGTCCATTAGAGTGTGACACCTATCACCCCCTTAGGAGGGCACGTGTCAGCCCTGTCCCTCACTGCGTGTCAGTCCCTAGTATGTATCCACCTAGACATGTGAATGGTGAAGTATCGAGACTTCGAAAGTCTGGGATTCCATGATTCCAGAGGATTTGTAATAGTGTGGTGATTAAAGGCCCAATGGTCAAAGCCATGTGGCAAGCCAATGGGACTTTGGAAGAAAAGCACTACAGGAAATTTGGGTCGTTAAAATATATGCACCCAAAAGCGTCGAACGTTAAATTTTACCTTAGACACGGGTGTTCCAAAGGATAAGGATCCATCATCGATTAATGGTGGATGGATATCCACCATAGACCTAGGAGGGTGGGAAGATTTGGGATATCAGAGAATCCAGGGTGATATGAATGAGTTGGGTCCACGTAGGTGCCACCTGACCCATGGCTATTAACCCCTAAATAACTTTGGAAGGGAAAATCTCCCAATCCTGATCTCGTATTCGAGCATGGCGACAATCGTTAGAAAGATCATGGAAATCATAATTCGATGGAGATAGTGGAACTAATATTTGTGATGGATCAGGAAAATGAAATTTTGATGCCCCATTCCTTAAAAATCCCTTTAAGGGGTTGGGTGTGTTATAATACCATAGTCTATTCATTTGGAGGTTGGATCCTCCTCAGATGGAAAAAAAATGGCCAAAAATTAAAGTGCCTAGAATTCGATGAGACCATTCACCCAATGGAAATATTTGGTGGCAATGTTAAAGTTGGCGTGAGTTTTAAAAGAAATCAATGAAACAAAAACAATGATTAGTATGGGTTAATGACCGACAGGTCAAGTTTTAATGATAAGAGATAAAGTATATGGTTTTAAAACCATATTTAAATAAAAAAATTCAAATGGGTGCCAATTATATACTATATGAGGGTCTACGCGGGTTCAACCCCCAGACCTCCCTTCACCCACTCCAAAAACTTAACCAATGTACCAATAATGCTCCCTTGGTAGTTTTAGCGGTATAATTTTATCTTGGACTGCTCAAGTGCAAGCCTAGCACGTCATGAATATAAATGTTTGATTGGATAACTTGGGTTTTAGGAAATTATGAGAGTGGTTAAATTAATAAAAAAGGAAATGAAGTCATTGGGCATGGAGTCCATGAAAAGAAACTGTAATCCTGAACTAACATTCCATGTGCAGCAAATCAGGTCAACAAAGCTAAGATCAGTTAAAATGCTTATAAAGAGATGGAAAGAAGAAATAAGAAAAAAAAAACTCAAAATGATCAAAGAGCATCCGGATCTAAAATGCATGTAACAACAAGAGGAAAAACTCAGTTTTCAGATATCCTTTATAAGACTGAATCAAAACTCAGATAAGCTTGTGGCAAGTGATAGAGCATATCCTATACAATAACCCTCTCAGCACATAAATTTCAGACATATAACCTATAGCAACAACACATATCCAAGAAGATGAAATATGGAAAATGATTTACACAAAAAAGAGAAAACAAACTAATACATAACTTCATTTTCAGTTGAGGTCTATTACATAAAAAAGCAACACAGGTCTGCAACTTAAAAATTAGAGAATTTTCATGCCTATCTAGCTCCCTCATGGATCTTGAAATTTTACCCAGACCTCTCGGGTATCTCTACCCCCTTGTTCAAGAGATGTCACCTTCTTTAAATAAACAATAGCATCCAAATGAACTAAGGAGTTCAAATCCCATATCCTCCATTGGATTCTAAGCCTTTGAGATAGGTGGCAACAATCAAAGAGACAAAAAACCAACAAATTGCTAATTTTCAGGAATTTGTTGGAAGTCATTAATAAAATGTCTCCACCTCATTGCATGAGGCATTTGCTGGAGATAAATCTTAGGTGCGGGTGTCCCTTGACATATAAATTATCCTTGATAAGTCATTCAAATCCTCCTTGATAGGTGGAAACCTCCCAACAAGGAAAATATCAAAATCTGTGACTGTTATACAAAATTAGATAGCGTTGTTGTGAAGAGTCGGTAGATCCACTTCTATATCCAATATCTCTCAAAAAATAACACATTTTGAAAAAATGAGAGAGGTTTTTGTTATTTTGAATGTTATGAACAAAAACCTCCTCCAGTTTTCAAAAATATTTTATCAATTACTCACAATCAAATTTTTAATTTAATGACTCAAAATTTGTAAAATAACTCTGCACAATTCGTTTTTTGCCAGAATATCACACAACACATGTAGGTAGCGCTCAACTGTGTTTCACATGTATACAGCTTTTGTCCTCTATGAAATATTACATAGTGCCTTTATGTAGTGCTACTTATGCTGCGTCTTCATACAGGTTTGGGTAGCATTGCCAAAACACAACGCCTTTCAATCTTGAATATGTACAGAGCAGTGTGTGTTCTTTCATGATGACAAAACCATTTTACTTAAGTGCCTTGACCGTACCATAGGTAGTGCATTTTACCACTGGGTGAAGCTAGCACTTAGAAAAAAATAAAAATCCATATAGGAACCTTAACCAATCTTGTGCTAACAGGTAGTTCCGCCCAAAAATAATTATTAAAACCAAAAAATATGCCATACAACGAGAAGTATGGTCATGCGCAAAAATCATGGCATGATTTATGAGGCTGCAGGTGCACTTATTATACGAGGTACGACCTCTAGCATGAAATTTGAGGCAGGGAGCCCATGAGAGGTCCAAAAGTCCTAGTGACAGAATTGGATGAAAGTACAGACATTTTCACACGATTTTTCACCACGAATCCACAGTGTAGTTAGAATTTGGATCTAAGCAACATATTTTTGGGCCCATGGAATAAGCCCACTTTTTTCATTGATGCTTTGCATGAACTTTGAGGCAGATTTGCACCTTTCAGAATAGGTCAATTTTACAGTCAAAAGTTGCAGAATGATGAGAAGGACCTACTGGTGCTGTGTATTCCAATATTTGAGCAGTCGTTTGAGCACCTTGGCACGAAAACCAATGTAAGTTTTATGCATTTATGGTTTTTGCCTCTTTTTAGAAATTGCAAGAGGATGAATGAATGTTGTAGATTCTAATGATCTTTGAGTGTTTCAACAAGATCTAAATTATTGTAGGAAATTCATTTTTTGATCCTAACACACAAACTAAGATGGTGTGATAAGAGGCCTTTTTGACACTTTGACAGAAAGCAGTCATGTTTACAGCCAAAAGTCTCATAATTGTGAGATGAGTATGATGATGTTGGCATTTTCCTTATTTATTATGTTACACATGTTTGTAATGGGTTTTTTTAAAAACCATACAGTTCCAACTAGTGCACATTTGGGGGTATTTTCCTTAATGAAAATGATGTAAAAGGTTGTAATGAGCTAGCCTTGAAAATGATGATGAGAATGAGAGGCATTATGTTCTATGCCTAAACCTTGTAAGCCTTGTTGAAAACTTTTGTAATGGGTCTTGTAGCCACTATTGAGTGAGAGGCGTTATTTTTCCTAGGCATGTCTTGGCAACATTGTAATACATCTTGTATCCAATATTGAGTGAGAGGCTTTTCTTTTCCTAGGCTTGTTTTGACAACATTGTGATGGTTCTTGTAGCCACTGTTGAGTGAGAGGCATTTTTTTCCTAGGCCTTTTTTGTAAATCATTTCAAACTTTTCCATGATTGCTTTATAAACTCTTGGAAAGTATGGTATTTCTTTGAAAAGTTGTAATCCATGTATTGTCAGCTACAAATTTGTATTGGTGCAAGTTTCAACATCAACATCATCATTCTAAAGTACAAAGGTGAAGGAGAATAAGGGTGTGGCCTTTCAGAGAGATTTATTATGCAGATCAAGGAATCAACTACGAATTTTCATTGGTTCAAGTGTTGTCATCGACATCCTCATTCTAAAGTACAAAGGTGCAGGAGAATAAGGGTGTGGCCTATCAGAGAAATTTTTTATGTAGATAAAGCAGTGTGGAAGTGCATTTTGAGTGTAATACTCTTCCTAGAAATTGGTTGCGGAGATACAAGTCACAATTTCTCTCTATACTTTTGGAGGACCAAAAGTGATTTTATAGGGAGGTGTGATCCAAGAGGATATACACACAAGGAATCATTACTTTTCATACCATGAAGAAGATAATTAAAATGTTAATTGATGATAGGTGGTAAAGAATAATTAATGCTCATGAAAGATTTATTTAAATTGTAAAAAGATGATTAATACTTGAAATGAGTATGAGAAACTCATGTATTAGTCATGCAAATTGGAGAAATAATTAATGCTTGATAATCTCACATATTATTCATTTAATTGTAAAAATGGGAAATTAGTTTTATCTAAGAATCCAACTTGTAAATTAGTTTCCTAGTTTTAAGGGGGAAGTTGGGAGTCTCATGAATTGGTTTTGACTCTTCCTGATTTTATTACAAGTGGTTTCCTAGTCTCAAGGATGAAGCTAAGGGTCTCATGAGTTGGTTGATACGCTTTCTCATTTTTTTCCTTGAGTGGTTATTAGATCCTAAATTTGTGGATCTTGTCTCTTTGAATTATGAAGTTTAGGAAAAGTATATAAACCCCCTATGTAAAACTCTAGGCATGAATCCTTTATGGATAATCCCTTGGTGGAGAGAGAGAGAGAGAGAGAGAGAGAGAGAGAGAGAGAGAGAGAGAGAGAGATCAAATGAATTCATTCTGGTGTCTGAAGAAATGTCACTTATGTGAGATCCTTAAAGATTCTCTGGGTTTCAGCCCTGTAAGGAGCATGTGGCATATTTTGTGAGAATATTTGATCCCTTTCAAAGGAAGGATAGTACAATGATTCATATTCTAAGTGGATCCACAGACATAGCCATGATTTCATAGTGAAATTCGTTAACAACTCGATGATCTCTTATCTCATAGTTTCTTATGCATGTTTTATTTCTACGATTATGATCATTAAATGCATTAAATAATGGATTATGAGATTAATAACAAATTCACCAAGTTAATATGAAATTTCGATCCAATCCTTCATAAGTACATATTTTCAACATTGATGCAATCAAGTTCAATAGATCCAAAATTGTAAATCTGACCTTAATTAAGTGGCCTAGAACCAAATCAAATTTGGTATCACAATCCCCTCAGCTTCTGATCACAAATGGTAAGAAGATGCGATAAAAAATGAAAGTGAGGTGGTACTCTATTTACACGAGTCCATCTAAACAAAAATTTCCACTTAAAAATGTCAACAACAAATTAGAAGAGGGACGACCCCCTTAAGTTTCCTTTAAATGATGAAAAAATGAAAAATACATGAAATAAAACCCTAAAGAAGGTGATGTCATGCCCTAGTAGGTGACATATGGATAGAGAATGTGAATTTTGGCCTCAATGAGTGGAACATTGGGCCTCCAAAGGCCATGTGTCATGATCATGTCTGCAAACGTCCCATGCCATGAGCCTCCACCTTGTTATAAAAACAGGATCGTGGAGCAATAAAATAAAACAAATAAGGAAATAAAACACAAAATATACACAATACAAGAGAAACACAGATATACATAGTTCCCCCACTGTGGGCTACATACACCAGAGAAATTGCTAGGTCCTTCCTTTTTATTATCCAACAAAAATGAAGGGATACAAACTACAACACACCTATTGTAACTTCCTTTTCTTTCTCTCACAGTCTCCTCTCTCAGAATACAATATTCACAATGATACATAGCCGAAATAAAATTCCCTCATAAGAGAGGGTTTCCTTCGAGGGAAAAAACCCCCCAAAAATAACTTCTACCATCAGATCTACGACTTTATAATGAACGTTCCAGATTGACTATGAAATTAAAAATTTTACAAGGAAAAGTTTCCTAATATTTTACTTTGGGGCCATTGCCCCCAAATATCCCACTGTTGGGGGGGCTACAAATTTTTTCACCGCCCCCCCTAGACCCCCCTGGCAACAGTTGTGGGGGGGGGAGGGGGAATATTCCCCATGCACCCCCACACCCCCCGTTAGGGAATGGGGTCCAAGAACGACTGAAACAAACCTCTAAATCAAGAAGATAATTAGGCTCCATAACCAATACATATGTTAAAACACCTATGGAACCACATTATCCATCAAACCCTAGCCTCCAAGATGACATCAAGGGCTGGTGGGTGACATCCTAGGACTCCAAATGATACATCCAAGTGGAAGAGGGATGCAATAGAATCCTCCAATGATGCCAAAGTTCCTCTAAAGGAGACATCCTCCATCCTCAAGGTGAAAATATCATCATCAATAGTATCCTATGTGTGGGGTATGTCATTGTTAGGGTCCTAACCCGTACATAGGTAGAACAATATATTCGGATGTAATAAAGGTCAATATTAATAAGGCCATTTAATAAAATAGAATAAGGAAGATGTAAGAAGACCTAATAGAAGCTTCTTCTTCTAGAAGGATCGTCCTCTAGATGCTTCTTCTTCTAGAAGGATCTTCCTCTAGATGATTTTTTTTAGTATAAATAGGAGTCGAGGGTATGAGAACCCTAGCTTGGATATTATTGTAATAGAGATCTGCTCAACTGGAGGTTGCCCCCTCGAAGAGGCCTTTGAACATTGCTTTCAGATTCAAAGTGATATTTCTGTTGTTATTCTTATATCATTTCAGTGTTATTGTGGTGAATGTTCTGGTTATATTGTTGTTATTTTTCCATTATTAACATTTTATTTCAGTTTTGCATACATTTTATATATGGTATTTTACAAGTGGTATCAGAGCACTATCCTCGGCAGAAAGTGTGGGTTAAATTATTTTTCAGGGTAGAGACATATTATGGCACCTTTAATCCACAGAGATCTATCGTTACATGCATAAAATCACAGTTGAGGGATTCATACACGCAGGAAATACAAGTGGTACTTAAGCGCACATCTATTGGCCACCCTTGTAACCCCTGTTGGTACCCCTTCGAGTGGTAGTGCATCAGAAAACACCTGTGTACGGATCAACCTAGATTACCTAAATCCCTCTTTAGATAAACCGATTGGCCACCTGACTGATATACTGTCACCGAGAACAATACTCGAGAAGATACTCTCTAGTACCTAGGTAGTCGAGTAGTACAACTAAGGGTATGATCTATCCTCCTTAGTTAGCTCCCTGAGATATTGGGCCGAGTACTATTGTTGGACCTTGCACGTATATCAGAGAGCTATAACACAGGGAAAACACTTGTCTGTAGAACCCTTGAATACCTAACCCTTGGGGGACAGAAACATAAACAAATTAAAACAGACAAGATCTATTGCCGCACAACTGTGTTCGGGTTGCCAAGTAAATACACATTTCTTTCTGGTTAATAATTTGGGCATTTCCTCTCTGCAGTATTCTTCATACTGGAGTATAACTCTGTAGAAAAAAAAAACTGGAAATTTTTTCACCATTATTTGAGACCTATTCCATTGGATTCATCTCTTCGCCCTTATCACATTCATCCATATCATTTTTTCGGCCAAAATATTTTACCTCGCCTGCCCCTTTTCAGTTTCCTCATCCTCATGGTCCATACTCATAGCCAAGACTTGGAAACTCGCTTCAAAACCTTGGAATCTAGTCTCATTGAGACCCAACAAGAAGTGAAACAACTCAGTGTCAATGTTGCCACCATCAATACAACCATGCAGTCCTCAATGGGGGAAATCAAACAAGACCTCACCACCCAACATGAATTAGTCTTTTCGTCACTCTGCACCAAACTGCATATCCATATAGATAACCCTTCCTCTTCCTCACCTCCACATACTGAAGGTGACCATTCCTGTCATTCCCATACCTTGCAAAACCATCACTTTCAACATGACCTATGCCTCTCGCGGGTGGATGTGGCCAAATTTGATGGCTCGGACCCCACTGGTTGGGTAACCCAAATGTAACATTACTTCTCTTTATATGGCATTATAGATGACTTGGCCAAACTCTGGTATGGTGTTCTCCATCTAGATCAAGAATGTTGGTAATGGAGAAAAACTTTTCGTCAAGGGTATATTGCTTGGACACACTTTGTGGCAGATCTTTATGAACGCTTTGACACTGACACCAAACATTTGGGTCATTTGACAAAGCTGAAACAATTAGGAATCGTGGAAGACTTTATAGCTTCCTTTGAGAAACTAGCTTTTAGAACAGAGGGCATGTTTGATGACTTTTTTCGAGAGTGTTTTATCAGCAGCCTCAAGGATGAAATTCGGGCCCATGTCCTCATGGCTCAGCCTGAAAGTTGGGTGGAAGATACCAAAAGAGATAAATAAGAACAACATGTTGTATCTGCTCAAAATTGCAAGCCCTCCTTTATCCCTCACCCTGAACCAGTAAATCCCACTACTCCCTCTGCTCCACTAAAGATCCAAAAATTGACCAGGGATGAAATGGATGAACACCAACTCAAAGGCCTTTTTTATAACTGTGATGACAAATATTTCCCAGGCCACAAGTGTAAAGAACAAAATATTTTTATGGCCATCTCCGAGGAGATTTCGGAAGAAGATGAAGAAAATACCTCTATGTCTGAGTCACTTGAATCCACTGACATAACCCCTCCCTCAAACCCTCTCGAAGTAGAACTGGTCATTTCCCTCAATTCTCTCACTAGCTTCTCTGCTCCCCAAACCCTCAAGTTAATCAGTTACATCAAGCATCAGAAGGTCATCATTCTGGTTGATAGTGGCAGCACCCATAATTTTATTCATCATCGCATTTCCTAAGAAACTCATTGCTACATCCATGCCATCAATAATTTCCAAATCATGATTTTCAATGGTGCTTCCATGAAATGTGGAGGGCATTGTGAAAATGTGTGTCTCCAAATTGGTGACTACCACCTGAAATCCCATATGTTTTCTATTGACATGGGAGGTTGTGACATTGTGTTGGGTGTAGACTAGCTAAGGACATTTTAAAGACTTAACCATGCAATTAGACCAAGAGGGCCACCAATATAAGTTCCAAGGCATCACCACTGGTTCACCTAAGATCATTAGTTCCCATCATATGGAAAATCTTCTCAAAAAGGGTCATTCTGGTGTTATCTCCCAACTCCATGCCATACAAGCAACAGAGACACCCTCAGTACCACAAGACCTCTAATCCATCCTTTCTAAACATCAATTGTTCTTTTCCACTCCCTAAGGCCTCCCTCCTTCCCATGGTGTTCATGAGCATTCCATTCCCCTTGTACCCGAAATCCTTCCTCCAAATATCCATCTGTATCGTCACCCCTTTTCCCCAAAAAATGAAATTGAGAAAATGGTCCAGGAACTCCTTAATGCAGGCGTTATCTGCCCTAGTATGAGCCCCTACTCGTCTCCTATGGTCATGGTCCTGAAGAAAGAAGGTTCCTGGTGAATGTGTCTTGACTTTCGTTCCCTCAACAAACTTACCATCAAAGACAAATTCCCCATTCCTATCATTGATGACCTCCTAGATGAATTGAGTAGCACCCAATTCTTCACTAAACTGGATCTTCGTTCGGGCTACCACCAGATACGTATGAAAGAGGAAGACATTCCCAAGACTTCCTTTAGAACTCATGAGGGCCACTATGAGTTTTTGGTCATGCCCTTTAGCTTGTGCAATGCCCCCTCCACCTTCCAAAGCCTCATGAATCATGTCTTCCATCCTTTTCTCCACCATTTTGTCTTAGTTTTCTTTGATGATATCCTCATCTATAGAAAAGCCTGGACAAACCATCTTGCTCATGTGGATCAAGTTCTTCATCTACTCTCTCAGCACCAACTTTTCCTGAAACAATCTAAATGTTCTTTTGGCGCCTCAGAAGTAGAATACTTGGGTCATCTGGTTGGAAAAGATGGTGTCAAGGTGGATCCTAAAAAGATTAAAGCTATGCAAGAATGGCCTCACCCAAAGACTCTTAAGATCTTGCATGGATTTCTAGGCTTAACATGGTATTATCGCAAGTTTGTTAAGAATTATGGGAAGATTGCAACACCTCTCACTACTCTCCTCAAAAAGAACTCTTTCACTTGGACTCTAGCTGTTGCTCAATCTTTTCAGACCTTGAAGATGGCCATGTGAACCACTCTAGTCCTCGCCCTTCCCGATTTCACAAAGACCTTTGTGTTGGAATGTGATGCCTCAGGGAAAGGAATTGGTGTTGTCCTTATGCAAGAGGGTCAACCTTTGGCCTTTACTAGAAAACAACTATCTAAAAGAAATCTGGGAAAATCCATCTATGAAAAGGAAATGTTGGCTATTGTCCATGTCGTGGATCTTTTGCGTCCTTATCTATTGGGGCAATGTTTCCAAATTAAGACAGACCATCAAAGCCTCAAGTATTTTCTAGAACAATGCATTTCCTCCCCAGGACAACAAAAATGGGTGACTAAACTCTTTGGATATGATTATGAGATAATTTATAATAAAGGCAAAGACAATGTGGTTGCGGATGCACTTTCCCAAAAATATGAAGATGAAGGATCCCTTTTTTCTCTTTCATTCATTATACCAGATTGGCTCCAAGCTGTTCACCAGGAATGACTACAAGATCCCAAAAGTTTGCAGTTGATCCACCAATTACAGTCCAAGGCTCCAGCTTCCCCAGGGTACTCTTGTCTCCATGAAGAACTTCGATACAAAGGCCATTTGTATTTATGTAAACAATCAAAGCTTAAATCCATGGTACTTTTTGAGCTTCATGCTACACCCACAACAGGGCACTCCGGGTTCACCAAAACCTATGATAGGGTCAAAGGTTCCTTTTTCTGGAATGGTATGAAACAGGACATTCATAATTTTGTAGCTGAATGTGATGTGTGTCAACGCAACAAGGTATAAACAGTCAAATCACCGGGCACACTACAACCGCTCCTAATTCCACCTGCTATTTGGAAGGATATCTTTATGGATTTTATTACCGGCTTACCCAAATCAGGAAATAAATCCGTCATCATGGTGGTTGTTGATCACCTTTCCAAGTATGCTCATTTTTGTGCCCTTCAACACCCATTTACAACATCCGTGGTGGCTCAAATATTCATGAATAAGGTCTTCAATCTTCATGGCATGGCCCACTCGATTGTTTCTGATCACAACCCAACTTTCACAAGTAATTTTTGGCAAGAATTGTTCAAGATACAAGGCACTGAATTGCATCTCAGCACAACTTGTTATCCCCAGACTGATGGCCAAATGGAAGTTGTTAACAAGTGTTTGGAAACATATTTGAGGTGTTTTTCCTCGGAAAAGAAAAATCAGTGGGCTTAATGGTTATCCCTAGTTGAATGGTGGTACAACACTTCATACCATACATTTGCATGCATGACTCCTTTTGAAGAAGTATATGGATAGAAGCCACCTTCAGTTCTCTCATACTTACTGGGTGCCTCGAAGGTCCACGCGTTTGACCAAACACTTACAGCTTGAGAGGCTATTCTCTGTACCCTCAAAGAGAGTTTGGTCATGGCATAGAATCGCATGAAACAACAAGCAGATCAAGTTCACTCTGAACGTCAATTTGCATAAGGGGATTAGGTGTTTCTTCGACTAAAACCTTACAAGAAAACTTCTCTCAAGGTCAAGAATTGTCAAAATCTAGCACCCAAATTTTATGGTCCTTATACCGTACTCAAGCGTGTGGAACAAGTCACCTATCAGTTAGCTTTGCCCAACAATTCGAAGCTACATCATTTTCTCATGTTTCATGCTTAAAGAAGCTGATTGGAGCTAAGTGCCAAATTCAAACCAACCTTCTAGAGTTAGCTGAAGAAGGATCCATTTGGCTACAACCAAAAGCAGTTTTGGACCAGCGTGAACATCACCTATGTTAGAGAACCATCAAGGAAGTGCTAGTACAGTGGAAAGATACAACTCCAGCAGACACCACTTGGGAACCAGCTACCATTCTACAACAATTTCCACGTCTCAGGCCATGAGGACAAGGATTTTTTTAAGGGGGAAGACATGTTAGGGTCCTAACCTGCACATAGGTAGAACAATATATTCGGATGTAATATAGTTCAATATTAATAAGGCATTTCAATAAAATAGAATAAGGCAGATGTAAGAAGACCTAATAGAAGCTTCCACTTCTAGAAGGATCTTCCTCTAGATGCTTCTTTTTAGTATAAATAGGAGTTGAGGGTATGAGAACCCTAGCTTGGATATTATTGTAATAGAGCTCTGCTCAACTGGAGGTTTCCCCCTCGAAGAGGCCTGTGAACATTTCTTTCAGATTCAAAGTTCTATTTATGTTGTTATTCTTATATCATTTCAGTGTTATTGTGGTGAATGTTCTGGTTATATTGCTATTATTCTACCATTACTAGCATTTTATTTCAGTTCCGCATACATTTTATATCTAGTATATTACAATCATCCATCCTCTGGGCTTTCAATCCCTTATGAAGGTCCAAGTGGCATAGTCCCTTCATGAATATATTTCATCGGGAGAGGTCTTGCAAAGATAAACAAGTACGCCCTCCAAGGGTCCACAAGTCATATGAATCAAGACAAGTAAGCCACATTTAATATAAGAACCACCCAAACAAGTGTATTAAATCCCCCCTTTTCAAATTAAACAAATTCTCAAAGACCTTATAAACTTTGTCAAATTTAGGTATGGGAGGGTTGTCATGGTTCCCTATTGGATAAGTCAATCTGCAAGTTAAGAAATGTTTCCCAAGAATACCCTATCTAGATCATGAAATGAGTATGAGGTGGATTAGGGAAAGAATTTTGGGCATGGGTTTCTTAACATATCAATCATTCATACTGTCTCATTTATGGGTTCCTTTGTGGAGGGTATGCTACATCCTTGAGTTCCCTTCATTTGTAATGCATTTTTTTCCAAGCCCTTTATTTTCTTTATCAGGTCCAAATATTAAGTGCCATGTGAAATGGAAAGAAAAGGAGCACCAAAATGACACTTTAAGTTAGAACACATTGAGTGTTATGTGTAATGGAAATAAAAAAACACTACAATGCATTCCCCCATCAAGTGGTGAATTTTCATTTATTCTCTTATTCATTTTTATTAAAAGTCCTTTTATTCATTTAGAGAATTGTTTTATGGATCTGACGAATTTAGGGTGAGCATTTATGTATGATGTGAGTTAGAACACCATTAAGTCTTCAGCCTCTTCTTCCCATGAAATGAGGTACAAACCCTTCTTGGGGTCAATGCACCTAAAAATTTGAAAAGCTGAGGAAACAATGGGAAGAAGTGTGGAAAGTGGTAAGTATGGATGAAAAATGGTACGATGACCCTTCAAGAAACTCCTCAGTAGAAACCCTTTTCCCGAGGGTGACCAAATTACTAGGATACCATGTCAACCACCGAGGTTAAATTAGGCAGAAGATATAATTTCCAATCAAATGTTCTATAATCAAGAAATGACCCTTTGCAACATGATCAAGTGCTTCAAATATTCTATAAAGTCACACTTACCATGAGACTGGACTTGTTTCCTCATGAATCAAGACATGTTGTCTTCTAGGATCCCAACTTGTGTAGTGGACATTTCTCTGCTACCAAAGATGATGATGAAGCGTGGTGAAGAAGAGGGCCTATGTGGGTTTTTTTATCCATCCATCTCTCAACAGTCCATGTATGCTACTTGCAGGCCTCAATACATCATCTCCTTAGTTACCCATAGGTTGGGGGGTTAAAATCTAGCTCCTACATGGGGACATGTGCTCACCATAAAGTGCATTAGAACCTCAACATCTCCTGGTATGACTTGTACCTACACAAACTCAAGAAATATGTTGAAATCGGAAGGGTGGTGTAACTCATCCCATGTTCATATGGAAAAAATGATAGCTACCAAAATCTAGAGAAAAAATTGAAAAAGAAAATTTTATGATATTTTGATTCAAACACATCAATATGAGTATGCATTTCATATGAATGTAACATAACAAGATGCAAGGATGCATACAAAAAAAATGTAAATTGGAAATATGTATGTGAATCCAAAAAAAATGCAACTATACTAGCATGACATGTGTGATGCAATATGCATATATAAATAAAATGAAAGATGAAAATGCCTTAAACTACCTACTCTAATCTATGTTAGTTGTAAATGATAGGTATAATCATATGACCAGTGAAATCATCCCAACATTATATCATAATATCTACCCATGTGCTTCATCATAAACCGAAACAAGTATAAGTCAAGCACAAAAGGAACATGAGTTAAAGAAGGCATGACACCATATATAATCATAAAATCTAACTCATGGAAGTGGGAGATGTTAGAAATCGGTAATTCCTTTGGGATGTATCAAAGAAAGCCCCAAGGTAACTGTTTCAACCAACTTTATATTGTATTGTGACCTATACAATCAGAGAGGGCTCTCTCATATATCTAATGACTAGTAATAACTCAAATATTTCATCAATAAATGCACATAGGTCCGATTTTGCAATAGGACATGTTTATTTTTGTTTTAAAAGGGATGGTAGGACAAGAAAGAGAGAAAGTACCATTGGGAAATGGAGTCAATTTAAGAAAACGATAGAAACAAATGACTCAGTGACTAAACTCGAGAGGATAAAGGCTAAATGAGAAGCAGTCTTCAGATAAAATTCGTTGTGTGTGGTGAGAGAAAAACACACGAAGAAACTCGGAGCACCGTTGGGCATGAATTCTAAATTAACTTAGAATAAATACAGTTTGTATAAATGGTGCAAATCTAGAGCATTGCGTAGTGAATTCTAGATTCGAAATCACATTCTGATTCAAAAATAAATTACAGATGTGAATATAAGAGCACAGGAAAGAACATATGCAAATAAATAATACAATACATCAGACTTCCACCATTATAATCTTTTCATCAAAGCTTCATGACTTTTGTATTAAGTTTCGATCGGATAAAAAAAGCTACATTCAATAGTCGTTGTCTACATGTTTTTGCCAACCAACCCATTTTACATGAAAATGATCCCTATATATAGAAAAATAATGTCACCCTTGGCTGCTATGGTTGAACTACTGTTAAGAACCAAACACCAATATAGCATAGAAAAACTTTAGGAAAAGTACTCAACGCCTTGAAAAAGAGATAATTTCAGATAATAAGCCTCTTCGAGGGGGCAACCTCCTTTTACCCTGCTTAAATGTTCAAGTACAAGATGATTCAAAATGAAAATGTCTCCTTGGTATATATAGGAGACTAGGAGGTTTTAATGGCCTAAAGCCGACATAAATAAAATAACATTACTAATCTAATATGCCCCAATTAAGTGGTAATGAGCCAATATTAGGGCTTAACATGCCCCTCCCCTTGAGACAAGTGTTGTCCACACCGCTTGAGTAACTCTGGATGCTTCTGTATAAAAGACTCATCTTCCCAAGTGGAATCTTCAGCTGGTAGTTTCCTCCATTTAATGAGATACTCTGAAATGGATCTATTCCTTAGTTGGCGAATTCTTGTGTCGGTGATGGCTTC
>ML778987.1:1051369-1105177 GCA_009831015.1 Picea engelmannii
TCTAGTACATTGTAAGAGGCACCTACTAGCAGTTTGATTGGCACATGTTTTATGGAGGATTTGGCATACATATATGGGATTCATCATTTTGTGGTATTGGTGCATGGTAATGTACATGTTTGGTACACTCATAGATGGCATATTATTGATGATACTAAACCATTGGTAATACTTGATTAGCACAACAATTGGCATTTGTTTGAGATACCTGATTGTGGCACTTGGTTCATGATGGAGAAATATCATGAGTAATATGATACATTGTTTGGCATGTTGGTAGATGCACATGGTTGGCATATTGGTGGATGCACATGGTTGGCATATTGGTGGATGCACATGGTTGGCATATTGGTAGATGCACATGTTCGCATGTTGATAAAGGCATATGATTGATACATTCCATGGATGACATCTTTTGGCACATTGCAGGATGTTGATGTACATAGGTGTTGTGCATGATGAACACACATTTTGTACAGGATGTACTTGGTTGATATTTTTCTCATGATTCTTTATTTCATTGTTGACATATCTTTTGCTTCATGATGCTTGGTATGGCATGAGTTTGATGCATGAATAGGTCCAAGGATCATTATATGGTAGTACAATGTTCATCTTGTAGAAAAGATAGGGGAGACATACCCATAGGGGAAGTCATTCTTCTTCCCATGATTCTAGGAGGAGATATTTATCAAATGCATACCTAGAAAAGAGCCTTATACTTGAAGAAAGAGAACAGGAGCATAATTTTAGGGGGAGCAATGGTCACAGGGGGAGTATGTTCGATGTATCTTCAACATTACATCAAAGTGATATCCATTGTTCAAAAGGGGAGAGATTGTTCAGAGGAAGGTCAAATGAATTCAGACAGGGGGAGAAACCCCAAGGAGAGTTCAAGCAAGCTAAGCAACCCCAGGATGAGAATGGCCCTTTTCCATTGATGTCAAAGGGGGAGAGCTAATCACATTGATGTGATTGATGTTTATTGATGGGGAGAGATAGTCACATTGACTAATGATGTAGAGCATGACTTATCTACATGTTGACATCAATCATTAGTAATTGGTGTTGACATCAATGTTGGTATTTCCATCAGTGCCAAAAGGGAAGATTGTTGGATCATGTTGTCATTGATGCCAATGGTTTGATTGATTTATGTCATTGATTGATGTCAAAGAATTTATTGATTTATGATTGATGTAATATAATATGTATTGTCCTTGATGAAAATTCATAGATGAAGATGGATCAATGAGTTGTCATTGATATGATGAAGATGGATCAATGAGATTTCATTGATACATGATGAAGATGGATTGATGTTGTTTCATTGGTATATGATGCATTGTTGGAAAAATGTATAGATGAATCATTATTGTCTTATCATGATTGATAATATGCATAAATGGATGAACTCCAAAGTGGCCCCCTTATGGTGAAATCCCTCACGGGAAGACACTTTGTGGATTGAGTTATCCTAGAAGAATGGTTGGAGGACCCATGCTCTCATTATTGTCTTATCATGATTGATAAGGTGCACAAATGGATGAACTCTGAAGTGGTCCCCTTGTGGTGAAATACCTCATGGGAAGACTCTTTGCGGATTGAGTTATCCTAGAAGAATGGTTGGAGGAACCATGCTTGTATGTGGAATAATGAGATGAAGATCAAGGAAATTGATGGTGAAACTATCCTATATGGATATTTATTGCCATTCCATTTCCGGTGGTATGTGGAATGTCACATAAATCCTCATGGTTTGAGAGTTATGGCCTTACGGATATGAACGACCCCCACATGAAGGTTTGAAGCTCGCAAGGTCAAAGAAGTCAAAGTGACCTAAAAGAAGAAATCATTATTTAAATGATAAAGTAAAGTGACAAAGTCAAGGTGGGTTATTTAAATAATAAAGAGAAGTGACAAAATCAAGAAACGATAAAATAAGGTGACAAAATCAAGAAGGAATATTTAAATGATGAAGTATTGGAGAACCTTCTATTTATGGAAAGTGGTTAACCCTAAAAATAAGGAAAATAGGTTAAGTGACCTAAAAGAAGAAATCATTATTTAAATGATAAAGTAAAGTTGGATTTAAATAATCAAGAGAAGTGACAAAATCAAAAAATGATCAAGTAAGGTGACAAAATCAAGAAGGAATATTTAAATGATAAAATATTGGAGAAATTTATATTTACGGAAAGTGGTTAACCCTAAAATAAGGAAAATAGGTTAAGTGACCTAGAAATGGGTTAAGTGACCTAAAAATGGGTTAAGTGACCTAGAGGATGAAAGTATAAATAATATAGAAATGGTTTCTTATAGATCATCATTTTTGTGGATCAATGGAGAGCTTCTTGTGAGAATATATTTTGGAGTATTGATGCAGAACTTCTGAGCATTTTTGGTGTGGAACACTTGAGAATATTGAATATCTATAGGTGAATGAAGTAACCAAAGATATATAAGACTAATTTCAGAAGGAAGGTGAAGAAAATAAGGCCGAAATGCAAGGAAGGATAAATTCTTTTGATGGTGCTTTCTAAGGTGTGTTATTTGCAGGTTATCTCACCATTTTCACTATAACTTTTTTTCTATAATGACTGAGACCGTGAAATTTCTATTCCATTGAGAAAACATATCCAAGTATATTTGGTAAAATATTAATTTTGTGGGTCATTGTATTTTGGGAGTTACGCTCCGTGGAAAATATGGTTTGTGGCTAGTCCCAAAACTAGTCAAAAACAGGTGTTTCGGGTAAAAATGTCATAACTTCTTCATAAGAGATCCAAATTAAGTGAGACCAAATATGTTGGTTAGGTTACAGGTTGTAGTATTTTTTGTAACATTTTCATATCAATTCAAAAAAAAATTTGTGCGGGTCATGCTCTATAAGGTCGCTCTCTAGAATAAGCCAAAATTCAACAAGGTATGCCATTTTTTCTATAATGCATTTTCTGAGAGGTTCCAAGTAGTGCCACCTGGAGGAATTTCATAAACAATATTGAATATCATTGTGTATCAGGTTCCAATATTTATTTATTATAGGTACAAAGTTATGATTATTTCAAGTTGGGGTTGTTGACTAATCCAAAACTAGTCATGGTTGAGACAAGCAATTGATGAGTTGGCAGATACATGAGGTGTATAGTTGATGATGTTGGTACATATTGATGAGTCATTGTTTATGATTATTTGAAACATTATTGGTATATACTCGGTACATGGTTGGATGCACTTGTTTATGGTACAAGTTGATTACAGGTTGTTTGGCACACGTTGGTGCATGGTTGATGCACTTGTTTATGTTGACAGATTGATATCTGTTGAGGATTCTTGTCTCATATCATTTGGTGGTGATAATGTAAGATGATTCTTGCATATAGATCTGTTTCTCTTGTAGAGTTGTACTCTATTCAGTTGTTGTTGATAAACCCTCAGATTGAAGTCCATAATAAAAAGAAAAATTGTACATACATCTTGTGTTCTTTGTGTTCCTTGTGGAGATGATTTTTTGATGATATGTTGCTGATATATGTTTCTGATATGTATTCACATATAACTGATTATAAATTGTTAATGTTTAATCCATTATTATATTCTTTGCATTTCAATAGATAACAATAGCATAATACAAGATCACTGAGAAATACACAATCACAAGAGACACAACATTTATCATGGAAAACCCTCTAAGGGAAGAAAACCCAACAAAACTTCCTTATTATAGATAGCCAATACAATTCCAAGATATAACTCAAACTAAAACAAAAGTTCCTCTCCCAAAGATGCTCCACTCTCTCTCCTTCTTCTGCAATTCTGAAACTTGTCTCTAAAAAATGAGCAAGTGAGTTGTATGTCTAAGTGAGGCGCTAGCCTCCTTATTTATATTAGACTGGAACGCGTCAAGTGTCTCTTCACTGGAAATGCCGACCTCTCCCACTGGGTGGTTATAACCACCTTAATTACATTATGGGGCCTCTTTAATATCTGTTGGGGATGACTTCTTATTCTGCCTATAATAATTAACATTTGACCAATCTGCAAAAGGGGATTTGGTTCTATTACAATATATGACAAGATCAATCCACAATGGGGATTGATCCAATGAATAATATATCAAATAATAATAAGAATACTCTTTGCAGTTACATTATTTCAACACTCCCCCTTAACAAGAAGGGTATTCTTCAGCAACATCATGCGAGAGAGAGAAGACAACATCATCAACAACATCAAGTGGGTGAGAGGACAACATCATCAATATCATCTTGGAACATTGACTGGCGTATCTATAAATCATCGAAAAAAATTTTCATCAGCAACATCATCATTCTCAAAGGAATGTCGTCATCATCTGCATCAATATGTGTTAGTATAAAAACTGATACATCATCATCATCATAGCACAAGTATGGCTCATCATAATACAAGACTGGATTTACGTCACAATTGTCAAGCTGGAAGCTCAGTACTTGTCTCATCTCAATGTCTTTCTTTACATCATAGCACTTAGGCTGGAAGAAAGATACTAGATTGGCTTTATGTCACAACTATCAAGCTGGAAGCATAGTACTAGTCTCATCTCATCGTCTTGCTTTACGTCATAGCACTCAAGCTGGAAGCAAGATACTTGTCCTGCTTTACGTCACAACCATTAGGTGAGAAGCATGATATTAGACTGGCTTTATGTCACAGCTATCCAGCTGGAAGCTCAGTGCTAGTCTCATCATACCATCTTGATTTATGTCACAACCATCAGGTCAGAAGCAAGGTACACATAATCTTTCTTTACGTCTGAAAACTAGGTCAGAAGCAAGGAACATATCATCTTTCTTTACGTCTGACAACTAGGTTAGAAGAAAGGAATATCTCATCTTTCTTTACGTCTAACAACTAGGTCAGAAGCAAGGAACATCTCATCTTGCTTTACGTCTGACAACTAGGCCAGAAGAAAGGAACATCTCATCTTTCTTTACATCTAACAACTAGGTCAGAATCAAGGTGCATCTCATCTTGTTTTACGTCTAACAACTAGGTCAGAAGCAAGGAACACATCATCTTGATTTATGTATGACAACTAGGTCAGAAGCAAGGAACACATCATCTTTCTTTACGTATGACAACTAGTTCAGAAGCAAGGAACACATCATATTGTTTTACGTCTGACAACTAGGTCAGAAGCAAGGTACATCTCATTTTGCTTTATGTCTGACAACTAAGTCAAAAGCAAGGTACACGTCTTGCTTTACATCACAACCACAAGGTCAGAAGCAGGGAATATCTCATCACAACAACTACTCCCCCTTTCGAGGAAGGTCCTTTCAGACTATGCCAATATTATCTCAGAAGTACTCAAACTTCACACGAGATAGGGGCTTGGTCAACACGTCAACAACCTGTTCATTCGTGATAATGTACTGGATATTTAAGGCTCCTCTTTGTACCATCTCACAGATGTAATGATAATGGATCTCTATGTTCTTTGACCTGTCGTGGAATACAAGATTCTCTATCATCTTTATGCATCTTTGGTTGTCACATAGAGTCAAGGTTGCTCTCATCTCTAATTCAAATAGGTCGGTCAACAACTTTCAAAGCCATATAGCTTCGCAGCTGGAAGAACATGAAGCAATGTATTCTTCTTCCGCTGTGCTGAGAGAAATAGTAGATTGCTTCCTACTCTACCACGAGATCATAGTTGATCCCAAACTGAAACAACATCTTGAAGTGATTTTCTTGTCAGAAACACTTCATGCCCAATCTGCATCAGTATATCCACTCAATGTGAAATCGTGATCTCCATCATAGCTGAGACCACAATATATTGTACCTTTAAGGTACCTCATCACATGTTTTGCATCCACTAAGTGAACATGTCTAGGTTCTACCAGAAATTGACTCAAGGTGTTCACAAAAAAACAAATTTCTAGTCTAGTGTTCATCAGGTACATCAACGATCCAATAATCTATATGTACAGTGTGGCATCAATCAATTTTGTTGAAGTGTTGACCAACAACTTCATCTTCACTTCCATGGGTGTATTCATGGGATTGCATTCTAACATGTCGAATCTCTTCAAGATTTCGATCATGTACTTACCTTGGTTAAGGAAGATCCTCTCAGGACTCTGCCATACCTCAAGACCTAAGAAATAATGCATTATTCCAAGGTCTTTCATTTCAAATTCCAAGGCAAGTCTCTTTTTACATTCAGTGATGAGCTTTTCTTCTCCAGTTAAGAATAAGTCATCCACATATAGCAGTAATATTACTAGCTCATTGTTCATGATTTTGAAGTAGAGTTTAGAGTCTGCTTTACTCTTGGTAAAGCCTAAGCTCATCAAGAAATTGTCTATATGGCCATACCAAGATCTAGGAGCTTGCTTCAATCCATATAAGGATTTCTTCAATATGCAGACATGAGACTTCCTGTCTTCAACCTCAAATCCTTGAGGTTTCTCTATATACACTTCCTCTTCGTTGACACCATTTAGGAAAGTTGTCTTAACGTCCATCTGGTGCATCTTCCACTTCATCTTAGTTGCAAGATCTATGATGGTTCTGATCGAAGTGTGTCTGGCCACAGGAGCGAATGTCTCTTCATAGTCAATGCCTTCCTTCTGGGAAAATCCACGAGCAACAAATATTTCTTTATACTTCTCAATACTTCCATCAACAACATGTTTTATTTTGAAGAGCCATCTAGATGATACCACATCTTTATTCTTCGGTCTGGGAACTATTTCCCATACTTCGTTCTTCATTATGGATTGATATTCCTCTGTCATGGCATCTGCCCATTCTTTCCTATGAATGGATTCTTCAAAGAACGTAGGCTCCTCTTCTAGGAGATCACACATCAAAGCCGTATAACTGGAGAATGGATTTGGTCTTTTCACTTGTCTCGTATTTCCTTGGGGAACACCGTACTTCTCTCCATCTTGAATAAGCTATCTAGACCAAGTTGGCTCTCTTTTATGGAGGATTGTCATCTGAGGAGGTTATTGCACTTCTACTATATCATGGTCTTCTAGAATTTCCTCATCAGGGGAAGTTACAACTTCCCTCACTGGTTCTGCAACTTTGGGAACCTCCCTCATTGTAGTACTGGGGATTATAGGTTCCTCTTCATATACTTCTTCAAGCTGTCATAGTTTAGATTTCTTGAGCGCTGCATCTTCATCAAAGGTCACATTCCTGCTGATCTCAATGTGATGTTGACCTGGTATATATATTTTTAAGGCCTTGGAGACCTCACAGTATCCCACAAATATTCCCTTCTTTCCTGAAGGGTCCATCTTGTTTCTCTTTTCTTTAGGTATATGAATAAATACTGGACAACCAAATATTTTGAGATGGCTTACCTCTGGCTTATTTCTGGTGAACATCTCTTCCGGTTTCTTAAGCCCAAGTGCACTATGAGACAATCGGTTTTGCACATATACAATTGTCGTTGTTGCTTCTTCCCATAAACACATAGGAAGATCTTGATCATGGATCATAGTCTTCACAGCTTCCATTATGGCTATGTTCTTACGTTCAACTACATCGTTTTGTTGGGGATTATAGGGAGTAGTGATTTCCCTCTTGATCCCAACATATTTTCATAAGTTCATGAACTCTTTTGAGGTGTATTCTCCTCCATTATATGACCTGATTATCTTGATCTTTCTCTCAGAAAGATTCTCTATCAAGGCTTTGAATTCCCACTAATGGAAGATGATGGTATTGGGCCACACACATATGAATGAATGAGCTCTAGGACTCCTTCTGCCTTGCTGTCTTTCTTCAGAAATAGGTTCTTGATGTTATTCCCTTGTGCACATCCATTGCATACACATTCATGGTCACCTTTGAGTTCTGGTAAACCTGTGACTTCTTTTCATATGTATGGTAGTTCCTTGTAGTTGATGTGGGATAACCTTTTATGCCAAAGTTCACATGAGTTCTTCAATGGTGTGGGTCATGGAAGCTTATGAGTGACCCTTTAGCTTATGCAAGCCACCTTATTCTTTTCAAATGATTATTGCTTCATTTATGGTATCTCCTTTAGCTCGTTTCCTTCTACAACCTTCACTATATCTTCCTCAAGGTTATTACATGTGACCTGGAGCAAGGTCAACAAAACAACAAGCAAGAATAATATCCTTCTGATAATATAAAGAAATAGCACGAACAATCATCACGGTATCTCCTTTAGAGCTATTACTTATAATTTATCTGAAGCAAATATTAAAGGTAAGGAATACAATACGAAATGAGGTCAACACTCTCATAGTGTTGTGACCAAGTATTCTTCCATGGCAACCTGGAACTAACACACGAGGTTTCTCCTAGAGGAGGTGTTAGTTGTATGAGGCAAAGCATTTACCTCTATATGCTCACATGCTATCAAGTATTTACAAAGACTGCTATCTCAACTATAGTCATCGACTTGTCATGTGTACCTTTGAATCTTATCAACTTGATTTAATCAAACCCGGAGCCTTGTCTTCAGGAATGAGTGATTGCTTTTCTTCCAAGTCTCCTTCACTCAAGATGACGAGTGTTTTCTTCAACTTGTCTGCTATACTAAGACAATATGCTATCTTGACATAAGGTTGGGTTAGAGGATAATCTCTATGATCAAATTTTAATCCTTCTAATAATTTGATTATAGCTTCAACATCCAACATTGATCAAGATAATGTCATGAAAAATAGATGCATATCAAAATAATCATACTTGGGTTGCATCATTCCTATGAATGTGTTCGATCTTGAGATCCTTCTGGATCTATGGAAAGAGATCCCTTCTCCTGCAAATACTCTTTAAATTTTAACCATTTAAACATATGTGAGTACATACCTCTAATAGGATTTGCAGGTAGTGGCACCATCTGGCAGCAATGGTAATCATTACCAACTCTTTAAAAACTTCAAGGGTGACTGCAGCTGGTAGTACAACTGCAACTGCAACTGGTAGTACACCTGCAACTGCAACTACAACTGGTTCTGAGACTACAACTACAACTGCAACTTAGGGTTTTATGAGGAAACCCAAACTTTTCAAACTTTGAATTTTGAAATTCTGATCCAGGGGATAGATGCACTGAGCTGAGGCAAGTTAGTTGGTGCAGTCATATTTCTGAAAATCCAACTTTTACCCCCTCAAACTTGATCTGTGGATTTATGGATTGGTGCTTTTGGTTTTCTGGTACTTCTGGTACTCTAGTACTTCTGGTACTTCTGGTACTCTAGTTTTCTGGTACTTTGTGAAAACTAGTGTTTCACTTTCTGGGAGATCTAGCCACTGAAAAGGTGCACTGAAGGTGCCAAAATGATCCTTGGGGGAGGGTGCACTTTTCTAGGTGGTTTTAGGGATGAAATACCTTTCCAACAAAAATCCCTAATTTTCATGTACGACAACAGTGATTTTTTTCACTTTTCTCTTGTGAAAGATGCTCTCTTCAGCTTGGCTCTGATACTATGTTAATGTTTAAGCCATTATTATATTCTTTTCATTTCAATAGATAACAATATCATAATACAATATCACTGAGAAATACACAATCACAAGAGACACAACATTTATCCTGGGAAACCCTCTAGGGGAAGAAAACCCATCAAAACTTCCTTATTATAGATAGCCAATACAATGCCAAGAGATAACTCAAACTAAAACAAAAGTTCCTCTCCCAAAGATGAGCCACTCTCTCTCCTTCTTCTGCAATTCTGAAACTTGTCTCTCAAAAATGAGCAAGTGAGTTGTATGTCTAAATGAGGTTCTAGACTCCTTATTTATATTAGATTGGCACGTGTGAAGTGTCTCTTCACTGGAAGGGCCGACTTCTCCCAGTGGGTGGTTATAACCACCTTAATTACATTCTGGGGCCTCTTTAATATCTGTTGGGGCCGACTTCTTATTCTGCCTATTACAATATCCGACAAGATCAATCCACAATGGGGATTGATCCAATGAATAATATATCAAATAATAATAAGAATACTCTTTGCAGTTACATTATTTCAACATAAATGACAACAATGAGTAATGAGAAAATGTTGAATGGTAACTAAGGAGTTTTTGTGTAAGAGGGAAGTTTTGGGAAAAAGATCCCCACACTCATTCACCCCCCCCCTCTAAGTGCGGTAGGTGTGTCCAATAGTTATCTCATGGTTTACTTTCAACAATTCAAAGGAAGAAAAACACAATGTAAGATAGTTTTCATTTGCAGGTCCATTGCTTTCTTCATATTCAACATCATGTCTGGAGGATTTCTGATTTGAAACATTATAAACATTTTTCTTCAGCAATTTGAAAGAAGCAAAACATAATGGCAAGGTTATTTCACCTGATTCAAAACCTTCTTCATTTTATTCACTATTGTCATGTGCATATTTTTAAATTTCTTTGGATTGTTGAATATACTCCTTTTCAAATTCAGCTTCAACCAATGGATGCAATTTTGAACTGACAAGAACTTCTACATAACAAGTAACAGGGTCATCAAACACATGAGAATATTGTTGCAATTTCTTTCCAAATTGTTCCAGTGAATCAGTGTGATTTAGAATCAACACACATTCCTTTGCTTCAGTGATGATCTTATAATTTTATTTCAACAATTTAAATGAAGAAAAGAATAAAGGTAAATAATTTCCTTCAACTGATTCAATACTTTCTTCTTTGTAACTGTGATATGTAGGCTGATTGCTCTCATTACACTACTGAAAAGGAAAATTTTCTGATAGAGAACACGCAGCTGGTTGTTCTAGTAAGTGAACACCATAATCATCATCATATTCATCATATATAGGAAAATAAAAAACATTTGCAATGTCATCTAACAAGAAAAATCTTAGGATATCAACCTGCTCTTCAACAAGTTGATTTGCAAATTCACTTTCTTCACTGTCTACAAATGAATACATAAAAAAATCATCCCCTTGTTGATGATGAGATGGATCAGAAGATAGATTAACACCTTATTTTTCAATAAGTGGAATATAATCCTTTGTAAAATCATCAACATTTAAAGCTTCAAGAGGACATATGATATTATTAACCCTCTTCTCAAGATTCAAATCAACTGTTTTTTGTTCATATTCACTGTCATGTTCTTTAACATCCAACCCCTCATTTCGAATCTATTTATATGCTTGAATATTGTGTTGAATCTCCTGAGCATCATTAAACATTTACTGTAAGGACTTATATATTCTTTCCATCAGAAGGAAACACAAATATGGATGAAAGGTTGTTGCATAATGGAACATGGAAATAGCTTCAGTGGGTTGAATTCCGTTAGGGAGTTTATAATAAAGACTAGAAAACCTCCGATTGAAATTTGAGATGGTTTCATATTTCATTCTTCTCATGGCATAAAACTCTGAAAGGAGTAGATCCCATGAATTTCTCTCACCCCAAAATCTATAAAAATCTTCCCTTAATTCATCCCACAAGATAATCAACTGAGGCTGCAAATGTCTGAACAATGCTTTGGCATCTCCTTGTAAGGACTGATAAAAGTTCCTCATAGACATATCATCATGTTCGATCTCAAAAAGTTTTATAAAATGCTCAAAGACCTTAATATGTTCTTCAACTGACTTTCCATCAAGATCTCCATCGAACCGAGGAAGGTACTTATAATGTTTCAGAGGAAAGTCATGAAGGATGGAAGGAAATTTAAGAGGATTGTATCTTTCTTGAATCTTGGAGGGTGTAGGATTAAGAACAAAAGGTACAAGCTCATATTTAGTTTTATTAAGCTCACAAGAATGATCATGAACATCATATGGCTCAGAGGAAGGAGCTTGGTGAATATCGGTTATACAAGAAGAAGGTATACCTACAGTTTTCCATGGAGGATATATAAGGGTAGATCTATGGGCTTCATTTGAATGCAATAAGTGAAGAAATATTCTTTTGAAAAACTCAGGAAAGGACAAGAATAGATTGATAAAACAAAAAATTACTTCTTGGACTAAAATCAAGATCGAGTACCTGATTTTTCCATACTTCCTTTCCATATCTCTGTCAATAGGTTTCATTCTCCAGTGGAGTCTTTGAATCACATTTGAAGCTTGATTGGAGTCACCATGAAAACTTTAGCTTTGGATTATTCTTCCAGTGGAATCACCTTCAACTAATTTTTTGATGTGTGGCATTGCCAGAGCATAAATACAACCGATATGTTCCTAAGTGTATGCTTCTCTCAGACCTTAGAACTTAACCATGTTGTTCTTTCCCAGGTAAAATTTTCAATTTCAGCCCCGACAACGACGCCAAATGTTAGCACACGGTAATTCCTTTGGGTTGTATCAAAGAAATCCCTAAGGTAACTATTTCAACCAACTTTATATTGTAGTATGACCTATACAACCAAAGAGGGATCTCTCATATGTCTAATGACTGGTAATAACTCATATATCTCATCAATAAATTCACAGAGGTCAAATTCTGCAATAGGACAACTTTATTTTTATTTTAAAAGGGATGGTAAGATGAGCAAGAGATAAAGTACCATTGGGAAATGGAGTCGATTTAAGAAAACGATAGAAAAAAATGACTCAGTGACTGAACTCGAGAGGATAAAGGATAAATGAGAAGCAATCTTCAGTTAAAAATCATTGTGTGTGGCGAGAGAAAAACACATTAAGAAAATCAGAGCACTGTTGGGGATGAATTCAAAGTTAATTTAGAAGAAACAAGTCTAGAGCACTGCGGATTGAATTGTAGATTCAAAATCATGTTCTGATTCATACATAAATTACATATGTGAATATAAGAGCACAGGAAATAACATACTCAAAGAAATAATACAATACATCCGACTGTCATCGTTAGAATCTTTTCATCAAATCATCAGGACTTTTGCATTAAGTTTCGATCGGATAAAAAAAACTACAGTCAATAGTCACTATCTACATTGTTTTTCCAATCAACCCCTTTTACATGAAAGCGATCCCCATATATAGAAAACTAATGTCACCCTTGGATTCTATGGTCAAACTACTCTCTTCTAGAATCATGGATCCAATTTCTTTGAAAGATAATAAGAACTTCAACGAATTTACTAAAAATAGAAAACCCGACTTTGCCAAATCATAATCGTAACTTGAATATTCTTTACAATCATTCATCATGATCAAAATTTGACCATATGGTTGTGATAATTCATCATGTGCATTGTTGGACACTCTATCACCCCTGCACAAAAACTCTGTTACAGAACAATAACCTACAACAAAAACGTAGAGGATTAAACAACAAACTAGGAAAATAGAAGTTAAATATGACAACATATATCACCAATAAAAAACTATTTTTAGAAAATGAGAGAGGTTTTGGTATTTAATCTTGTTATAAATAAAAAAATCTCTTCGTTTCTTGAAATTCATCTCCATCTGGCCGGAATACGTGTTGCAAAAACATGTATTGGATAGGAAATCACAAAAAATGAAAAATAGGGCTCAAAGATTCCTTCAAAACTCCCAAAATATGTTTTTTTTTTCAAATATGAGAGAGGTTTTCATTATTTGGTTTTTCCTCAACAAAAAAATCTCTGGGAATTTCAAATTTCCTCTCCAATGGGTCAGAAAGTGATCTTGAAGTTGACCACTAAACCAGTCATTTACGCAGCACGACATGTAGCCTATGCACAGGAAAATCCTCTGTGCGACAACATCCTATGCACAAAAACATCATATTCGTGACACCCCACTGTGCGACAAAATCCACTACATGACAACATATTATGCACGACAACATCCCATGTGTGACATCCCAGTGTGCGATGAAATCCACTGCGCCATGAAATACACTATGCGATGACATCCTCTGCCCAACGAAATCCACTACACGATAGAATCCTTTCCGTGGTGAAGTGATCTGCGCAGCGGGTAGTAAATTTTGCAGCGCACAGTTGAAAATGGAAATGAAAATAATAAATGATAAGCTTCCTTTTGAAACTGACCCTTGGAGATGTTAGATGATTCTAGGCATAAAAACAATCCGGGTGCTAATAGACATGACTTTGCAAATTGTTGACAAACCTCTAACCTTGGATATGAAAATCATGGTGCTAACAAGAGGGAGGGAAAAAATTACACCAAGTCACATTCCCAAGAGAATTCTCAATTCATAGATGAATAGATTTGTGATAAGATGAAAGTTATAAAGCTGACTCTGAGATCTTGAAGGTTGACTACCCTATTCCTCATCATTACTCAAGGCCTAAGAATGGATGAACAAGAATCTGGAATATGCCTAACAATTACTTGAGGGAAGGCCTAAAAAATGGGATGTCAAACTTCTTCTTAAAACATCCAACCTACCCTTGAATTCTAAGGAAAATATTTTCCTCGAAGACAACCTAGGACAAGGAATATGTTTCCTGACTATTTTGTAACTTGAGATTGTTCCTTTATGCTTAGGAGCAATTACAAGACATATTTGAACCAACTTTATATCCAAGTTGGCCCTTGGATCATAGGGGGATCCATTAGAGATAAATAAGATAGTTGATGTAATGTCCCCACTTTTGGACATCATTATATTACATTGTGTTATGTTGACCAGAGTACCCAGACGAGGGTGATAGCGAGTATAGGAGATATTGAGGGGTTTTATTGGTCTTGACTTGCATCCCTCATATTATTTCATCATCATGATCCATTCCGCACAACTTGGCTTTAGTTCCATTTCATTCCGACGATTACCATAATTTTGAGTTATTTTGGGCTATATGTTAATTAAATTCACTAAGGAGGTCATATTGGGCATAATACTTGGAGGAACCTCTTAGTGTAATAGCTCATCAAAATCGAGAGGAATAAAACTATAGGATAGAATGATGAGAAGTGACTTTCAGTGGCCAGAGAAGCCACAAGGAGAGATAAATCATGTTTTAGAGTTAAAATGGTTAATTAATTAATTAAAGTGATTTAATTAATTAATTAATAATTAAATAAAGTAAAAGTCACTTGGAGAGACAATCTAAGCAGGGAGGATAAAAGAGATATAGGGGCCTCTATTCTCTCATTATGTTGTTTATCATTTTGATCTCTGCCTTCTTGCTAGTAAGCCCATGCACTTGGGGGTTTTGAGGGTTTTGACTGAACAAACCCTAGAGATCAGCTTGGTGGTGAAATATCCAAACAAATCTGATCCAAGATTGGTCAAGGAGGTGAAATATTCCTCCCTCACCATTCTACAATAGATCTATTCAGTTCTAGGAGCCTTTATGGAGGCAGGGCGTATTATTGGAGGGTCTTTGCAGAGCTAGGGTGCACCCATCTTGAGAGAGTGGTTCGATTTGCACAGAGGTGATCATATTATCAGTACCTATCACTCCAGGGTTGCTATTCATCACCATAGATCCTTATTACAATAGTTCTTGAGGGTATTCATTTGGTTCTTCATTTCTTCTACTAGTGGGGCATATTTCATCTTCAGGAGGGTGCATTATCCTTAGAGATCTTATGTTTTGGAGGGGAATACATTTCCCAATAGAATGGATATTTGGAATTGGGGTTTCCTAACCCCCGATATACCTTTTGGAAGACTATTTCATAGGTTTGGAAGCTATGTTATTGGAGACCTAATTATTGGCTTGTTTCAGCTAGGAGGGTGCATCTCTTATTAGAGACATTGCGGTTTGGGGGTATTCTAGCTGAGCTACTACTCTGATATTTCTCATATATTATTTCCATCACCCGATCTATCTTCTCATAGAGTCTTGTAGTGTTTTTAGGCCATCAGAGAGGAGGCTTTACGTTCCTTGGACCATTCCAGTCAGAAAGTGTGCATTGTGAAAGAGAGGGCATCACATATAGCAGAGGGTATCCATTGGATTACAATATTACTTCATCTTCATCTCAGAGAGGCTTTTGGAAGCCTGGATCTTCATCTATATTGTATATTGGAGGCTATATCATCCATACACTCTATGTACTCAATATTTGTCCCATTTTGTATGAGGTTAGCTATTATTAGTAATAAAATCAAATTTGAGATATTTGTGCTATTTACTTGAGTTGTTTCTACTGGATATTGTTGTGTACATGTTGTTGGATGCATTTATATCTTTACTTGTTGCAAAACACATAGATAACCATCATTACAAACCCTAGCGCAACTCATGAGACATAAATATGCAAAGTTTTTGATGAATTGCCACAACTAGAAAATGCCTAAAAATCAATAAAAAAACAATGTTCCTCACATCTTGGCTTGGGAACATTACAGTGGTATCAGAGTGTTGATTCTCCTAGCCAATGGGGATTAGCACATGCATAAATACACTAGAGATGGATACTAAGGACTTTGATAGAGAGACTATATGTTGTGAATGGGAATACTACACCCTTAGTGAGGGATTTAGGTCTCAAGTAACACTCCAACAGTTTATATCCATAAAAAATCCTAGGTGGAGAAAAGATGAGGTTACATATTGAGTCAACATAGCAGAGAAAAACAGAGCCATAGAAGCTAAACGAAGGGAAGCACAGATTAACCCTACACCCTTTAGGATCAGGGAGCTTTTCTACAGTTGCAAAGAGCATTGGGAGCCAGACTAGAGATGTAGGGGTAAAGGGAAGGTGCACATTGTTGAGGTGCACTATGAAAGTGAGGATGAGGAGTTGCGGGAGGATACAACCATAGATGCCTATTTACGGTAGTCTAGTGAGGATAGTGACTCTTGCAAATTTGAGGGACAGTTGGATGGTTAGGATGATATCACATGTTCCTTATCTTACACATTATGCAGTGTTGAGGATTCAACACTTAAGCACAATGGTGACACGTGTGAGGATTCACATGAGTTAGCACTGAGATATGATGATATTAAGAGGTCAAATGACCTACCCTTGGGTGTAGACATGGATGTGAGGGGATCATGCATGGAGGAGGGTGAGCTTCTGATGATGACTGTGACACATTTTTCATCTTTCCAGACACCCGTGATAGCCACGACACATTTGGATATCAATGGAATTTCTAATATGATGGAGGAGCCTTGTGTGAGGGATGCACACCAGGGACATATGGATCCATAGACCCAAGAGGAGAGATATGACTTGAAGAAAATGTACCTTACACATACGTATCAGTATGAAGAGAGTGAGTCATTTCTTTTGGAGACTCCATTTTTTTATCAGGTTGGGGAGATTGATAGTTTGAAGGGACACTTACTTCTAGTACTGGTCTACAGTGATGAGGATGTACCCCTTATTGGTAGGGATGACCATATCATGTGTCTGGACTCATATATATGGGATCTAGGCACATATGATAGTAGCGGGGTGAGTGAACATGAGGACACAACTTCCCATACAGGATACAATGTGATTCAGATGAGGGTAGTAGTTGGTGATGGTGTAGAGTGGCATACAGGAGGACCCAGTATCACAGTGGACAATGGGCAGTTCAATGCCTTATCTTTTGTGGAGAGTGTTGTTGGGGATTCCATGGTTGACACTAGCAGTGAGAGGTGTGAGGTAGCACCTCACTGGGATTTTTATGAGGAGTCTCGATACTTGGTAGGATAGTTGAGAGTCAGTGAGGACATGATCACAACAACCACTAGGCACATTGATGACACACATGCATTGGTGGAAAATTGTTTTTGGAGGGTATCAATGACACATGATAGTTCAGACATGGTATTTTCCATGGATGGCTTTCATACTCCGAGGGAGGAAGTGACTATGATGAGGGCCTAGTACCAACAGTTGTTGATGGACAAAGACTACCTATTGTGGTTTCGCAAGATGTATCATAGGGCCCTGAGGGAGTAGGAGTTGGAGGTGGATAGACTCACTCATGAGTTGGAGAGAACACAAGGATTTTTGAAAGGAAAAAAGACAACCCTTCAAGAATCAGAGTCCATATCAGAGGATCTCCTTGAGGATATTAGACAGAGATCCACTACATCTATCTTAGTAGATATTTATATATATCCTTCAACCACATTGCTAGAGGATGTTGGTCATTTAGTGGAGGAGCACCAGTTGGAGTACCCAGGATCACTGATGAGTATGGAGAGATATGATCCGAAGACACAAGAGGATGTCCATGTGTCACATGAGCTACCCTCCATGAGGAGCTTTGATACAATCGAGTAATCACATGCATGGGGACTCCGGAGCTAGGGGTAGTTATGAGTGTTGATACTATGGTAGCTACAGGAGGCATTTACCTTCATGTGTAAACCTGATGAGAATAGAATATTACAGGAAGCAAGAAGAAACCCTAATTAGTTGTAATAACCCTAGAAGACAAGTCGACTCAAGAGGATAACTTGTATTAGGATATTATTCTCCAAGAGAAGAAGTCGGCTAAAGGAAATATTATATACTAAGTAAATAGGAACCCAAAATGAGAAGTCGGCCTAGGAAGTTTTACATATTTAGTATAAATACAGGAGGCCAGTCTTCATTCTGGAAGGCATTCTTAGAACTGTAGAAGCAACACTTGTGCGCACTGCAGTTGGCCAATTTGTGTGCAAGTTTTGAGGAGAGTTTTCATTGCAGCTATTGCAGCTAGCATATTTTGGTTTTGGATTAGACTATCTCTTGGTTATGGTTTGGACTCTCTGATCAAATCTTTTTACTCTTTCTTGGGGCACTATTCTTGGAGAAATATGTGCCACCCTTTGTTTGGATATCTAGCCTAGGGTTTGCTTCTGGAATGACTCCTTGTCAAGGTTAAGGTGCTTGGGGGTGGCTTCGACCTATGGTTGGGTGACAATAGTGATATTGTTTATGGTTAAATGATCACATCCAACATATTCTAATAGGTTATGGGCCCACACCTCCTTAATTCATTCTAAACACTAGAAGGGAGCATAGCCATAAGGATACTAAGCTCATTGAAGAACTATCCCTAGGGTTTCTTGCAGAAGCAGTTACTAAAGCATTGTCGCTAGGGTTACTAGTAGGTGTAGTTGTAGAAACCCTAATCCTCTCGTTGAGGAAACTTAAGTGAAGGGATTGACCTAATTTCCATATAGACTAGTTCTCCCTAGCCCAATGCATCTCCTTGTACTCTTAGCAAGGCAAGATGTCAAGTTTGAGTTTTTGGTCAAATCTAGGGTTGACCAAGTCAAAGAAACCATGACTTACTCTATGAATTCAGAAAACAAGTTAGATGGGGATTCTAACTTCAGAGCATGGAAAACAAGGATTGACCTCATCCTTGCCAAGAATAAAGTGATGGATATTGTGAAAGGAAATATCGTGGAACCAAAGTTTGAAGAAGGAAAAGAGAAGGAACCGCAGAACATTGAAATTATGGAGAAGTTCAAAGACAGTGAAATCAATGCCATGAGTATCATAGTGGACTCTATAAAAGACCACTTGATACTCTACATCTCGCATCTTGTCTCATATAATAATATGTATGATTCCCTAACAAACCTCTTCTCAGTAAGAAACATTGGATAAATAATGAGTTTGAAGAATGAGCTCTGTGACATGAAGATGAATGATGATGAAAACATAACATCATACTTTGTGAGGATCTCTCAGTTAAGATATCAACTACAAGCTATTGAAGAGATCATCTCAGAGAAGGAACTGGTAAATATAGTACTCAATGGTCTTCCCAAGACATGGCATGCATTTGCTAGAAGTATGAACACAAGGTAGGAGTATCCTACATTCGAAGAACTTTGGACTTGTTTTTCACAAGAAGAATCAAGGATTAGTGCAAAAGAGAAACATCAAAATAAATAAGATGATCAAGCCTTCACAACAAGATTTAAGAATTTCAGGAACAAAAGGAAGTTTGGTTCAAGGAAGAAGCCAAATTAGGAGAAAGATATGTCAGAAGTACAATGCTTCAATTGTCGAAAGTATGGTCCCTACAAGAATCATTGTCCCGAGCTAAAGAAAAGGAAGGAGACACACGAAGCATTAGTTGCCGAAGAAAAGGAACCTTCAAAGAAGATTAAGCAGGATGAAACAAATTTCTTCTTCTAAGACAAGGTAAACAACATTCTTCATAGTTCTTGTACATACCATGTTTTTTGTAGATATATTGCATATCTATTTCTTCAAAGAGAAACCATACTTATGGAAGAAAAACAAGATAAGGATTTCTACAAGTCAGACAATACACGTGAAAGGATGAAGTACATCAACAACCCCTAGTAAAAAATCATGTGGAAGTTATTATCAGAATCAATATTGAAGAAACCTAGAAGAAGTAAAGACAGAAAGAAGTCAGTAATCAAGAGGAAATTGGAAAAATATTTGTGACACTTTGTAGAAGGCAATAACGATGCATATGGAAGTGTGGACTCTCCTAAATGGAGGGAGCCAATTATATTATCAAAAGAAGAACATGCATTCATGCATGAACCAAGGACTAGGAGGGAGATAATCCTAAATTATATGATCCATTGAAGATGATGAAGTATATATCCATGGTAGCAACCATGAAAAGTAGCACGTGTTCATTGTGACTTCAGAAGAAGTCTTCTTCAAAAAGAATCCTTAAAGTAATTACTAGTTGTCCATACACATCCATGATCCTATGATGAAATAAAGAAGTTGGAATATTCAGAGCATGGAATCTATATAAAACTCCATGAACTCAAGATCTAAAGAGAAACACGAGGAAGAACATGAAGATTCCAAGAGAGAAAGAAAAGATATAACAACCAATCAGTGTATCGAGAATCACAAGACTACCAGCCTGATATGAACTCACTAAAAACAATCAAGCAAAGGAATTGCAATTTGCGATGAAGAACAATGTATGGAAGACTTATGAATGAAAGCATTGCAATATCTAGAACTACAGGTTCTCCCAGATGGAGGGAGAAGACTATGATGATTGCTTGTAAACCAGACATACCTCTACATGAGCCAATATATCGTCCACAATATCCATAGGTTGGATTTTACATGTAGAGAAACCTCAAAGTATTTGAGATATACCAGAAAGAGACCCTTCTATGCAGATGGAAGAAGATCTTGTATGAATTCAAACAACTTGGTGTAGAGCCTTCAATACACAACAGAAGCGTGGTGAAAATATTTATATAACAAAGATATTGTATCAAAATGGTTACTCAAAAATCCAGGATGATGGATTGCTAATCCATGAAAAAATCTCATAGATATGTTCTAGTTTAAGCCCTACCATGATGTTATGATATAGCATGAAGAAAAATATGAATCCAACAAAGATATATCACATTGATCAGATCTATATGAAGCCTTCATAGAAAACCAATGTTCCAGAAAGACCGAAGTACATTGATATCAAGCATTACATTCTTCGTGATGAAGTCCTAAAAAGAGAAAGTGGTTCTCCAATATATATCTCCACAGATGAGAAGATAAGCATACATTTTGGTGAAGCCTCTACCCAAGAGGAAAAAGTTTGTGTACTCAAGATGGAGCTCATGAAGACGAATTCCTTATTGAAAAAGGAAGAGATGACTCCCAAGTTGGGAGGGAGAACTGATGTGTTATTGATTTATGGACAGTCATTTTTCAAATTCGAAAAATGGTCCAGGATGAGTAGTTCCTTTCCAGTTCAGAAAGTGGTTTGAGATGTCTGACGGACATGCATTTTCCAGTTTGGAAAATGGTCCAAATCGAACGGTCATTTTCGTAATGAAAATGGTTCGATGGATTTCTGATGTACCATATACAATTATTCCCCTTGTGGTTAACATAGGGAATGGTCTAGGATAGTCTCTCTTCTTGATGGTCACTCTTAGTAGTGGTTAGGAAGACTGGTTTGCATCACCGGACAATCATTCTTTCGAAGCTCACAGTTGTGAGCAGTTTCAAAGAATGGTCCATCTTGGAGGTTGGTGAAGGACAGTCATTTCCTTTGCAAATGGCCTGAACAACCATTGCCTAGGGCAGATTCATTCTCTCCAAGATGCACTTTGTTTAGTGCTGGAGGAATGGCCCAGATAGGTGAATGGTCCAGGTTTAATAATCAAGGATAGGCATTCCCTAGGGAATATCCATTCTCTCCAGGTTTCACTTTCTTTAGTGCCGGGGGAATGGCCCGGATAGGTAATGGTCCAGGCTCATAAATTGGGACAATTATTCTTCCTTACTTGCGAAGAATAGTCTAGATATCTCATCATTGATGTTTTACATTCTGAGGGAAGATGCTCTTCCATATCTCACAGATGTGAGTGGAAGAATGGCCCATATGACTCAGTTTATATCATAACAATGTTTTATGTGCAAGTTGATATCAGATGATATGATTGTTATGGAGACTGTATGTCTCCGGAAAGTAGATGTATACTACTATGGTGGATGTGTTCCACTGATTTTGACTATATGTCACTGATCAAGTATCTGTGTGCTACTTGGTGTGGTAGTGTACAACTGGATAGTAGTTGTGTACTACTATGGATAGACATAGTTGTGTTATATTGAATGACATTGTTTTGATTTCCTTGAAGACTATCAATAGTGTTGGAAAATGTTTAATCAACTAGATGGATGATCAATGGACAAAGATTTCCTAGATAGAAAATGGCACAGGACATTTATTCTTCTAGGACATATGTCCAAATTAGAAGAATGGTTCTTGTGTCACTCTGTGGAGTGAGTGAATTATCTAGTATCATGTCTAATTACTCAGATGGAGTAGGGTTCGAGAGATGATGCAGCTGATGACATCGATAGTGATGATGATTCTCATGATCTAGTCATGATATAGTATATACGACTATGTTGATGCTACTGGGTGAATGGTATGTTTGTGCTCAATACCATTACCTTCAATACCTCCCTAGCTAGGAGCCAGTGTTGATATTATGGTAGTTGCAGGAGGCATTTACCTCTACGTGTAAACCTGACGAGAATAGAATATTCTGAGAAGCAATAAGAAACCCTAATTAGTTGGCTAATAAACGTAGAATACAATTCGGCTCAAGAGGATAACTTGTATTAGTTTTTTAGCCTCAAAGAGAAGAAGTCGGCTAAAGGAAATATTATATACTAAGTAAATAGGCACCCAGAATGAGAATTTGGCCCAGGTAGTTTGGTATATTTAATATAAATACAGAAGGTCAATCTTCATTCTGGCAAGTATTCTTAGAACTATAGAAGCAACACTTGTGCGCACTGCAATTGGCCAATTTGTGCGCAAGTTTACATGATAGTTGTCGTTGCAGCTGTTGCAGCTAAAAATTTTTGGTTTTGGCTTGGAATATCTCTTGGTTATGGTTTGGACTCTCTGATCATCTCTTGTTACTCTTTCTTGGTGTGCTATTCTTGGAGAAATATGAACCACCCTTTGTTTGGCTATCTAGCCTAGAGTTTTCTTCTGGAATGATACCTTGTCAAGGTTAAGGTGCTCGGGGGTGGCTTCGGCCTATGGTTGGGTGACAATAGTGATATTGTCTATGGTTAAACAAGCACATCCATCATATTCTAACAATGAGGACACTTCCATTTGTGTTCCAGGATTGGATGACCTTCATGTAGAGATTGACCCAGTAGTACACCCAGACTCCATGATGTTGCGGAAGTATACATGATATTACATGAGTATGCAGGAGCATACAGTGGTGAGGGATAGTTCATAGAGACATGTCGAGGTGTACAGTGGGATTCAGAGGGATGCATTGGATTATAGGGAGGAGAGGTACTTAGTAGAGCATGGAGATTCCTTTCCCTTACAGCAGTGGATAGATTTGGGAGATCACCTTCACATTATCATCATTTGCATGAGCGATGATGGATGGAGAGTGGTTGACAAACAACTTGAGTATTGATCCCTAGTTGTACCTAATGATTAGCGTTCAGTGATGACTACAGGTGGGTATTTACCATGGGTATCAGCGGACAGTATTTTGGTTGAATCCTTGGGATTGACCAAAGAATATGATACTTTCCAGTGCTACAGTCAGTTACAAATGTTTCTATTATCATTTCCTGACACTTTGATCATTGACAACAACATAGGGCGATATAGACAGTGGTAGGGGACAGGGAGATTTAATAGGTTGGGACCACCTGAAAGGAGTGCTTTTATTACATACAACAAGATAGGAGTGTATCATCAAAAACAGACAGTTGATACCTTGGGCATGATGGTGAGCATAGTAAGCCATGGGATAGAAGATATCTCAGAGGGAGACATAGATTTAGATTCTCATGAGGATGAGCATGGAGGGATTTTGGAAGTTATCAGTATGACAGATGAGCAGTTAGTGGGGATTGGAAGTAATGAACTTCCAATTTTTCCATGGGGTCCGTGAGTCCATTTGGTTAGTAGGGTGTTTCATCTTATGATGGTCCAAGTTGCACCATAGAGTGACATACTTCACTCTTGGATGTTTTTGAGAGGGCTTGCAGGGACTTGTCCTATGGGGAGAGACAAGTTCCCCCTATTAATACTCATGTTTGAGTATGGAGGTGGTTGGGAAGATATTACTTCCACATAGATACTTTTAGAGGTGTATCTTCTTGACAACAGTTCTAGTTTCCACAGGTATTTCAACGTGAGGACCCAAGAGTGGGGCATCCAGTATGTATACTTTGAGAACAAAGTCATGATAAGAGTAGTGTAGAATCATCGTGGTGATACTAGGAAGATACTAGCATGGGACACAGATATTGTAGGGCTGAGCAGTTCATCAAATGACATAGGCGAGTGGATCTTTGTAGGGAAAATTCACTTTGACTTTCCATTGAGATTTAGTATTGAGGGGAGCATGTCACTTGAGGGTGATTCATTAAGGTATTTTACTAGTACCTCACTATGGAAGAAATATGTTCATTTGGTGGATACCATGTTGGTATTGGTATGGACTTAAAGGATAGATTCATTCCGGGTTGAGGATAGGTGTCATTTGGTGGATACCCATGGTGTTGATATGTTACAAGATGACACCTCACATGGTATTGCAGTTCATGTCTTGATATGGGATCCAGGGGGTACAGTGCATGATAGTTAAACTTTGTATGGAGCCTACTTTGTGTCCCAAAGGTGGAAATGGGACCCTGGTATTATATGTGGATTGACTCATTTATTGCTTGAGGACAAGAAATTTTCTAGCAGGGAGGATTGTAATGTCTCCACTTTTGGACATCATTATATTACAGAGTGTTATGTTGATCGGAGTAGCCATATGGGGGTGATAGTGAGTACAAGAGATATTGAGTGGTTTAATTGGGCCCAAATTGCACCTCTAATCTCATTTCATCATCACGATCCATTCTGCATAGCTTGGATTTAGTTTTGTTGCATTCCGACGATTTCCGTAATGTTGAGTTATTTTGGGCTATATGTTAATTAAGTTCACTAAGGAGGTCATATTCATCATAATACTTGGAGGAACCTCTTAGTGTAATAGATCATCAGAATCGGGAGGAATAACACTACAATATAGGATGATGAGAAGTGACTTTCATTGGCTAGAGAAGCCACAAGGAGAGATAAACCATGTTTTAGAGGTAAAATGGTTAATTAATTAATTTAAGTGATTTATTTAATTAATTAATAATTAAATAAAGTAAAATTATTTTGGAGAGACAAGGTGAGAAGGAAGGATAAAAGAGAGATAGGGGACTCTATTCTCTCATTATGTTGTTTATCATTTTGATGTCTGGCTTCTTGTTAGTGAGCCCATGCAGTTGGGCGTTTTCAAGGTTTTAACTGAAGAAACCCTAGAGATAAGCTCAGTGGTGAAATATACCACCCAACCTGATCCAATATTGGTCACGATAGTGAAATATTCCTCCCTCACCATTCTACAACAAACCTATTCAGTTCCAGGAACCTTTGTGGAGGTAGGGAGTATTATTGGAAGGTCTTTGTAGAGCTACAACACACCCACATTGAAAGAGTGGTTTGATTTGCATAGAGGTGATCATAATATCATTAGCTATCACTCCATGGTTTCTATACATCACCATAGTGCCTTATTACAATAATGTTTGAGGGTATTCATATGTTTCTTCATTTTTTATACCAGTGGGGCATATTTCATCTTGAGGAGGGCGAACTATCCTTAGAGATATTGTGTTCTGGAGGGGAATACCTTTCCCAATAGACAGTACATTTGGAATTGGGGTTTCCTAAGTCGTGATATACCTTTTGGAATTTGGTTTCAGAGGTTTGGCAGCTATATTCTTGGAGGCCGAATTATTGACCTCTTTCAGCTAGGAGGGTACATCTGTTATTAGAGACATTGTGGTTTGGGGGTCTTCCAGTTGAGATACTACTCTGAGATTGCTCATACCTTCTTTCCATCACCCAATATATCTTCTCATAGAGTCTTGAAGTGGCTTGAGGACATTATAAAGGAGGACGTACTTTCCTCGGACCATTCCATTCAGAAAGTGCACATTGTGAGAGAGAGGGCATCACATATAGCAGAGGGTATCCATTGGATTGCAGTATTACCTGGTCTTCAACTTAGAGAGGATTTTGGAATCTTGGATCTTCATCTATATTGTATCTTGGAGGCTATATCATCCATACACTCTATGTACTCTAGCTCTGCCCCATTTTGTATGAGGTTAGGTATTATTATTAATAAAATCAGATCTAAGGTATTTGTGCTATTTAATTGAGTTGTTTCTACTGGATCTTGTTGTGTACATGTTGTTGGATGCATTGCTATCTTTACTTTCTGAAAAACACACAAAGGACCATCATTATAAACCTTATCGCAACTCATGAGACATAAATCTGCAAAGTGTTTGAAAAATGTGGCATAGCCATCATGGGAAGCTCATCCTCCTCCACACATGACCCCATGACAACCATGTCTACACCCAAGGGTAGGTCATCCGATCTCCTACTCTCATCATATCTCAATTATAACTTGTGTGAATCCTCATATGTATCACCACTGTGATGAAATGTTGAATCCTCAACATTCACTAATGTGGAAGATAAGGAACATGTGTTATCATCCTGTCCATCCAACTATCCCTCAAATGTGAAAGAGTCACTAGCCTCATTGGACTACTGTAAATAGGCATCTATGGTTTCATCCTCTCAAAAATCCTCATCCTCACTGTCATAGTGCACCTCAACAATGTGCACCTTCCCTTTTAGCTTCCAAACCTCAACTATGTGCACCTTCACTGTCATAGTCTAGCTCCCAAGGCTCTTTGCAACTGTAGGAAAACTCCCTACTCCTAATGGGTGTAGGTTTAATATGTGCTTCCCTCCATTTAGCTTCTATGGGTCTATTTGTCTCTTCTATGTTGACCCAATATGTAACCTCATCTTTTCTCCACCTAGTATTTTTTATGGATATAAATTGTTGGAGTGTTACTTAAGCCCTAATCCCTCACTAAGGGAATAGTATTCCCATTCACAACATAGAGTCTCTCTAGAAAAGTCCTTAGTATCCATCTCTATTGTATTTTTTCATGCGCTAATCCCCACTGGCTGGGAGGATCAACGCTTTGATACCACTGTAATGTTCCCAAGCCAAGATTCCAAGAACATTGTGTTTTTATTGATTTTTAGGTGTTTTTTGGTTGTGGCATTTCGTCAAACACTTTGCAGATTTATGTCTCATGAGGTGCACTAAGGTTTATAATGATGGTTATTTATGTCTTTTGCAACAATTAAATATAGCAATGCATACAAAAAAATTTACACAACAAGATCCATTAGAAACAACTCAAGGGAATAGCACAAATACCTCATATATGATTTTATTAATAATAATAGCTAACCTCGTACAAAATAAGATAGATATGGAGTACATAGAGTGTATGGATGATATAGCCTCCAAGATACAATATATATGAAGATCTAGGATTCCAAAAGCTTCTCCAAGTTGAAGACCAAGTAATACTCCAATCCAATGGATACCCTCTACTATATGTGATGCCCTCTCTCTCACAATATGCATTTTCTAACTAGAATGGTCCAAGGAAAGTACGACCTCCTCTCTGATGGCCTAAAAACACTGCAAGAATATATGAGAACATAGATCGGGTGATGGCAAGAAGATATGAGCAATATCGGAGAAGTAGCTTGATTGGATGACCCCCAAACCAAAACGTCTCTAATAACAGATGTGCCCTCCTAGTTGAAACAAACCAATAATTCGGCCTCCAAGAATATAGCTTCCAAACCTTTGAAACCAAATGCTAAAAGGTATATTGGGGGTTAGTAAACCCCAATGAAAAATATCCACTCTATTGGGAAATTCATTCCCCTCTATAACACAATATCTCTAAGGATAGTGCGCCCTCTTGAAGATGAAATACGCCCCACTGGTAGAATAAATGAAGAACCAGATGAATACCCTCAAACATTGTTGTGATAAGGTGCTATGGTGATGGGTAGCAATGCTAGAGTGATAGCTACTCAGAATATGATCACCTATGTGCAAATCGAACCACTCTCTCAAGATGGGTGCACCCTAGCTCTGCAGATACCCTCCAATAATACGCCCTGCCTCCACAAAGGCTCTTGGAACTGAATAGATCTATTGTAGAATGGTGAGGGAGGAATATTTCACCTATGTGACCAAGATTGGATCTAGTTGGGTGGGATCTTTCACCATCGAGATGATCCAAGATTGGTCACAGAGGTGAAATATTCCTCCCTCACCATTGTACAATAGATCTATTCAGTTCCAGGAGCCTTTGTGGAGGCATAGCGTATTATTGGAGGGTCGGTGCAGAGCTAGGGTGCACCCATATTGAGAGAGTGGTTCAATTTGCACAGAGGTGATCAGATTCTTTGTATCTATCACTCCGGGTTTTCTAGCTATCACCATAGTGCCTTATTACTACAATGTTTGAGGGTATTCATCTGGTTGTTCATTTCTTCTACCAGTGGGGCATATTTCATCTTGAGGAGGGCACACTATCCATAGATATCTTGTGTTATGGAGGGGAATAACTTTCCCAATAGACTGGATCTTTGGCATTGGGGTTTCCTAACCTTCGATCTACCTTTTGGAAGTTTTTTTTCAGATTTTTGGCAGCTATATTCTTGGAGGCCGAATTATTGGCTTGTTTCAGCTAGCGGGGTGCATCTGTTATTAGAGACATTGTGGTTTGGGGGTCTTATAGTTGAGCTACTACTCTGAGATTGATCATATCTTCTTTCCATCACTTGATCTATCTTCTCATAGAGTATTGCAATGATTTGAGGCCATCAGAGAGGAGGTTTTACTTTCCTTGGACCATTCCAGTATGAAAGTGTGCATTGTGAGAGAAAGGGCATCACATATAGCAGAGGGTATCCATTGGATTGCAGTATTACTTCGTCTTCAACTCTGTGAGGCTTTTGGAATAATGGATCTTTGTTTATCTTGTATCTTGGAGGCTATATCAGCCATACACTCTATGTACTCCAGATCTATCCCATTTTGTATGACGTTAGCTATTATTATTAATAAAATCAGATCTAAGGTATTTGTGCTATTTACTTGAGTTGTTTCTACTAGATATTTTTGTGTACATGTTGTTGGATGCATTGTTATCTTTACTTGCTGCAAAACACATAAAGAACCATCATTATAAACCCTAGAGCAACTCATGAGACATAAATCTACATAGTGTTTGACGAACTGCCACAACTATAAAACACCTAAAAATCAATAAAAACATAATGTTCCTGTCATCTTGGCTTGGGAACATTACAGTGGTATCAAAGTGTTGATGCTCCCATCTAGTGGGGATTAGTGCATGCAAAAATACAATAGAGATGGATACTAAGGACTTTTCTAGAGAGACTGTATGTTGTGAATGGGAATACTACGACTATAGTGATGGATTTAGGGCTCAAGTAACACTTCAAAAATTTTATATCCATAAAAAATCCTAGGTGGAGAAAAGATGAGGTTACATATTGGGTCAACATAGAAGAGAAAAACAGAGCCAGAGAAGCTAAATGTAGGGACACACTAATTAACCCTACACCTATTAGGAGCAGGGATCTTTGCTACAGTTGCAAAGAGCCTTGGGAGCCAGACCACATATGTAGGGGTAAAGGGAAGGTGCACATTGTTGTGGTGCACTATGACATTGAGGATGAGGAGTTGCGAGAGGATACAACCATAGATGCCTATTTACAACATTCCTATGAGGATAGTGACTATTGAACATTTGAGGGACAGTTGCATGGACATTATGATAACACATGTTGCTTATCTTCCATATCAGAAAATGTTGAGGATTCAACACTTCAGCACAATGGTGACATGTGTGAGGAATCACACGATTTAGCACTAAGATATGATGAGAGTAGGAGGTCAGATGACCTACCCTTGGGTGTATACATGGTTGTCAAGGGGTCATGGGTGGAGGAGGATGATATTCCGATGATGTTTGTGACACATTTTTCATCTTTCGAGACACCCATGATAGCCACGACACATCAGAATATCAGTGGCATTTCTAATATGATCGATGGCCTTCTACGCACTATTCTTAGAGATCTTGTGTTATGGAGGGAGATACATTTCCCAATAGACTCCATCTTTGGAATTGGGGTTTCCTAACCCCTTATCTACCTTTTGGCAGTTGGTTTCAGAGTTTTGGTAGCTATATTCTTGGAGGCCGAATTATTGTCTTGTTTTAGCTAGGAGGTAGGCCGAATTATTGGCTTGTTTTAATTAGGATGACACATATTTTATTAGATACATTGTGGTTTGGGGGTCTTCCAGTTGAGCTACTTCTCTGAGATTTCTCATATCTTCTTTCCATCACCCGATCTATCTTCTCATAGAGTCTTGTTGTGGTTTGAGGCCATCAGAGAGGAGGCCATACTTTCCTTGGACCATTCCAGTCATAAAGTGTGCATTGTGAGAGACATGACATCACATATAGAAGATGACATCCACTGGATTTCAATATTACTTGGTCTTCAACTCGGAGAGGATTTTGGAAACCTAGATCCCCGTCTATCAAGTATCTTGGAGGCTATATTGGTCTATTGACAGACGTTTATGACACACCGTCAACGGGAAGGGAAGATCCGGACCAAGGTTGTCTATTTAACCCAAGTTGTTTGGAATAATATACCATTACAGGTTTTATGGCTCTGTTAGCCATCTAGGATTCTAAAATAACTAAAAGATGTGAACTAAATATATGTACAATTCTATCAATTGACACATTAATTACAATTGTCTTAACTAAAAATGGTATTATTTACAAAAAGTATATATAATTACAAGTTTTAAGTAAAGCTTTGTGAAAATAATTGTTTTAAACTAATAGATCTAAAGAAGATTAAAAATAAACAAAATTGTACTAGTACTATAATTAACAAACTTATAACAATGAGTGAATAATATTGTAAATGATATAACGATAATGGAAAAAACATTCAACGTCTAAAGGATGCAATCATTATTCATTTGCAAACCAACAAATTAAATAAATAATAAACTAACTAACCTTACGTTGATCAATAGTACTAAGCTAGATTTGTTTCTCTATATTTGTATAAGTTCCTCTCTTAACATGTGTCAAGTGTAAACCTATGACAAAAGAAAGCATGATACTTCCTGAAAAAACTCAAAGAAGTCTTTTATATTTGAGAACAAGTCTGAGATGGCAGAATGACAAATGATTTTATATCATGTGACTTTAGAATGTCCAATAATTGAAAATGGAAGAAATTCCAACTCTCAGTGAATGGTATTACCAACTACCTAAAATTAGATGTAAACTCAAAATTCTTGTATAGATGAACAGTCACAGATATCAATAGCACCAAAATATAATGAACCGCATAAAGACAAATATGACATAAAATATTATATGTAGAACAGACTAAAGCTAGTTCGATAAAGATAAAATTTCACATCTAGAAATGACATGAGAAAACAATGAAAACATTGCACAATCTACACAGGACAAAAGCCAAAGACTAAACTGTGTTCCCATATAGTTTCAAAAAAATAAGTTCATCATATGGTCTAGGAAGAATCTCGTAGACCACTAACTGGCTAGTATTTAAGGAGAACTTTTGGTTGTCCCCTTTAATGCTGCTCCGACAACCTATCTGTTAAAATAAATCTATAGCAGAAGGTTGTGTAATTATAAGATTGTGACAGTGTCGAAATTAAAATCACTTTGAATAACAATTTAAATCTTATTTAAAATGCAGAAAGAACAACTTTCAAATTATGATTCTTAGTGAAGATATAATAGATTAATGGACAATAAGAAAAACCTCAATTGAACAATTATATCTTTACAAATTTGAATTACATGAATAAAGTCAATATAATACAAGATTTGTATCAAAATAATATAATCACCAAGATCAAGATAATTGAGATAATAGACTCTTAAAGATTGACAAAATTAATACTTAAATGATAGCAATTAATCATGTATTGATAAAATAGACTAAAACTAATTTAAATCAATGCATAATCAATTACTCAAAGAATATGAACATATTATAATGAAAACAAAAACATTTTACTCACAAGACAGAAGTCATTAAGCAATCTGAAATTTCATATTCTTCTTTGAAAATACTCGTCGATTCTCCCAAAATTCTAACCATTCGTTACTCCATTTGAAAAAAAAAAAATACAAAATAAATAATATACAAAAAAGAAAGGATAAAAATCCTCCTCTCAATTTCTTGGCTCCCTTGGGCTCTAAACTTTCTCATATATTTATGTAATGAATGAAGAGTCTGGGCGTCACTAATAATTCCCGCCACTTGAAATTTGCATCGTAAAGAGACAAAAAAATCTCTCAAATCGTGCATTTGTTTGGGAAAAATACCGAGGGTAAGCTAAATGGGTCCATCATGTAGATGGTTTTCAACTGTTTCTTCAGATTCCTTACAGTTTGACTGCAATCAGTCCAACAAAATCATCTATTTGTTCTTGAACGCATCTCCAAATCTTATTTGTTGTTGCTCATAAATTATTTGCAACAATCCAATATTATTTTTGGATTAATTATCTTGAACGTATTTAGATAATAAAATCAAGACATGATCAGATCCGTACCAAATAACTGATAATAGAAACCTATGAAACAATAAGAAACCAAATTAATAACTTAAAAATTGTGAATTAAACAAAATCTAGAACAATAAAATTAAAATGAATTTAAATTAACTATAAGTTCTAAACAAATATTGTTTATATTTTCCTTTCAAATATGATCTTAAAATTCTAGAAGCTTCAAATTGACGAAGAGGAGAAAAAATATTAATTTTGGGTTTTCACAAAATCAAACAAATGATAATAATTTTTTTTTTTTAAATGAGATGCAAATTGACAAAAGAGTTTAATTAATTAAACCTACCAAATGATTTTGTGAAAATGATTTCTAATGAGCAAAAGAGGAAAATATAATCATAATTTAAACGAAAGTAAATCGTTCATAAAAATTAATGTTTTTGTTTAAATTAAGATTTCTATGTTCGTCTCTCCATCATTCAAATTTGATCAAATGTGAACAAATCTCATAGAAAAGATGTGTAGTAATAAATTTTCTTCTTGTAAAATCATTGTTATTAATCCATGTCTTCAACCAAGCCATTCTCATTGCAGATAAATTCAATAAGGAAGAGGTAATAACTAACTCCCAAATTATGAAGCTCGTCCATCAACATCAAAACTATGTAGAAAGAAAAACAAAATGACATTTGAATTTCATGAAATTCAAACCAAACAAAAGAAAATAATATAAACTCAAACCAACCTCTAAACAAATCAAACCAATACCAATCCAATCAAGTCAAAGGGAAAACAAAATCGATGAATCCAAGTAAAATTTCGAGGGACCCTAGATTTTGATTAAAAATAAAGAAGGGGGTTGTTGGGGCCCAACACAGCCATACACTCTATGTACTCCAGATCCATACACTCTATGTACTCCAGATCTATCCCATTTTGTATGAGGTTAGCTATTATTATTAATAAAATCATATATGAGGTATTCATGCTATTTACTTGAGTTGTTTCAACTGGATCTTGTTGTGTACATGTTGTTGGATGCATTGCTATCTTTACTTGCAGCAAAACACATAAAGATCCATCATTATAAACCCTAGCGCAACTCATGAGACATAAATCTGCAAAGTGTTTGACGAAATGCCACAAACAGAAAACCCCTAAAAATCAATAAAAACACAATGTTCCTGGCATCTTGGCTTGGGAACATTACAGTTGACTTCCCACTGTCACCAAGCAACAATTCTCGATCATTCAACTTAGGATGCCATATTTCAAAAGGAAAGGATAAACTAGGCAGACATAGTTTAAGGATGAATGGTTGTTGACTGGAGTAAAACAGAGTAAATCTCTCAGACCAAAGGTATTTCCATTGGGCACTGGAGTCTCATTTAGCAAAGCATAATAACTGGTAATGAAAGGTGGAAGAATATGAGGAGACACAAATTTCAGACACAACAATGAGTAAGGAAGTCTTCATTGTCTTGCGATGAAGAAAATGGATATGTTGGGCATTTAAATGAATCTAACAAAATGTAAGTGTAGAAGATGGGAATGAAACATGAATCCAACTACATAACACTTAAATAATGTAATCAAGAAACAATTTCGAACTCCCATATATTAAAGGTACAAAAAAGAGTCGATCTCTGAAATTCTTACACTGTACTCTGTATTTGCATAAACACTTTACATAAAAATAGGAATGGAAAAAGAAAATTGTTACACAATCTGGCCTTTGTCAATATTTGAATATATACAGTATGAGTGGGCCTAATGGTTAAGAACACGTGTTTCCTCCTAACTCTGTTCCATGAGTTACCCCTATGTTACACTGATATAACCCTTTAAATATGAGCAATAATATATCATTGTAGCATTCGCTCTTTTCATCAATTGTACACCTCATTAATTCATTGACCTGTAGGAGATATTGCTAGAAAAACCTTGTGGAACTTGGGCGATCTGGACAAGAATATGACTGAGATAATGCATCATGGAATGTTTAGGATGAGAAGAATATAAAATATGGCCCTTAATGTTTTTAGTCCGCTTGGGCAGATTCTCATCAGGAGAGATGCAAATCCATTAGTTGAAGAAAGTTTCCCATTAGGAAGTTTTAACCGTAGAGGATATTCCATAGCTGATTGTATATAAATTGTAAATTGCAATATCTTCGAATGCCCAGCAGTAGAAATCAACATGTCCAAGTTCCATTCATTGGAGTTAACAAAGAAAGGAAATTATGTGACATGAACACATAGCTAACAAATTTTTAATCATAATGAGAACGGGCTGCCAAAATGCTGAACGAAAGAGTAGCAATCCCATCTACTGCAAGGGGTGTAGCCTCGCCACTAAATTATCATTGATTTTGGAGTTCAACTGGAGCATTCACAAATGCAAATTTCTATAGGCCTTTCCTCATAATATTCCTTTAAATTTCCTCCATGATGGAACTATGTCCCCTTGTTCCTTGGAGAAACTGATGATCAATTATGTCACAAGTGCTTTCAAAGGCCTTCAAGCATATTGGGCGCTCCTCCAAAGATAAAACTGTCTGAAGCTGGGAGGTTTTCCAATATGCCTGTTGTCACTGCTTGTACATCACCTATAGATCATCTTCAAGAAAAATTAAAGAAAAATGCAACTTATTTTCTTTTAATACTAACCTTGAAATTTCCTGGGAAACTCCTTTAAAAAGAAACGTAGCAATTTACTAACAGATTTGCATATTTTTTGGATCGAAACCTTCGACTAGATACAGAAGAACAGAAGTTGCATTAATTTCCCTATGATAAAATGAGAAGCGGAGAATACAGAGAAAGAGCAGAGAAAAAATAGTATTTAGTATATTAGGTATATTAGGAAAAGAGTACGGAATGCAAGTAAAAGAGTACAATAGAAAAGGGAAACTAGTTGAGCTAAATAGGCTCAAGCAAATCAAGAAATGATAGTACAACTAGCCAAGACAGTTGGCAGTGTATAGTCAAACTGTTGAGGTTACATTATATTTAACACTCCCTCTTAAACTCAACAGTTACAAACATCAGCACTGATGATGCCCAAGTGTTGCCTCTGAAAATCAAAAAAGGATTTTCCAAGTGGCTTTGTGAAGATATCTACAAGCTGATCTCGAGAGCCAGAGAATTGAAGTGCAATATCGCCATTATTGACTAGCTTGTGGATGAAGTGAAAGCGAGTGTCAATGTGTTTGCTTTTCTTGTGAAACACATGATTTTTGGATAGAACAATTGCTGAGGTGTTGTCACAGAAGATAAGAGTTGGATCCTTTTTTGTATGTGACATATCTTTCAATATTATTCTCAGCCACACAGCTTGACATGAAGCTGAGGTAGCAGCGATATACTCTGCCTATGCAGAATATATTGATACAATTGGTTGCTTCTTTGATGCCCATGAAATCAGGTTCGTACCCAGGTGAAAAACATGTCCTGAGGTTCTTTTCCTGTCATCTAGGCTTCCTGCAAAATCATTGTCTGTGTAACCAGAGAGATGATGATCATCATATTTAGTGTACCATAAGCCAAAATTGAGAGTTCCTGCAACATATCTCAGAACTCATTTCGCCATCTTCCTGTGAGAATCTTTGGGGGATTCCATGTATCTGGAAACAAGGCTGGCTACATACATAATATCAGGCCTCGTTGGTGTAAGATATAACAAACTACCTACTAAAATTTTGTACAGGGTAGGGTCCACTGTAGGGCCTTCATCTTTCTTGCTCAATTTTGTGCCTAGGGGTATAGGGGTTTCTGTTGGATTGCATTCTTCCATGCAAAATATTTTGATGATGTCTGTTGCATACTTTTTTTGACAGACACAAATTCCTTTGGTTGATTGATCAACCTCAATCCCCGAAAAATATTTCATTATGCCAAGATCTGTCATCTCAAACTTAGATTACATGGAATGTTTAAAATTGGTTAATTCAAGATTTCCAGTATATATGATGTCATCAACATATAACATACAATCAAAATTTTACTGTGTTGATCTGTTTTGGTGTAAATAGTTGGCTCATTTTGGCTTCTGCTGAAACCACTTTTGATCAGGTAAGTGTCAATTCTGTTGTACCAAGCTCTTAGAGCTTTCTTTAAGCCATACAAGGCTTTCTTCAACCAATATACTTTGGCTGGCTGCTCTTGGACTTCAAATCTAGGTGGATGATCGACATAAACTTCTTCTTCTAAGAAACCATTCAGGGAAGCTGACTTAACATCTATCTGGTATACTTTCCATTTTTGTTGGGATGCTATGGCCAATAGAGTCCTTACAGTGTCTAATCTTGCTACTGGATCAAAAGTTTCACCATAATCAGTACCTAGTTGTTGTGAGAATCCTTTGGAAACAAGTCTTGCCTTGTGTTTTTCAATCTGCCCTTTTTCATTGAGTTTAGTTTTGTAAACCCACTTGACACCAATACTCTTCTTGTGTCTGGGAAAATCAACAAGATCCCATGTCTTGTTCTTCTCAATGGAGTAAATTTCTTGGTTCATGGCTTGAACCCAATGTGGCTCCTTAGCTACTTCTTTAAAAGATGTAGGTTGACATGACATTAAGGAAAAAAAATTGTGTTGTTCAATGTCATCCAACTGTTGATGGATTTCTCTCAAAATTTGAGTTCTCTGATTTTGAAGTTCAGAGGATGAGTCTCTGCTAGAAGTTGAGTTATTCTGAGAGTTTTCAGCTTGTCCTTGTACCTGCAATCTTGGAAGAGAAGGTTGAGGTATTGTTTGTCCTAAATTTTCTACGTTTTCAGGACTGGACAACAATGGATTTTGACTATCCATTTGCTGATTTTCAGATTCGTTCCAGAGTTGATTTTCCATAAATTTTACATCTCTACTAAGAATTAGTTTCTTTGAGATTGGATTGTAAATTCTGTAAGCTTTAGATGTTTCATTGTATCCAGTAAAGATACATTTCTCATTTCTATCATCCAGTTTCTTCCTTAATTCGGAAGGTATGTGAGCGTATGTTATGCATCTGAATGTCCTTAGATGAGCAACATATAGCTTTGTCCCACTCCATGCTTCTTGAGGGACTTTCATCTTTAGACTTGTGGTTCGAGATCTATTCAAGAGATAAGCTGAGCATGCTACTGCTTCAGCCCAAAAAATATTTGACAAACATTTCTCTTTGAGTAGGCTTCTTGCCATGTTCATTATTATCTGGTTTTTTCTTTCAGCCACTCCATTCTGTTGTGGAGTATACTAGGTTGTAGTTTGCATGATAATGCCTTGTGATTTGCAGAAATTTGCAAATTTGTTGGAGTTGTATTCTCCTCCTCCATCAGACCTGAGAGCTTTGATATATTTGCCACTCTATTTTTCAGCTTCTGCTTTGAATTCTTTGAATTTTGCAAAAGTTTCAGACTTGTGTCTGAGAAAATAGATCTAGATTTTCCTGCTAAAGTCATCAATAAACGTTAGAAAGTAAAAGCTACCACCTATTGACTCTGTTTGTATTGGTCCAATTAGGTTAGTGTGAAGAAGTTCGGGATGTTGTTTGTCTTGAGTGGAGGACTATGGAAAACTAGTTCTCTTATGTTTTCCAAGTATGCAAGACTCACATGGGGAATTTTCTTCTATGAAGATAGGAAGACCTTTGACCATGGAGTGCTTTTGTAGAAGACTGAGACGTTGAAAGGGTAGATTTCCAAATCTTGTATGACAAACCATAGTTTCATTGGGGGTGGATGCACTTTGTGCATATGTTTGGATCAGATTTGCAGTTCTGAGGGTCAGGGGAAACATCCTATTCAGAGTCATGTGGATTTCAGAAATCAATTTTCTGCAGGGGGCTTTATCATATATCCTGCAATATGCTCCCTTAAAAAGTATTTTATAGCCATGTTCAATGAGTTGTCCTACAGTTATCAGATTATGTTTCAGATCTGGAACATGATAAACATTGTTTATGTCTTTCTTTACATTCTGTTTAGTAAGAATAGGTACAGTTCCTTTTCCTTGAACTTTGACTAAGGAGTCATTTCCAAGTGTAATATCAGATGAAATTGACGAATCAATGCATGGAAGTGAATCTTTGTTACTTGTCATGTGATTGTTGCATCCACTGTCCAGAAACCAGACATCTTTAGGTTGTTTTTTAGTCTTGTGACATGAGAGAAACATACCTCCTGAGGTTTCTCCCGCATGATTTGAGACATGGGCTTTGCCTAAGAGTTGATCTGCTTGCTTCTTCTTGCATTCAGATTCATAGTGAATATTAGTATCTAGTCTTGTATTAGTTTAAGTAAGAAACCCTTGTCCTAAACCCTCCTTACCCATCCCTCATTTTCCGTTTTCAGCTGTTTTCATTTTTTTAAGATTTTTGATATTTCATGGTTTGCATTAATTTTTTTGATGATTTATTTGAGTTTTGATTATGACAAAAATTGTTTAAACTAGAAGTGTCTCCTTTATGCCATTGGAATTTTCAAATTTTAAGTTCTCAAACGCGCTACAGGAATAAGCCTATTCCCGTAGCGCCAAATAATCATGCCATAACGTGTGCCTGCTATCCCGATTTAGTTATGATAATGAGATCATGAGCTAAGAGTTCATGTGTTCCCACGAGAATTTGGTAATCATATATAATTCCAACATGTTCAGAACATAATCGTTATACATGCACGCAGGGTTCATTTCAAAACCCCTTGTTATTTAATGATTATTATGTGATCGGTTTGAGTTGTTTTAAGTTCAACCCTGCAGGAAGAAATACAGGTATTCATTCAAAGCATCAATCAAAAATTGCAGGAAGGGAATTTGGAACCCGAAGGCGTTAGTTGAATATTTGAGTTTAAATGGCGCCAAAGCGGAGCAGACAAGTGGCCAGAATCGAACCAGAAGGTGCCGAACTCCTTGAAGCCTACCCTCAAATGGCTCAAATATTTAGAGATGTCGGGTGGTTTGAGTTCCTCACTACATTTCAAGGATATGACGAACAAGTTTGCATGGAATTTGCTTTGAATTTCGATGGTCATGAGGTCGAAATTGGAAATATGTTGATGTTGGTGATAGAGCAGACTATAGCCAAGGCTTGCAGGCTCATGGTTGGAGGGGAAAGATGGTGGAAGAAGGAACACGTGGTCCCTGATTTTGTGAATCAATTCCTCCTTCCAGATAAGCAGAATTCGGATTGGAGAAGGGGAATTCCTCGCAGTTGGGTCTGACCCGAATGGCAGACTGCCCTGGTGGTGATTCACAGATACATCACCTGCGAAGGGAGGTTTTCTTTGATCTACAACTACCATATCATAATACTGATGCATCTAAATGGTGACTACCCTCTAAACCTTCCTTATTTCCTGCTTAAAAGTTTGACAAAAATGTCCAAGAAGGTACAATCGATTTCCACTAATGCCAAGGGAAGTTTGTTCCATCAAGTCCTGATTAAAACCCTAGTCATGTCTGCCCTGAATGAACTACAAAAGCCCTGGAATTGGCTCACGGGATCCTTAAAACCTATTTCTCAATCCAATAATTCGAAAAAGGGCAGAGGGAGGAAAATTGTTAAACAAAGTCGAGATGTTGCTAATGAAAACCCTGTAAAAGACGAATCTTCTGATATCAAGGTAACTAAAAAGAGCAGGAGTAAAAGACCTAGATGGGAGCCCAAACATGAGGTGCTTCCTGAGGAAGATGTCAAACAAGAGATAGATTTAGATAATGATCTCATTTCTCAAACTGCAGTCAAGTTTGAAATTCCATCCACCAGCAAAAAGAACGTTGCAGTCAAAGGAAAAAGGAAAAAGGGTGCATGTGTATCACAAAAACCTCAGAGAAATTCAACCAGGGATACTAATAAGTATAGGCTGAAGTCAAAAGAAATGTTCAATCCTACCATTAAAGAATAAAAAACCATAATCATAGATGATGATTCTGAGGAGGTTGAAACAAGAACCAGGAAAAAAGCAAAGAAGACTCCTTTTCCCAAGAAATATGTCAGCAAAGGAAAGGGAAAAATTACACCACCTACAGGCTCTGTAACGAGAGCTTCAACTAGATTAGCTAGGGCTAAATATATGGCTAAATGCATCATTGAATTCCATGAAGAAACATAGGATTACATGGAAGATTCAGATTACTTACCAGATGTACCTGGAGCTATGGATTCATCAAGTTCTAAAGAAGAACATAGCTCAAAATTGATTTCAAAATATCAAGTTAAAGCCAAAGAACCCAATGTTACTTTAAATATGAATGAAACTGCACCCTCTAAAGATTGTTCAGGATTCAGGTTCGAGATAAGAAATGATAAGGAAAAGATTAAAGAATTTTAGAAAACCATAAAACAGTTAAAGAAGGAAAAGATGAAAATAGAACAGTGGAATGCTCGCCAGCAGGAAAGAATTCAAAGTCTTAAAAAGAAGAAGAAGGAGAAAAGGGCGTTTCTTAAGGAACTCAGGGAAATCAATTTCAGACTTTACTGGCACAATGTTGTGTTAACCACAAAACTCAAGCAGAAAAATGCCAAAGCCTCTGCTGCGATTTTATCTTAAAGGTAACATGAAGATTGGTTACAATTTTCTTTAAAGGTGCTCCAGGAGATATGGAAAATAATACTCGTTTTGATCAAGGAAATGCTAAGATTTCGATCTTCTTTACAGAGTCAAACGAAATCTCTATTTTGTAGAGTATTGTTGGCAATGTTTGTTATATCAAGCTGTTGAGTTGTGGACTATTTTGGAAATAGTAGCTCATTTTTGAGTGACATAATTTAGGATCTGGATACTCTTTGATTCTAGTCATTTAAAGTTGTCCTAGATAATAGGATCTGGTAGTTTCATAGCTGTTTTAAATAGACATAAGACATACCTTATGATGGTCAAAAATTTGGAGATCTATAGAGACTTTTTGTGGAGATTATTGTAAAGGCATGTATGTTCAATTGACACTTAATAGAAAAGGCATATGGATGGTTAGACCTTCTCTTTTCTACTCTGTTATTTCATTTTTCATGCTTGAATTTATTATTCAAATTGCAATGCTTTTGGTTCTTGAATGTTAATTTATACAATGAAGATTTTGCTGTAGAGATAATTTTAAACTAATGATTTCAAGTTGATACCCCTGTTTCTTTATAATATATTGAAACTAATTTTGTGAAATTGACAAATTGAAGATTTCACTTTCTTTTTCTTGAATTGGTTTACTCCATCTATGTATCTACCTATTATTCAGCCAATGGGATATGCAATGTTTTAATCTTGATTTTCATGCCATGTTGTAAGCTTGACCCAGTTTTCAACCATTATACCAAAACCAAATCATAAAACCCTCAAAAATACTTTGTAATAAAATCAATGATGCCCTAGCTTGCCCTTACCAGTCGAGTGAAACTTTAGGGACTAACAGTGCCCATACATTTTGCAGTAATAGAATATGATTGATTTGTCATTTGATCTTCTCCCTCTGCCTCTTTGAGGCTGGAAATTCTGATTCTGGTGTTGTTGTCTGTGACCTTGGAAATTTTGATTCTGGTTATGTTGTCTATTACCTCCACTTGAGTGTTGGTTACTGGTAATGCTCCCTTGTCCTTGGTGACCTCTGCCTCTTCCTCTACCTCTCCCTCTGCTGAAGGAGAATTGAGTTTTGAAGGCATTAGCGATTGACTCATTTGTGAGATGCAGTCTGGTCTCATCTGTCACCAGGGAAGCAATTAGTTCATCTGTTGAAAAACGTGACAAATCCTTGGATTCAAGGATTGTTGTAACAACCATTTCGAATTTCTTTGGTAAAATTCCGAGGACTTTCTCAACAATGCGTTGATCAGGGATGGCTTCACCAGTCAATTTGATCTGGTTCACAATTCCCATGACTCTGTTCATAAACTGATCCACATTTTCAGACTCTGTCATTCTTAAAGTCTCGAATTGCATCCTCAAGGTCTGCATTTTGACTATTTTGACCCGGTCATTTCCTTGGTAGGTTGATTTAAGGATGTCCCAGGCCTGTTTTGAAGTACCAACGCCTGTGATTTTTGAGAAAATCGAGTAATCCAGTGAATTTTGAATCCAGAATTTGGCTTTATTCTCTCTGTTCCTCTATGTTGCCTGAGCAATTCTCTGTTGGTTCGTCATGGCAGAAAGGTCTATTGGATCTAGTTCCACATATCCAAGATCCACTGGATCCCAACACTCTTGTGCTTGCAAGAAGGATCTCATTCGAAGAGACCAAAACTCATAATTCTTTTCAAGAAGAATCGGACCTTGAGTTGGTCCTAAATTGCTAGACGTGGTCATCTTTAAATTTTTTTAACAAAACAGAAAAGAAATTGTTGGAAAAATTTCATGTTTACCTATTTCCTACGTGTAAAACCAGGTCTTCTAAGTTCTTCCAGTGACTTCAGAACTTCACGATTCAGGATTTTGCGAGTCTCGACTTCGGGCGACTTCGGCCTTTCGCACTTCGGGACTCCTGTATACGAGTCCTCCAATGTCTTGTCTCCCCAACTCCTGGTCGCCGAAACACCAAAAAGCGCTTAACAACCCTATATTGGCCCTTAGCCTCCGTCTATGTGACCATGACCGGTGACCATGCACATAATCGTTCAAGCACTACCAACTTTTTCCGATTCGGGAAATTGCGATGCAAGCACTTTTCCAGTTATCTGTTCCTCAAAATGACGAAACCCAAAATATCCTGGCATCTATCCTTCTCGAACGCCTTTTCAGGATTTCGTGATTCGGGACTTCGCAATGTAGGAACTCCGCCAGTTCTTTGTCCCTCAATATGTCGAAATCTGAAATATCCTGGCGCCTATCCTTCTCAAACGCCTTTTTGGGATTTCGTGATTCGAGACTTCGCAAGTTTGGTTGCAATGATCCTCGGTCCTTCGGACTCCCGATATGCAAAATGCTGAAATCTCCCATGCTCGTTTAATCACGACTTCTTCTTTCACGATTTCGGAAATCAAGACTTCTTGTCTCACAACTCCTATCTCCTTGATCTCCCGGTACCCGAATTCCTGGTAGATATATATCTTTGACATCTGTCCTCCAAAATGGATGGCTCACGATCCTTTCGGGATTTCATGGGTCAAGAGTCCCAAACTCTTATCCTTTGCATTCTCGGTAGCCAAAATGCCGAAATGCTCCTTTCGGGGATTTCCCCGAAACCTCAACCACTACCACATGTCCTCTTTGTGAATGGTCATGATATTTTCGGGACTTTGATGAGTCCTCACCTTTGCATATGCGAGGGTTAAACCTCATGTAGCTTCTCCTGGAGTTGATGGCTATCGGCTATCCATGCAAGATCGGACGGCTCCAGATCTCTTCTGTGCATTTCTTTGATCCAGCGGCTCTCAGGCCACTGCGCTCCAAATCCAACGGTCTATATTCCTTCAGGATTTCATGAATCGGGACTTCGTAAGGCATCGACTTCACAAACCCTTGCTACTCCAAGTCCCGAACTCTGAAATGCTGAAATTCGACGGCTAGCGCGTTTTCACAGTTTCACATCTCTGGGAGTCGAAAGATTCTCCCTCTTATGTTTCTTGGTCCGTGAAATGCAGAAAAACTTAAAATGTCGCACGTTACTTCGAGATCAACTGATGTTGATCTTCGCTCCCAGATCTGACGGCTGAAAATCTTTTGCCTTTTCTGTGTGCTCCTCGTCCTTTCTGAGCTCGATTAATGACTCATATCTATTAGCAGGACTAATCTTACGGTTGCGTCTGGCTGTCCTTTGCTCCTTTAGTGTGTTCTTTGCTGCTTCTGCAAAGAGTTTCTCCTAAGGAAGGAAATTCATGAATCTTTCATGAATTCTTTGAGTGTTTCTGCCCTCTGCAACAATCTTTCACTAATTTGAAGAATTTTTCACGAGATCTTTAGATGTTTCTTCCTTATGCAACAATATTTCACGATTTTTAAATATTTTCCAGAGATATTTAGATGTTTCAGCCTTCTGCAACAATCTTTCACGAATTTGAAGGAATTTCTTTGAATTCTTCAAATGTTTCTGCCTCCTTCAACTCTGACTCCTCAATCTTTTGAGCGTATTGCACTCTACTTCCTCGTGTGTGATTTCTGTGACGATATTTTGAGCGGATGGCGGACTACAGATTTCTCTTCAGGATTTGTGAAGAATCCTACATTCTATGCTTTCGTACACAGTGTAAGCTCTGTGTTGTTGAGGATCGGGTTGCTCTCCAGACTGTGTGAAGAGGCTTACTTCTGAAGCTTTGATACCATGATAAAATGAGAAGCAGAGAATATAGAGAAAGAGAAGAGAAGAAATAGTATTCAGTATATTAGGTATATTAGGAAAAGAGTATGAAATGCAAGTAAAAGAGTACAATAGAAAAGGGAAACTAGCTGAGCTAAATAGGCTCAAGAAAATCAAGAAATGATAGTACACCTGGCCAAGACAACTGGCAGTGTACAATCAGACTGTTGACGTTACATTATATTTAACACCCTGGAAGTTGTCCGAGCAATTTGTCCATCTGGTGCAAAAACCATTCCAAAAAGAGAATTTAAAACATTTCTTCTTATGGAAACGAAAATAGAAGGGTTTTGCTGCCGTGTGAGCAAATTTTGAGTTATTGGTTCTAATTCTAAATGGGCACCATTCCCATCGACTACAAATCGAACGTCAACATGGATATATGTCGAAGCTCCTGTTACAGGAATATCCTTTCATTTCCTTTATTTAAGAGATTAATTTCTTTCAATGAAGTACTTTGGAATGAATCATTCTTGTTTCTAGAAGACGTTTCAGAACAACACTCTATTGTGAACTCTCCATCCTTGGACAGTATTTTCACAATACATTTGTAAGGACTTTTACGCACTAGTTCATTATCCAGTTCCCCATATTGAATATCATCAAGACCTTTACTCATTTCATTCTTAACGCCATTCAACAATCTAGACTAATTTCCTGTGGCATTTAAATACCCACTTAGACCTGGTTATGTCTGATTTGTATTCTGAAGTTTCGCCATGAAATCTTCTCCTTATAGAGAATGTTGGATGAGATAAGTAATTATTGTGATAGAAACACATTAGAAGCTATGGGGTAGTGCTTCATGTTAGAATTGCAAATGTTGAAAACACAATTCACATATGATAATTAATAATCACACAGATAAGAAACATAGAGATTTCACGTGGTTCACCCAAAAGTTGGGCTACCTCCACCAAGCATACGCATCGGTTGTCTTATTATTCAGATCATGGAAATTACAACAGAATTGCAAGTTCTCTCATTCCTCTCACTCTGTCGTATCTGCCTCTACTGGCTTACATGAATTTATATACATTTACACAAGAAACTGATTATTAAATGCACTCCTATCCATATTTTAACTTTGTCTATTTTAGTTGCAACCAACCCAGAATAATAGGATCCAAATCCATCCTTGAAAGAATTAGTTGTCACCAAATCCCAACACTCCACACCAATTTAAACTAATTGTGAAAGTACGTGGCAATTTCGATGCCAAAATAACATCTCTGGAAATCTTGTAATTACCCCAAGATACTCGATTGAGTAGCATCTTGTGCTTCCATTTCAAGTTTTATAGCTAGAATCATAGTAGCCAAATGACATTCTTCTACGAACATTTTCACTGTATGAAACTTCTAGGTTTTTTAAAAACCATTGAAGGGGGGGTGATATTCATATGCTTCCGCCACTTCAATAGAGCTCAAACCATAGGTAGGTTTAGCACCCCCACTTTTTGTTAACTATCGAGCATGCCATGGGCTGCTATTGAATTGTATTCGTTGATGTATGATCATTAGCCACCATTTGATTTCTATATATTGAAAATATTTCTCTATTTATTTATTTAATTTTTTTATTGTGAAATCATTAACTAGTCGGGCAATGTACTAGCATGCTACTACCACTATAACCTCATGTATCTCAATGTTATGAGACTACTACCACTATAACCTCAGGTATGCCAATGTGACCCTAATGTCAATGTTAGCTTCCATGCCACACACAAGGCTAGTCCAAGATAGAAAATATCTCTTTATGAAAATGATTTTTATAAATCATTAATTGAAATTTTGGAACCATAGAACATATGGTATAGTTTGACTTTGGATAAGAATGGAGGATTTAGTGAGTTATTGGAACGAAATCATCAGACCCATGTAATTATAAAAATGGAATAAAGGAAAAATAAAATAATGTCTTTAATATTTTATGATAGACTTTTGATAGACTTTGTGACTTAGACACATGATTTGTTCGGTTTCAATAAACTTGACTTGGGTTTGGATAAAATGTATAAGATGATAAAAGACTTGGATAAAAATGATGATTTCAAGGAAAAATCAAACTCAATATTATGATCATAAAGACAAATCATAGCTCCTCTAAAGACCCTAAATCAAGATAAAGCTTTTAAAAGGTGATGAATGGGTCAAAGTATATAACAACAAAGACTTATTTGGACCAAGGATTGAAATTTCTAGATGACAGGAGATAGGAAGGCCATTGCAAAATTTTGCAAAATTTTAACTTTCTTCTCTAATCTAAAAATCTGCTTATTCTCAGTTGAAACAAACTACAAACTAAAAACTACTTTCTGCAAACTTGAAATAAAACACTCTCGAAATTGAGGACTGAACCCTACTACTGAACTAAAACTACTATAATGTTGAAACTATGAGCTTACTTATGTACAATTAACCTACTCTGGCCAGCTCAACTCCTCTGGTCAGGTAAGATCATCCTTCCAATGCAACCATAAAAACATTTGACTAAACGACCAAGATCTAAACGGACTTTTGACCAATAAGATAAACTGTGAAATGTAAGGTTGCAACTCAACACAAGACTGCGACTCATACTCACAATGAAAAATTGTTTCAAAATTTGAGCTGACGAAAACATCCAAATAAGTTGCTATAGGATCATAAAAATTATGAATGATTACCTCCTTTTGTTCCCAAGGACTGACTTATTGTTGCACAATGTATGTTTTCTTCATGAAGTAAGATTCTTCCATGTGTACATCAAATGAGAAAGAATAAAGGGATAATATGTTGACTTCATTTTCATAAAATTCAGTATCAACATAATGAATTTGTTGTTCATAACTATCATATATGTGCTCATCACTAAATGATAATGGAGAAATAAAACATTTAAATTATGTTGTCTCCTAAGAGGATATCACATTATTTGAACTATCATAAGCCATTTTAAATTCATATAGAAAAGACAATAGAATTTTCATTATAATGTTGATTTTGTTCATTTGAAAAAGGGAAGAATACTATGCTTTCTTGAAAACATTCATGGGCATATTCATAATCAATATGATGGGATACCTCTTCATATAACCTATTTGAGATATTTTTTTCACAGTTACATCTATAAGATTTTTTTTTTTCCATCTCTTATCACTTTCTTCATCAATAAAGCCTTCATCATCATGGCTATATTGAGGTACCCGTTCTTTTGATTCTCTTTTGCAACAATATTCAAGGAGTTCAACTGGATAAAACCTTTTGCAATGATAATGAAACAATATATGAAAATCCTTTAGTGAAGAAATGCATGCAACATGTAAATATTTATACCATTGAGCAACATCTCCCTCCAGCGGGATCATGAAATTTTTCATGAGAACATCTTCATGATGAATACCCAATTGACTCATGCATTCATGGAAATATATCAAGTGTTGTGTAGTGCAATCATCATCATCTTCTTTGAATATTGGAAGATAGTCTACCCAATCTTTTGTAGTAGGAATAGGATTAGGAAAACCAAGAACATCTTAAAAATTGAATGGAACATACCTTGCAATGATCTTAGCAACAATTGAATTTGACATTGAAACAAAGTGGATTCGCTAGTGAAATCACAGAGGAGTCGCGGTGAATAACCACACAACTTGTGTATGATCCTTGTTCACCTTCAAGAAACAGATCTGATCTTGATAAAACTCCAGGAAAAATATCTCAAACATTCATTCCCTCGCAAGGACGCCAAAAATAATGTTGTAACTAGAGATTGTTCATGGTTGTTTAGGAGCAATGCCTAGACATATTTAAACCAAATTTAGATCCAAGATGACCCTTGGATAAGAGGGGGATCCCTTAGAGATAAATAATACAATTGACTACCCATTGTCACCAAGCAACAAGTCTCGATCATTCAACTCATGATTCCATATTATAAAGAAAAGGATAAACTAGGAAGACATGGTTTAAGGATGAATGGTTGTTGGTTGGAATAAAACATATTAAATCTCTCTGACTAGAGGTATTTCCATTGGGAACTAGAGTCTCATTTAGTAGAGCATAATAATTGGTAATGAAAGGTGGAAGAAAATGAGGAAACACAAATTTCAGACACAACAATGAGTAAGGAAGTCTTCATTGTCCTATGATGAAGAAAATTGATCTGTTGGTGTTGGGCACTTAAATGAATCCAACATAATTTAAGTGCGAAATATGAGCATGAAACATGAATTAAACTACATAACACTTAAATAGTGTAATCAAGAAACAATTTTAAACTCCAATATCAAAGGTACATGAAAGAGTCAATCTCTGGGATTCTTACATTGTATTGTGTATTTGCATAAATAATTTACATAGAAAACAAGAATGGAAAAAGAAAATTGTTACACAATATATCCTTTATCAATCTTTGAATATATAAAGCATAAGCCCACAAATTGTAAGATTACATTGATAAATGGGAAGAAAAAGGTGTGTAAAAAGGAAAAGCTTAAAACTGAAAATAGGTAGAAGATAGAGCTTTGCGAACTAGTGAATACCTTAGAATTTTTTTGACCTGATGATTTACAAAACATCGTCTAGGGCATCTTACAAACACATCCAATGGTGTTCTAGTATTCCCTAACCTTTGACCCCTCTCGTAAGTCCTCAACTTCTTCCTTTATGCTTCATAATTATCCATGAAATCTTCAAGAAATTCCTTGTAAAGTGGATAGAATGTGAACATATGTGCCCTCAAAAGTGGATCTCACAGATATGCTAAAAGTTGGAAATGACTGTTATAACAACTCCTCATAATATGTACATTATTCTTGATCTAGGCACCAACTTAATTATCCAATTATGTCCTTGTAAGTGTTCTGCCACTTGTTTTGTAGTGTTTAAAAATGCTCCTGAGTAATTCCAAACTTTGTCTATCAACATACTTTCCAGGTGTCTTGTATATTTTGTAAAAATCTAACAGTTGTTCATTCATGAAACTTTTAAAACTTAGGTTTACTTATATCGAATGGAGGATTGGGTACACCTCCAGCTTGAAGAAATCGTTTTCCAACCAAACTCCGTTTATTTGGTGAATAACACACTCTCTATCATCAAAGGCTTTAGAGAAATCATCTACACTTTTCATTTGCAGGTTTTTTTAATTTAGCGCGACCAGTTGCAAGAAGAGGATTATGAATGCATAGTTGGTTTGATAAAAAAAAAATTGATTTCTTATGCTCACTTTTCTTAACAGTGTTGAGAAATGTCATGTAATATGTGTGAGTTACCCCTATGTTAAACTGATATAACCCTTTAAATCTGAGCAACAATATATCACTGTAGCATTCGCCCTTTTCATCAACTGTACACCTCATTAATTCGCTTTCCTGTAGGAGATATTGCTAACAAAACCTTGTGGAACTTGGGTGATCTGGACAAGAAGTAAGACAGAGATAATGCAACATGGAATTTTTAGGACTAGAAGCATATGAAATATGGCCCTTCATGTTTTTATCCTATTTGGGTAGATTCTGAATAGGGGAGATGTAAATCCATCAGTTGAAGAACATTTCCCATTAGGAAGTTTCAATCGTAGAGGATATTCCATATGAAATATGGCCCTTAATGTTTTTATCCTATTTGGGTAGATTCTGAATATGGGAGATGTAAATCCATCGGTTGAAGAACATTTCCCATTAGGAAGTTTCAATCGTAGAGGATATTCCATAGCTGATTATATATAAATTGCAAATTGCAATATCTTGGAATGCCCAGTAGCAAAAATGAACATGCCCAAGTTGCATTCATTGGAGTTAACAAAGAAAGTAAATTCTTTGACATGAACACATAGCTAACAAAATTCTAATCATAATGAGAACGGGCTGCCAAAAATATGAACGAAAGAGTAGCAATCCCACTTACTGCAAGGGGTGTAGCCTCACCACTAAATTATCATTCTTTTGGAGTTCAACTAGAGGATTCACAAATGGAAATTGGTATAGGCCTTTCCTCATAATCTTCCTTTAAATTGCCTCCATGCATTCTTAGTGGCATAACAAGATGAAGGGAAATGAGAACGCTAGAAACAAGAATCCTTCTCCGAACAAATCATGACCTCATATTCATCAAGGTTAAGGAATATAGGTGGTTGAAAATATTCTTTGTAGAATAAATCCAAGTGCTCAAAAGAATATGTATCAAGCCCCTCAGGATATAAATCATCATGAGAATGTTGCAATGAATTATTCCTATATGGCTGGAATAAATATGTAATTATGTCATCTTCGTGTTGCTAAACATCTGAATTAATCGCAATCATAGATGGTTGTTCTAAGGGCAACGAATAAAAATTACCTTCAATGTCGTAAATGGGATATCCACTAGGAAAAATCACATCCCATTTACGTCTCCCAACATGTATAAACTCATCAGTATTCTCAATCATGCCATCATATTTATTATAACATGAAGGGTCTAATTTATCCAAGGGTTCCTCTAACACTTCTTTATTTTCCGAATAATGAAATAAAGCATCATCGAGAACTTCGAAAGGGAAATAACTCACCAAATTCTCTTATTCTTGTGGAGGAGGAATGGAAACTTGGATGACTTTATCAATTGGAGGAGAAAACACCAACACTTCATCTTCACGAGGAGCATCTTTTTTGACATCAAAATGTTCTTCATCCAAGTCTTCATTTCCTTCGATAGAATCATGAGGTAATTCTTTCTCCTCTTTGAGGGATTGGTAACCCTCTTCATGAATCTACCCTTCAACTTCTTGTTTGTTAATGGATTCTTCATTTTCCTCAACAAAACTAGAACATAATCCTTCCCTTTGGAGGGCCATCGTGAGATCATGGAAAGTGTCTTCATATATTTGTGTTATTGGGGCCCACCTTTTGAGGATTTTCCAATGAAGATTTCAAGAGAAGATATACTCTTCAGATGAAGAATATGCTCAACCCAATCCCTTTGTCTTGCTTCCAGAGATAGAAAAAAAAGTCTTACCAACACATCGTGATGTGTTACATTTATCTCTGAAACATACTTCAAGAAATTCACAACATGAGAAATAGTCGAGGATGGGTCTTTGTCAAAGTTTTGACAATTATTCACCCAACCACGAGAAAAGTGATTTGGGTATCCTGGAATATCCTAAATATCCGAGGGAAACATTTATTGAAGTGACCATTGTGCCATAATCCCATTAATTGAAAATATGCAATATCACAACGTTGAGAGCAAGATGACACCTCAGAATATACCAGAGGAGTTGCTAGATGATCCCTCTAGGATCATCAAAGGAAAGTGAGGGAACTACCCTCAGTGGGGTCTCTAGTTGAAATTGAGAGATAAGGGCTTCAGGAAACGTTTACCAAATATATGTCCTTGAGAAGAATAACTCAATTCTCCCCAGAAATGACGCCAAAATTTTATTACAGTATTTCTACCTGTGTAAGGCCCTAACTCAAGTCCCCAAATCTGACTAACTATAGGAAATCCTACCATTGTCACCTTTGTAATAAATCCCCTCATTTTAGTGATGGATGAGGTCAACCACAAGGGAGCCTTCCCCTTTGACTTGAAGGGATAAAATTAGCAATTTTTTAGGCCAAGCCTATCACCCCCTTTATTTATCACCTAATTCAAGGTTGTTGACAGGCGAAATTGACCGTGCGTCAACTGAGAGAGTGGAACCGGTCCGGGGTTATCTAATAACCCAAGTCATTTGGAATGAACCACCCTGATGGGTTTAGCGGCTCCGTTAGCCGATCTAAGGTCCTAAGAAAATGAAAGAAAACTAATCTAAACTAACTAATCTAACTAAAAATAAATAAAACAAACTAAAATAAAAATAACTAATAAACTAATCTAATTAAAACTAACTACTAAACAAACTAAACTAAAACTAATTATTAAAACAAACTAAACTAATCTGACTATTATATATAATCTACTAATTACCACTATACTAACTCTAATTAACTATCTAACTACTAACTACAATATAACTTATTCACAAAATGTACAATATTGACAATTTACAAATTTAAATAAAACCTGCAAAACTCATTAATATTCTTCCCTAAGACAGACAAAGATATTTTTTGTTGCTTTTATAGTTTTATGAACAGAAATAAAACAGAAAACTAACTAAACTAAATCACTAATCTAAACTACAAATATGTCTAATCAAATTAACGAAAACAATCGCAAACTAACCTGGATAAACGCTCCAGATTTTCTCTGTGTATGATGACTGTGCTAGCAGGTCGGAGGAAGGAAACTCGTACCGAATAATCCAGAATCTTCTCGTAAACGATAGCTGCAATGCTCTTTAAGTTTGTTTACAGGACAAACAAGACATAAAAATCATAACAATTATATGATTCATAAATCTCTACAATTAGGTAAACCTGTTATGCAAAGACTTATACAGAATAATCCAATTGATGAAGAACATAAATCTGTCATTCATAAACTGAATCAAGTAATTGCTATGTTTTTAAATACTGAAAGAAATCAGATATTGTTAAGGTCCTAACCCGCACATAAGTAGATCAATGTATTCGGATGTAATAAAGGTCAATATTAATAAGACCTTTCAATAAAATAGAATAAGGCAGATGTAAGAAGACCTAATAGAAGCTTCCGCTTCTAGAAGGATCTTCCT
>ML778987.1:1110356-1130097 GCA_009831015.1 Picea engelmannii
GAACATTGCTATCAGATTCAAAGTGCTATTTATGTTGCTATTTCGTGAATCATTTCTGTGTATTGTGAAGATTATGCTGGATATTTTACTGTTATTCTGTTATTTCTAGCATTTCGTTTCTGTTCTGCATATTTTATATATCTAGTATCTTGCAGATATGGATCATATTAATTAAATCATATCATTTGCACAAGACTAAGATAGCTAAAGTAGTCATTAATCAAATGCAACTTGATAACATAAACATGAAACAAAAAGATTGATATTATAAAAGCTAAAGTTGTATCAGAACATCAACTTATGTCTCATTCTCTATTAGATATCCATAATACTGGTTCTCCCACAAGCGAGGATGATCCTTATTACAAAAAATAATAAGTATTTATAAGTTTTTCCACTGGGTAAAACCTCCCTGTGGAAGTTATAAAACTGTTTACATAAGATCTGGGAATATATCCCAAAGTTGTCTAAACTAAAATAAAAATAAAAATAAAACATCCAAATATCCTCTAGTCTTCCCATCAAATCCCATGCAATTTGAATTCACCTGAAAAGGACCAAAAACAAACAAATTAGAAGGATCTTTTATTAATAAATGATAGAAAATTTAATTCTATAGACTAGCTACAGAATCCTTTGATTTTGTAGCTAGTCTAAATAAAGATATAGAATCAACATTGAAATTAATCAAAAATATTTTTAAAAAATTCCATTTAATTGACATCCAATAATTATTTGAGAACGAATCATAAATTAAAATTGTTATTCCATTATTAACTCAAATAGAATCCAAATCAATTAAATGACTACGAAGATAGGCATACTCTGTTTTGTTTTTGTTATCACAAGATCGGGTCAACAGAACCGTAATCGTACAGTTGAGAACCCGTTTGACATCCAATGCAATCAATACAAAAAAAAAAACTATGCATTTGTTATGCCGTTTTACCAATAGGAGATATGATCGAATCGAATAGGATCGTTTACAATTCGTTATGGTTGTGACGATATAGCAAACGAAATCGTAACAAGGTGTAACAAAGTGCGTACAAGATATCCGATCATTCATTTTTGCAAACTGGGGTAAGCAAGATCGATTACATTCAAACGAATCGTAACCGGATTTGGTAAAAATAACACAGTCAATCAATTTGTTTCATAACCAATCGAATCCAACAGTTGTGAAATCGTTTTGATATCAATTGAAACGATTATAATCAAAACAAATGACAAGAAACTATTACGCTGCCTTGTCAACAGGAAATATGAATTCGACAAGATCATTCCAATCGTTATGACTGTGTTGACACAGCAAACGGTTCATGCCATGAATAGATCAATTCAAACTGATGTGAAAATAAATTCAAATAAAACCATAACAGGCTCGAATGATCGGCAATAGAATTCATAATTTGTTATGGAAAAATGGGCAAATGACTTTGATCAAAATGAAATCGTTCCAATCAAATGAATCGATTGGCTGGGGTTTAGCATAGTTGTCACGAATCGAATCCATTCCATGATTCGGGCACACCTTCATTGCCTTAAATGAACATATTATTTTTATAAAAACAGAGTAGTTCGTTTCCCAAATTAAAATCGAACAGAGCAGTATTTCAACTTTTAAAATTGTAAGACAGAGTATATCGTAACAACCAAACTCAATAAAATCATTCACCAACCACAGCATATGGATTATAACAAAATCAAATCCGAACATGATTGTGTTCTAAACTGAGTATGAACAACTTCCTTTTCAAATCGGATAAAAACCAATCCAGTCGAAGACAAAACTATTAATTTCGTTAACTCAATAAAGAAAACCAATCAATCAAATCCAAACGAAGACCACACAAATCCAATCAAAATCTATCGATTTCTATACTAGGAATGATCAGATCGTATATCAAATCAAAATTTCTTTTTATTCAAAGCAAATCTATATATAGAATGCACGCATTATAACAGAGTCATTCAGAGCTATTTAAAAACTGAATTCAAATCATTATATCAACCTAGATTATTTACAAAATAGAAATGATGTCAAAACCATACCTGTATAGCGACGAGGCTGCTTGATTATGCCAATTTAGAATTGACAACGACCATGGTTGATTCCATGTTTTTGAACAAGATGGAGCCGGTTTTCTTTTGCTTTTTATCTGTTGCTTGGAGCTTGTCTTTTTGATTGGTTAGCACTGCAATTTGATCTTCCAGTGATTGAATCTTCGATTGGAGTATAGGAACATCAATATAATATTGTTCTAACCATGAATCGCATTGGTCACAGGGTGACTGTGTGGGTTTAGACAGAGCAGGCGAGGGTTTGGCCAAATGGCTGAGGGTTTCACGAGGCAATTTAATACCCGGGTAGTCAGGGTCGTTCTTTAGGCATGTGGGAAGGTTTGATACAAAATCATAAGGGGGATCGGGACATAAACCTTGCGAGTAGGGGTACTCGCTGTCCAAGAAACGTTCAACATCAGAATCAGAATCCTCACTCAGAACTATAGGGTTGGACTCAACAGAGGGTTTTGATTTGTTTCTTGCCATTCTCGAAATGAGCCGGGCATTTATTTTCCCTTTGGCATTAGCAGCAAGGTTTGTCTTGGGTTTTTTACTCATAGGCTTCTTAATAGCCTCTGTACTCTTAGTTACAGTGTCAGGTAAGCCACCACTAGGGTCGGCCGAGGGTTTAGGCAGTAGGAGATGTAAGGGTACAGGCGGTTCAGCCTTGGTTTCAATTACCACGAGTTTATCAACCTGTACACGGTCGGTGTCTTCAAAGCCATTACAGGCGATGAAAGCCCTCCAACTATCACCATGCAAACTCAAATGATAAACAATGATGAGATTAATAAGCCCATGGTGGAACAGGCTGCTATCAGCCTTCTGCCTCTTAAAAATTTTCGACATTTTATTCAGGGAACGATGAAAGTAGAAAGGCATGTTTAGAGGATACCCTATAAAACTCATCAGCAAACGTAGGTGGTAGAGGAACACAAGTCCGTATCGACCTTCACAGGTCATGAACTGCTTGACTAACATTAATAAGTCATGCCATCGTGGTTTGAGTATAGATATGGGCATACCTATGTCACAAGAGGTGACTTTGCGTGATAGAAACAACAATGTCCATGGCACTTCCTCGACCTTGCAATTCTTAAACCAACATTTTCCTGAGGCAGGTAGCGTTGTAGCAGAGCTGATAAACTGCTCATCGATCTCTAGTTGTATGTCGCCTACCTTGGCTCGACAACCATCGAAGGTTACAACAAATTGTCGTGCTACACAAAGGTTAAAACCCTCAAATCGTTGTATAAAGGGAAGCCACCCATTTTCCTCCAGGTCTCTGCGGGCATTGTCAAACATTAACAGGGCTTGGTTTCCATTGGGCCCGACTCGCACGACTGGTGCCATGGAGCCGAATGCATGGTAAACGAAGGGTTTTTATTCACCAACACACACGGGAGTCAAATTACCCGAGCTTAACAGAAATGAACGAGCAAAAGGGATAGGCATAAATGCAAGCATGCGAAGGTGGTGGAGTCTGCCATGCAAAATATTCATTATCCAAGTACAACTGCCGATTTACATAGTTGTTCAATATATAATAGTAATTCAACCATCGAGTCATGTGCCCAACTAATGAAATCAAATGTGTATACCAATGCACGCAAACGTTATGCCATAGTGTTTAAACACCTGACTTATAAATCAAAGCCAAAATCAACTATGCACCAATGTATCATTTCATATAATCAAAAGTTTAACCAAGGTGCCAAACGATATTCATATAATTGACAAGCCAAAAGATTAACATAAGGATTATATCAAAGGACATATATATAAAAAAATTAATCATAACTCCTATGCATTTTCATAGTATCAATGATCAGGCAAGTCATATAAAGTGCAAATCCAAATGCTAAATGCCTTACAAACTCAATAAAACCAAGTTATACAATCAACCGAAGTATGAGAACTGATTAGAGGATCTTGACAGTTGTATAATGATCAATAAAAGGTGAGCGCAATAGGCATGATGACAAAAGAGATATTGACAGTTCAGATAATGATCGAAATACAACTTCGAAAGGATAAGTTTTTACGCTTACAGTCGTGAAAAATTAACGAAGACAAATGTGCAAATGTCACAAAAATGAAAATTTCATTTATTGAAAATTGCGACGAAAAAAAAAATGATGTTTGTAAAACATTAGTGTAGGCATCTTAATAGACGATATGAAAAAGTGAGTTGGTTGCCAACAAAGGTCTATAATTCAAGTGGATATCGGTTGCCACCCACCTGTTCCATATTCCAACTAGCTCATCTAGACAATTTTTAGTTCAACACGTTTCTCTGTAATAGGGAAATTTATTTGTAATTGTGGATTCTACACTTACGGGGTTGTCCTGAATCCCTACACAACATCTAGGTGGATATTGGTGGCATCCCACCTACTCCAAATGACTTATTTTGGAAGTTTTCATGTTAGCACATCTTTTTGTTCTTCTAGGGCTATTTTGGGGCCCTAAATAGTGGTTTTTTGCATGCCATAGTCAAATTGTAGATGGAGTCAAAGTTTGATGGAATAATGCGTAGTTCTTGAAAATACCTTTCCAACAGGCTATCACGTGCCTAAAACAGATATCATATGCAAAAGTTACGACCTGAGGAAGTTAATGTACTAACTTACCCAAACGGGGCCCACATGACTTTTGGTGTTTCATCTCCTAGAGTTAGGTTTTTGGATGTCTAGGGTTTTTACATTCATGTTTATCATAAAAATACCTTCAGAGCCTCATTGTAATCATCTTCTTATGAATGAGCATAGTTGTCACATATATTCTTAGAGATAAAGATGCCACCATTCTAGCGAGTCTTGCACTCTATATTTTTACAGTCTCTTTACAATTCTTTCATTAATAGAAACCGAGTATTTTTGTATTTCTCTATTTATGGAAATTTTCATGAGTATTTCATTGTAATATCTCTTCTTTCATTTCGTTCTGAAAATAATCTGAATCAGTGGTATCAGAGCAGTATGCTCTTGATCATTTTTCAACACATGTCCCCGACGAGGTCCGAGTATAGTCAGTTGGGTCTCAAGCTTGTCTCTCTTGAGGACAATCACTCTCACATGCCCAAGAAACCCTCAATGGAGGCATAAAAGAAAAATAGTGGAGCAGAAGATTCTATTAACTTGTTCATTGAGTAAGCTCTCACATGACAGAGAGACAAAATCATGGAGAATTTTTCACACATCATTCAAGGACTACCGATAGCAACAAACACATCTTCATCAAGTGACCATTTTGGAGGAACCTCTCCCTTAAAGGTACAAGTGAGTTTTGATATGCCCATATTTGAAGGTGAGATAGATGTGGATTCCCTAAAAAATTGGTTTAATCTATTAGAAGGTTATTTCTCTGTTTAAAATTTTTTCGACAGGGAAAAGATCACCATCGCACTTCTTAAGGATCTCCTCCATGTCAAAAATTGGTGGGAAACTTACTGGGAGAAAATTTCCACAAAGGAATCTGGAATATATGGGGTTGAGACCACTTAGGATTTTTTTGTGGATGTGGTCAAGGAATAGTACTACCCTGTTGATAACTATGAAGACCAATACATGATATGGACCACACTGCGGAAAGAGAAGAGACAAACAATGTCAGAGTTCACACATACTTTCCATACCTTGCACACCAAGTTGGGTATCAAACACTTCGAGAGACATATGGTTCTAAAATACTGTGGGGATCTGCATAGGTACATCCAAACCAAAATGGATTTCCTAAACATATAATCATTGTGATATGCTTATCAATATGCTGTCAAAATCAAACAGAAATTTAGGCACGAGAAAAAATGGGAATTCGGGTCTACAAATATGCAACAACCAAAGCATGGTAAAGATGACCATAACCAACAACCTCTAGACAACCAGTCCAAGAAACAATATAAGAAGGGTAAAGGAAAGACAAAGAATGACACTGGGAAGTGGTGTGACTTCCACAAAAGCCCTTGGCACAACACTGATGTATGTCTCTCAAAACAGTCATTGGTGGTTGAGGTCAAAGACATGGAGCCAAACCCTAATTCAGAATCTGATCAAGAAAATATTGAAAATAGATAGATCATTGATGCAGACCCCACTTCTACTATCACGACTACAACAATTCAACCAAAAGAAATAGTAGATCCTGAAGAGGGGGAGTACCTATTCCATTCACAGATGTGGGTGAAGGGGACCTCATTTCATTTCATTATTGATAATGACAGCCAGACAAACCTCATCTCAACTAAGGTCATCAAATACTTGGGGTTGTCAACAACACCACACCCGCAACCATACAACATCGGGTGGCTTCACCAGGGACAAGATCTATGTGTCAACTAACAGTGTCGCCTATCCTATGGCATCCAACACTTCAAGGATGAGGTAGTGTGTGATGTTTCCCCTCTTGATGTCTGTGATGTTGTTTCGGGCCAACCATATATGTGGAAACATCATGATGTCTATGAATCTAGACCCTGTAATGTCATTATTACTCTAGGAGGTCATCTCTATAGGATATTAGAGGTAGTTCTGACTATTTTTCCACCAAAACAGTTCCGCAAGGTATTCTCTCATACTACAAAATTCATCATCTTCACAGTTTGTTCAAAGGATGGACAAAATACCACTACAACCATTGCATCCTCAACACCTTTTGTCCAAAAAAAACATATTACCTAAGAAAAAGAATATATTGTTTCTTCATCTACAAGGGTGCCTACACAATGCCCCATCAAACCTAGAGACAACATGTTGGTAGAACAAATTCAACCCTACCAACAACAAGTTCGTGACAAACTTCCACAGAACAAGCAACGCAACTTCTTCAACAAGGCACAAATCTCACCAAGATTCAGGTTTAAAAAACACTTCTTGTCTTCCCTAGGCACTCAATGCAATGGAGACCATTGCTTCCTAAGGGGGGAGGATTGATCCAGGTGGATATTGGTGGCCACCCATCTGTTCCATATTCCAACTGACTCATATGGACAATTTTCAATTCAACACATTTCTCTATAATGGGGACATTTCTTTGTAATTGTGGGTTCTACACTTAGAGGGTTGTATTGAATCCCTACACAACATCCAGGTGGATATTGGTGGCCACCCACCTATTCCAACTAGCTTATTTTGGAAGTTTTCATGTCAACACATCTTTTTGTACTTCCAAGGTTGTTTTGGGGCACTAAACAAGGGTTTTTTGGCATGCCATAGTCAAATTGTAGACAAAGTTAGAGCTTGGTGGCATAATGCGTAGTTCTCGAAAATACCTTTCCAACGGGCTATCACACACCTAAAACAAAGATCGTATGAAAAAGTTACAACCCTAGGAAGTTAATGTACTAACTTACCCAAACGGGTACCACATGACTTTTGGTGTTTCATCTCCTAGGGTTAGGTTTTTGGATTTCTAGGGTTTTTGAATTCATGTTTATCATAAAGAGGCCTTCAGAGCCTCATTGTAATCATCTTCTTGCGAATAAGAGTAGTCATCACATCTCTTCTCAAAGATAAAGCTACCACCATTCTAGCGAGTCTTGCACTCTGTATTTTTACAGTCTCTTTACAATTCTTTCATTAATAGAAATCAAGTATTGTTGTATTTCTCTATTTCTAGAAATTTTCATGAGTATTTCATTGTAATATCTCTGCTTTCATTTTGTTCCGAAAATAATCCGGATCAATATAGGTCAAGGAGAACTAAGAGGTATAAATATGTTTGAGTACCTTCCTAGAACAAGAACATTTATAACATATATATAATGATTTCCAAGTACAAACATGCAAATAATACCTCTTTAAAATACTAGACAGTGAAAATTTCTATGACTATTATGAAATTACAACAATTGACAATAGTACAACAACAATGACTACACTTCAAAATTGCAACAATTAACCATGAAAACTTAGCATTTAATCAATATAAAATTATTCAATTGTTAGATGCAATTTTTGGGTATGGTAGACCACATTTGTGAGATTGTATGCAACAAATTTAAGTGTTCAAATGGATGTAGAAAACATTTGCAACAACAACAAGTTTACTAGTCAATTAGATTGAGTTGATGTTAGTAGAGTTAGTAGGAATCTTGAGAAATTAAAATGGAGAGTTTGTTGATCACTTTCACCATAAGAGAGCTTAAAGATGAGTGTCTTTGAGGGATATGGAGTCTCTACAAGAAGAATACAATAAGTTTTGGAGATGAATCTAGCAAAGACTAAGAGGTAGGGCTTAAAGCCTAAGGTTCTAGCACATTAGGGCCTTAGGATTTAAGCATTAAGGAGAAGGATTTCTAGAGTGCAAGAACTTTTTGGCACTAACAACCTTTTCTCCCTTCTTAAGTACTTCAACTAGGTCACAACCAAGAGTCTAGGAAAAAAATCGTAAAGTACTAACACTTTACGGATTGAGGAGTCTAACCCTAGCTAGGATTTATTCACAAATTTTTGACAAAATTGACCTTCTTAGAGGAGGAAGAACTTATTCTCCTCTCTCATGGTTTTACCAAGCATAGTTTCAAGCAAGAATAAGAAAAATTACCATGAAAGAGTTTGAGCATGAAATAAAATTGCAGAAAATTTACTTAATTCACCAAGATACCATGAAAATAAACCTAATTGTAGGAATTCCATCCAAGAATCAACAAAGAAGTATCCACACTTGACCTCCAAGAGATAGTGCATGAGAGAAAAAAGCCAATAACCCCAAAATAGAGAAAATTTCATAATTGCTTTCTCACAAATGGTGAGAAGATGTGATGAAAAATGAAGGTGAGATGGTCCTCTATTTATATAAGGCCATCTAAACCAATTTTTCCACTTTAAAATGTCAACAAAAAATTAGAAGAGGTCTCACCCCCTTCATTTTCCTCATTATGAAAAACTGAAAAATACATGAAATAAAACCCTAAATAAGGTGACATCGTGCCCTAGTAGGATGACGTAGGGATAGAGAATGTGACATCCAACCTCAATGTGTGGAAAAATGGGTCTTCTAAGGCCATGTTCCATGATGTTGTGTGAAAATATCCCATGCCATGTGTTAGCACTGAAAGTTACACTTTGACTGCTAAAGTGCAAGATCAATACCCATTAATAGGTTCATGAGATAAGTCTTAAAATGCAGTGTCAAATGGATAAAACTATGTTCAGCAATGTCAAAACACTGGAAATTCTAGATGAAATGCATCGACAAAAGATGTAATGTTTAACTTAGATCAGGGTTTTGAGGATTAGTGTGAATAGAAGGAAGACTTAGTAAGAAAATGAAGTGAGTCTACCAGTAGCATCAGGCTATGCCAGTAGACCAAAGAGGGAAATGCTTTAGATACAAGAAATTCTTAAATACAAGCAAACAAAACTTTGATAAATCTATAACAATATCACAATCAAACATTCATTGTAATACAACTACAAAATATCATTTGAATCCTTCAATGACAGTAAAATTTCAGAGTGAGAGAGATAAGATGGAAAAAAGAAAACTAACTTCCATTAAACAAGATTTCATCAAGTCTGATACATCAAAACCAAAGTAAGATCTATTTCATTAAAATCACTAAAAAGGTCTTTTACATCAACCATTCGAACCTACAAAATGTCTTCTAATGTTGATTTTATATCCTAGAAAGGAATGATAACATTCAATGTGATTTCATCCTCTAACATAGGATTCTTCCATCTTAAAATGAGGTAGTAACACCTGTACAAACTATAAATAAAAAACTGCTAAAAAAAAGGCTAATGTTGGAAACTATATTAACACCTTAATCTTGCATAATGAGGTGTCCTTTGAGTGCATTCCTTTTGTTTCTAGATATCCTCCATCTTTAAACTGACCTCCAAACAACTATACCATTCTCCCCTAGCCATCTGGTGATCGTTGATCCTCTTGAACCCATCAAAATAGGAGTTTGCAGTGAATCATTTAGCATTGACTGTATCAACTAGTTCACAATGGAATTTGCAACGAAGTTTGCAATTTTTGACTGAGTATACCAGTTTGTAGTGCCAGGTGCTGCGAAATGTCCTGTAGCTACCCAATTTGTCAAGTTTTAGCCAAAAACACCCATAAAGTATTCCCAGAGTTAGGTATTCCTGTAGAATCTCCATAATATGTTGTATGAGTGAAAACTCAGTTATAGGCATTATACTTCCCCAAAATCTTCAAAATTGAAAGGATGATCACTTCCAAAAATGAGATTATTTAAGACACTTCACTTCACTTCCTGAGTCTCTTACTCCTTCTAGTGGCATATTGGGCCAATACATTCAAGTTTCTTTGGGATAAGTCTTCCTTGAAAGGTTGCAGCTCTAGTTTAAGTCCTTTTATCTGATCTTGTAAATCCCTATTATGTCTGTATAAATTATTAAGATTCCTATGGAGGGACATAAATCTCTTTGTTGTAAACCCGACCTTATCATTAGTTTCCAAATACATATCCATCAAATCCTTCAAATTTTTTCTCTTAGCCAACCCTTGTCCCTTCAATTTAGTAATATCGTTTCTATCCTCTCTAAGATGTTCGACCATCCTTTTAAAAGTAGGGTTTTCAGGGGGAGTGGTTATGTCTATGACTTCAATATGTTCTTCAATAGCTTCAAATTTTCCTTTATGCTTTCTCTTGATGGGAGCTTATGTTATTCCCTCTTTTTAAACACATTCCTTCTTGGTTGATGACCTGTTGAAGGGCCTCCTACATTTAGTTTCAACTGCAATAGATGGTGAGGGGAATAGTAGCCTCCTTCCTTTTGTGCCTTTGGCTTTGGATGATGGAATTTTTGTTAATTTTGGAGCTGGTTGGGGTGAAAAATACCTTTGTGGAGAGTAATGAGACCCCCCTTCTTCTTCTTCTTCCTTAGGAGCCTCATCATTTTTAGCAATGTCTTTCCTCTTCCTCTTCTTACTTGTCTCTGTGTGAAAAATGCTATAAACTTGAAGAGGAATCTACACTTTAGATTATGGAGAAGGAGCAACATTAAATTGCAAATATGCAGAGGCAATGAACTAATCCCCATCAATGTTTTTCTTCTTCAAATCCTCCATCACAAGCATTTTAATCAACCCTAAGTGAAAAAAACTTGTGTCCACAACCTTGGACTTGGCTTGGACCCTGCCAACCATTTTCCCAATGCTTCTAAACAAATAGAAAGGGAGGTTCATGATGTCTTTTCCCGTGAAGTGCAACAAAATTCCAATGTGGTACTGATAAATCATATTGAGCCTTCCCTCATAGGTAAAATATCTCTGGATCACCCTTAGCATCTTATCAAATCCTTCAACCATGTGACTCCTAGGAACTTCCTTTGATAGGTTATCTCCCTGACATTCTAGTTTCAGGAATTCTTTATAGAAGGTTGCATTTAGATTCATGGAATTCAACCATCTTTCACCAATGTTTGGTATCTCAGTAGCTACTGCTATGGTTTCTTCAGATACTGCAATTTCAAGAGTCCCCACCTTTGTTTTGGTTCCATCGAAATTCAAGGAAAATTCTCTAGCTACCTCAGGGTGCCCCCTATACATTTTCTGACTGAAATTGAAACATCCCACTCTTTGGAAGACCTCACTGATCAGAGGTTCACCAAAAAACAACTGCATTTCATAGGGTTTTGTCCTTATTATTCCACCACCCTTGTGAGCCTTCTTATGTTGTGGATTATCCATTTGATTTTATAGGAAGAAAACCAAGAAAACAATCTAAGTGATGCAAGAGGAAAAACATAAAGATAGAGGTCTTAGGGTTTGGATGGATAATATTTTTCAAAGCTGGCTTTTGTCTAGGTTTCTAATGTTGTTAAGACTATTTGACTCCAAGGATTATGAAAGGGTATATGATAGTTATGAAAAAGGAAGAATACCATATAGGGAAAATGGAGATGTAAGGAGAAAGCTTTCTACAAAAGGTTTTGTTCAATACCTCACCCCCACTTTTACAAAATCATCATAACTTTATGAGAAAATTTATTTTCAATTTCCAAAACAAAATAGATAGACTTTAGACTTGAAATAATAATGGAAATATTAATAGTAACTAGATGGTTTATATTTTGATGTAAGTTAATAAGATTTTTGAGTTGTTGCACAAGGTTTGTAGTGCCAAAACATGGGATTCACAACATAATTCACAGGGTAGGCAACAAAAAACAAGTAAGGAATATGCACGGTGGATTGACAAAAATATTTTCTTAATCTTTCGTAAAAGAATATGATAGCTCTGTAGTTGGCTGACAATTGTGATAACAAAGGTAAGAGGGATGGTTGGTAGCATGGATCACCAATTCGCAACGCCTAGGAGAAGAAATTGCAAGCACATACTTTTATTGTTCTTCAACAGGGCTTACAATGCTCATGGAGTACTTGGAGGCTGAGTTTTAAAATTTGATATCCTTGATCTTGGAAGAAATCCACCTGCAACTGGTCTAACCTCCAAATAAGTTTCGCCAGCCAGTTCGCAACAATTTTCGCAACGCCTGTTTGAAAACACCTGTTTTTGCGACACCAAGCTAGGAACAATTTGAAATATTGGGAAAATAGTTAGAAGAGATTTAAATGACGAAATCCCATATTATTTCCTTAAAAACATGAGTGCTAAAAACAAGGATATCGACTAACAAAGAATTATAAGTGAAATTATGACGATGAGAGAAAAGTGTACTTGAGACGACAGCGTACAAAAATAACTTGATTTGACCTTCTAATGGGTAGAGGGACAAAGTGGAGGGGTTTTATCACATCGTGGAAGTGGTGGCATGTCAAGGTGTTGGTGGAGGCATAAGGATGATAGCTTGTATAACCATGTCATAAATATGAATACATAAACCAAGGGTTTGGTCCAACATCAACCTTAACTTTATTTGTGCTAAGACCTAAGAAGACTATAAGGAAGAGGACAAAATTAAAAATTAAACAACATTAAGGATAAAAGTAAAAAACCTAAGAGTGAATTGACCCAAACAATTCCATGTGATAACATTGGCTCCACATGGGATGGCATGCTCCCTGTGAGATGCTAAGAACAAGCGGCTTCAGTGTCTTATCCTAGGGATATGGGGTCATTTATTCAACAAGTAGAAAAAAAAATGATATTTACAATGGAGGGTACAACCATTCATGCCTGAAGAAAAATACTTCTTCATAAATTTCCCATTAACACAACCACCAAAAACTTCAAAGTCTTCCAAATTCTGCAATTTATAAGTATTATTTTGAAAAACTTAAGAAATATTGAAAGGACCAATCCATAAGGCTTTGAATTTACCATGTTTGACTTTGTATTTCTTGGGTTCATCCCACTTGAGCACTAGATCTCCCAGATCTAAATCTTCTTTGTTTACCTTCTTATCAAAATATTTCTTGATCTTTTGTTGATGGCTCTATGTTTTATCAAAGAGTTTCCCCCTGGTCTGTTGTACTTCTACTAGCTAATGCATCCTTCTGACCATATCATATGGTTCCCCTTGTTGGTCCTGAAGGAAATTTTCCATAGAAAAGGAAAGATAAGTAGGAAAAATAGCTTCAATCCCATAAACAAGATGAAAAGGGTTAACACCAAGTGATCTCTTTGTAGTGACTCTATCAACCCATAAAGAAAATTTCATCTTTGAGTCCATGATTTCTTATTTTCCTCCAGTAACTTATTGATGATCTTTGCAAGGCTCTTGGTAGAGGATTCTACTAAACCATTTCCTTGGGGGTAATAAAGAGTATAATTAACTAGTTGAATCCCATATTTCTCACATAATCTCACCAATGGTTCAAATTTAAAATATGTAGCATTATCAGTAACAATGTTGCTTGGGAAACCAAACCTTGACATAATATCTTCAAGAAAAGGAATGATTACCTTGTGTGAGGCACTCCTTGTAGGAATGGATTCTATCCACTTGGTGAAATAGTCAGTTGTAGTCAAAATCCACTGATGTTGACCACTTGATGATGGATGAATTTATCCAATGAAGTTAAGTCCCCACTACTGGAAAGGACCAGAAACCACCACAGGCTTCAGAGGAAAACATTTCAGTTGTTTCTTTCCTGAAAACTTTTGACAGTTATCACAGGCCCTAATCTTTGCACAAACATCAGTAAAAAGGCTAGGCCCAAAATACCCAACTCCGAGGATCTTATATGTTTTGGATCTCCAAAAGTGATGATCCCCACACAAGATTTCATGAAAATTAGGCATGGCCTTTTGATCCTCCTGTGGATCTAGACATCTCAAAAGAACCCCTAGAGGATCTTTCCAATACAATATGTGATCAATAAGACAATATCTGATTTCTTTTAGTTTCAAATATCTCACCTTATTCTTCTCCAAACCATCACGAGGCTGCAACGTTTGCAGAAAATAAATGATGTCTTTGTACCAAGTGCATTCTGCTAAGTTGGGACTGATATGAGAGATTTTAACAAAACTATCAATTTGCTGATTTTCAAAGTTTAGGTTCATGAAATTAACCCCTAGCGCTTTGCAATTTGATTCATCCAACAATATATATAAACCTTTCCCTTTCACCAACTTAGTAGGCTTCATTTCAAGCTCTAACTCCAGAATTTTGGCAATCCATTTTCTCCTCTTTCCATCTATGTCAGGATGGATTAGTATTTCTGTAACAGAGGTTGATGGGACATAGGCAATAATATTGGAATGTAGAATGTATACCATGAAGGCTTTAAGATATTTAAACAAAGCATAAGCCTACTTTTCCATAATGTCATACCTCATCTTAGCATCCCTTAATGCTTTGCTGAAAAATGAAATAGGTTGCTCCATCCCATCTGTGTTTTTTTTAAGAAGGACAACAGCCAATGTGTCATGTGAGGAAAAAGAGAATATCAAAAATTCCTTTGAATAATCAGGGATGATGAGAATAGGTGCTTCAATCAATGTGTTTGATTTGTTCAAAAGAATTTCGAGCTTCAACAGTCCATTTCACCTCATTTCCCTTTCTAATCATAAATGTGATGTACTTAACCAATTCAACAAATTTAGAGATGAATCTTCTCAAAAAAATATTTTACCCAAGAAAGACTGGATCTCCTTCTTGGATCTAGGAAGACATAGAGTCTGGATGGCCTCTACTCTACTTTCATCAATCCTTACCCCTTATATTGATACAATGCGTCCCAACAACTTTCCTTCTTTCATAGCAAACAAAAACTTCTTAGGATTGAGAGACAACCCAAACTTTCTACACTTCAGGAAAACTTTCTTCAAATGATAATAATGTTCCTTATCAAATCTTGAGAACACTATAATTTCATCTAGATAGATGACCATAAAATTGTCCTTCTCCCCAATGAAGGAAATAGTCATTACCCATTGAAAGTTTGTTCCCACATTCATTAGACCAAAGGGCATTTTAGCATACATGAATGTGCCCCAAGGAGTAGTGAAAGTTGTCTTCTCTCTGTATTCAGGTAGGATAGAGATTTGATTGTAGCCTAAGAAGACATCAATCATAGAAATCCTTGTTGAACCAGTAACCCTTTGTAAAATATGTTCCATCCTTGGTAAGGGGTAATTATCTTTCTTGGAGCTTTTGCTCAAATTACTGAAATCAACACAAAGTCTGATTTCACCATTCTTTTTTCTCACAGGGACTAGGTTATCCACCCACTCAGAGTACCTTAAATGTATGATGATATTAGAATGAAGTAGCTTCTTGACTTCTTTTTCCATAATAGGAAGCAACATGGGATTTATCTGTATAATTTTCTGCCTAAATGGATTGGTATCATGTTTCAAAGGGATCTTATGTTCAATGAATCTTGTATCATAAGTTTGTATATATTCATATTTCCAAGAAAATACATCAACAAATTCCTTTAATAACTTCACATACTCAACCCTTTTCTCCTTTGATAAACTGCTAGACAATTTGACATATTTTGGATTTTCCTATGTACCTAAGTTGCATTATGTCACATTAGCTTCTTTACTTGAACCTTTAACCTTCACAAAAACATCATTTCAGTCAAATAATCTCTCCAAAGGAACCAATTCTTTTGGAATATGGTTACTGGGCAGTTGAACAATCTTGTGGTCTGCAATTTTATTAAGGAAAATATCAGCATGAGGGATTTTCATATCATCATGATCTTGATCAATGTGAAGAGAAGAAAATTCTTCCACAATTTCCAGAAATCACTTAATCTCAATATCATCCTCAAATACCTTCCAATGTTTGAAATTTTAAGGTATAGAGGGTCTATACTTTACTTCGACATCATATTTGATCTTGGGGGGGAAAGGGATTTTAAATTTACTTGCAGAAATAGCCAAAGAATATGCCATATAATTTTCTTCTCTTGGAACAAAAGAGATGTTAAAATCTAAGAAACAATTATCAATAATATTCCAAACTTCATTTATGTAAGTCCTTAACCTAGGGTGTTTAGCCTGATACAAGTTTTTAACCTAATGAAAACTTAGTTCAACATCTCCAAACACTGCTAACTCCTCAATATTCATATCTTTTGCATCCGTCAAACCCAAGACAAGAGCCTCATACTCTTCTACATTATTTGTAGTTTCAAATTCTACTTTATAAGAAAGAGATATGAATTCTTGAGTTGTGGAGATAAAAACCACTCTAGCACCATCACTTTCTTTAGAAGAGGCCCAAACAAAAAAACATCTTCCAAACTGGGGTATTTTGAGGAGGTGTCTCACAAGTTTTAATAGGCTATTTTCTTATTTCAATAGGTGATTGAGGAGAATCAGTGAGTTGTAAGATACTAGATCCTAGATCAATGTCAACTACAAAAATGGGGTGGTTTGTAGGATTAGCTTCATCACTGATGATGTAAGCTAGTTGTTCTTCCCTATAAATCCTTCTATTCTCTCCTCGAAATACAAGAATAGTGGCATATGAAAGGTGCATATACAAATTCCCCCCTAGTCTCTTGATCCAAGATCTTGAAAATAACATCCCAAACTTAGGGGGGACATCAGCCACCAAAATATCCATGAGCACACTCTTCATGGGAATTTGAAAAAAGGTAACAACCAGGTCCTTGATCACTCCAAGGAATTTCACTTTTATGGAGTCAAATGAGTATAGGTCATGATAGGTTTTAGTAATTTCCAAACCAAACTCATCCATGAAAGTTTGAGGCATAAGGTTATGAGATGCACCCGAGTCCATTAAGCAGTTGTGAAAAACGTTATCATGAATATTTAATGATGTCTAAAATGGAGGAGAAGAGGCATCCCTGTCTTCTACCAAAGTTCTCAATATGACTGTTGGTTTTTCATCTTGTAGGTTCACTGAGTCTGTGGAAATGGAGGAATATTCAGGTTGCAACATCTTGGAAAGATACCTTTTGAAATCTTCATTTTTAATCAGTTCTAAAAATGGTACTGGAATTTTTATCTTTTGAATTTCATTCTCAAAACTAAAAGAAGGATATTTTGGAATCTCCTTAATTTCTGGAACATGGGTCTTAATCGTCGTTTGAGGGTTTTGTTCCTCTTTTTCTTTACTGCAAGAAACCACAACCTTAGTAGAATTTTCTATTTTGTTGGGATGATCTGATGTACTAGGCTTCCCCTCCTTTTTTGACCTTAAGTTGTATTTATTTTGGTTTTCATTATCTTTTTCCCCTTTCATCATTTCATTCAACTGAATGTCCATAAGATACTGCTAATATGTAGACTGAGTTAGATGAGGGGATGGGGAGGTATCACCCACACAAAAAAAAAATGGATTTGTTTCTTCATCCTCTCCTAATTCATCATCAACCATGTTATTTTGAAGAGGAGTATGAACTTTTTGATCATCCCTATTTCTTTGATCTCTTTGAAGGATCTGAGGGGGCATTATTTTGTCTCCTGAAATTTCCTCTATTATCAATATTTTTTGTATTTCTATAATTATGTTTTCCCTCATGCTTCATTTTTTCCATTTCAATAGAAAGTGATGTAACCAGTTTTGTTAGTTCATATACTTGAGGGTTAACACCAGAAGACTCAGAGGTTGATGCTTCAACTCTATTCTTTCTCCTATCTCTATCAGATTTTCCCCTGAGATTATTAGCTACCAATATATTTGATTCTACCTCCAAGGCTACATTTTTCAAATGAGCTAGAGGGGTAGATCTCCTTTCTCTCAATAAGAGGAAAAACTTAGGTTCAAAAGCACTGGAATAGGTTATCTTGGTAGAAGTTTCAGTAGGCTTATATTCCATCGCAACCTGGATGTATCCAGGGTCTTCAAACCTATCATCTAAAAGTACGAATCTGACCATGTGATTACATGTGTCGAAGTCGAACATGGTAGAAACCACTTGATTACTGGTCATTGATGTATACCGTTAACAAGCGCAAGGGAAATCACCATTGATGTCAATGACTCCCAAGGTACTATAGTACAGTCCATCGAATGTGAATAAATGAGTTGATGTCAAACACCCGACGGAATATTTCGATCAAAGGTCTATGAAGTAAACCTACTGTCGAAAGCGAGAAACTTGCCATTGAGGCATGCAAGCTTCAAGGTACTTAATGATTTCTAAGTCTTAATCCCGGATAATGTGCTGAAGTCGACGGAACAAGACTTGTCACAGGAGGGCCTTGATGTATCCCCCATCAGTGACACGAAATGAGTAACAGAGTTTGATGATGAAACAGAACATGTAGCAATTGGACTTTGGACACAGGGAAGGCCGACACAAAGTGAAAATATAACTGCAGATGGCCGACTCAATAGAGGTTTCAAATGGACATCTCTTGAACATATGGATGACATGACCGATGATTTGGCAGCATTGACTCAAAAACGATGCATGGAAAGACCTTGTAATCAAATCGAATGGGAGGCAAATGGATTTCCCAAACCAACTTTGAATGATGAACAGGGGGGTGTCATGTTCAAGAGCAACACTTACTGCCAATTAACTCAAAGACGAAACATATCCCTTTCCCAAATTTCCCCCCCCACCATTTCTGGCAAGTACATCTTTATTTTTACGCAAGCTTGAAGAGGATTACATATGCTTGTTGGTATAAGCTCATCCTTCGGACAAGTCCCTCGGAGTATTTTTTACGAACCCTAAGAAGGAATGGTTCGGTCCCATCACGGGTCTGTCAATGTTTGTTTAACGAGTCCAGAGATAGAAAAATCGAAGGTTTTTCAGGATTATAGAGTTTGGAAAAACACTTTAAAAGAGAACTCTCTCAGTGCCTTTTTCGTCCAATAATCCAACGAGACCGAAAAAGGGTTAAACTATTGCTCGGAGGATGTGTAAGTTCAAATACTTTAACGAGCGTGAAAATAGCAAGGTCGCTCGGTAATCTTTTCATGTTTAGGGAGTCGTGAAAAGGGCTTAAAGTCAACTCCAGGGGGGTTCCTTTTTTGTGCAACCACATCGAGCCCGGAAAAGAGATAAAACAATGCTCGATCACGTTATAAGTTTTTCACAAGTGCTAGAACGGATAAAAGTCACTTGAGGTTCTGAGATTAAAACCATGGAAAACCAAATAAACACTCCATACTTCAAAAAATTTCCGAATCCATAATCATTTTGTTAGACGCCTGCAAGTCATTTCTTCACTTCTGCATTAGTAATTAGGGTTAAATGGGCAAAATAATGAAATAAAAATGAAAAACCCACTTTTAACCTAGTAAAAAGTGAATAAAACAATTTCACAACTCATTTTACCATATGT
>ML778987.1:1141840-1172452 GCA_009831015.1 Picea engelmannii
AATCGAAGTACAAGCAAATTAATGTATTCAATATCTAGTCTATACATGTGATCAAGGAATCATGTAATAAGATGACATCATCATTATGGGAAAGGGACATATTCATGTATTGAATTAACTGAAAGAGAAATATACAACCTGAGTCTTGATGTCGTAGATCTCCTTTCAATGGATTTTAGTTCTGACACACGCACTTGCTCATGCATGAAGAAAATCAAACACATAAGATGACTTTGCTGTTGTCCTTTGCTGCTGTAGCTTCAGTCCTCCATACAGTCTTGCCCTGGTTCTCCAATCAATCTCTTACTAGCTTGCTTCTAGTATTTCTTATTATTGTTCTTGTTAACCCTTTCCATGAGCAATCTCCTCAATATATAGGAGAAGATAACTTAGTTACTTGGATAGAGAATGATCCCAAGATATCTGGAAAGTCAGTATTTTGCCAACCATTCGAAAGCCAACTCATCCTTCTAGAAGATTCTTTCTAGAAGGATCGAGAACTCATCCATTTTCCTTCTTTAGAAACATGTCCGCACCTTGGCTTCAAGTACAGTGTGAGAAGTTTGCAGTCAAGTTGAAGGAAGCCTGCGGGAATTAAGGATTCCCGCAGGTGAGTATATATGCAGCCTACGAACTATCTTTTAAACTATGCTTTCTGGAAACTGACAAGTGTAACCTTCCTCATGAAAATGTTCTTAATAAAGAGTTTGATTTTCTATTATCATGACACTATCATGACATCATCTCGATGACCAAAAATGTGGATAACAGTCACAACAATTTTAAGAGAGGGAGGAGATGGAGAAACCAAGGTAGGAAAATCATCTAAGCTCTCAAGTCTAAACCAACTTAGACCATCATGAGAGGAAAGAACTTCAAAACTTTCTTCTTTCAATTTGGGAGAAAAAGAAGAATATTCCACAGGGAAATCTTCAATATTTAAATTTCTAGAAATTTCAATAGAGGGTGGAAGAGGAGCACTAGATACAATTACCAATGTTTTAAAAGTGCAATCAGGAAAATGACTAGTAGTACCTGGAAAAACAACCGAAAATCCTTCTTGAGAAGATTTTCCTTTCTTTATGATCTTCTTTGGGTCAGCTTCAGGAGTAACCAGAGGTAGATGTGGGGTAGACCTCACGTGTCACATATTTTTTGTATTTTTTGTTTTGTAATCACACATCTAAGAATTATAAATAAAACATGATTTGGAACAAAGATAGAGTGATGGTCAAAGATGATCAAAGCCTATCCCACTTCACTAATAAATAAAATGAAGAAAATTAGAAGCAAATAAAGATAACCTGTTACTAGTTTCTTAATGTGTCTATTACTTCTGTACAATCCAAAATACCAGTTGTATCGCCTATGAAAGAAATATGCAGAAGGATCGTACTAATCTCTCTTGAATAAATTCAAGGTGTCTATTGACAGCTAGGATATAAGAAAAAAATAGTAGACACTTATGATCCAATGATCTTATAATTATGAATCATTACAGTAACATAAATCTTAATGTAAAGCATTCATTTCATCAACCAACTAAACATCAAACATAAAATCTTGATATTAAAATTGATATGATGATCACAATGATAATATGTGAAACAACAAGTTATAGATAAGATTTAAATCATTTAATAAAATGAAATATAATATGTTGAAGAAGCTAAAGCTGTGTACGATATATATATATCTCATAAAATCAAAAGGCAAAACATATATGGAACAATTGTCACATCAGTCTAAAGACAAGATGTGAACTAGTTGTCCATGTAATTCTGGAAGTTACATGCCTATAATTTGTTCCAGCCAAAGATGTTTCTTACTTACAAAATGAATATAATTTAAAGTGACTTGAGATCACCTTCTCCTAACTCACAGGATAGGATAGGATCTCATAAAATAAAAAATATTACAAAAATAGTGGATTTAGAAACCACTTTATAACAGAGTTGATTTTCATCCAAGATAGATCAAAGTTATTTACAATACAAAAATAAAAGAGACTACTAATCATTCAGATGCATAATCGAATTTATTTTCTCCAGATGATCAACAACATAATTTCCTACTTCCTGAAAAGACAAAAAAAAAATAATAAATTAGAAAATCATTCACAACCAATTTCTAATTTTTATTTATAAAGAGACTTGGCTAAAAAATAATAGATTCTATAGCCAGTATTAATTTAGCAATAAAATTGAATTTCAAATTGAACTATTTCGAAATAGATAACAAGCACAAAATAAGAGGAAAAATTGTTTTACCATTTCAAAAATTGACTAAAGATGGGTCGGGTAGTTCAGAATTTACTATCGTCTTGACACTTGTTGCATTTTTTATTTCTATGTTTCCTGCTCTCTTGATGCGTTTAGATTTCCTCTCTGCGTACAACTTGAGGTCTTGATTTTCTTGTCTTAACAAATCATTTTGAGCAGTAAGTGATTTAATTTAGGTCTGAAGGACAGGGATGTCGGTGTAATACCGCTCGATCCAATGGAAGCAGACATCACATTGTACAGGAGAGATGGAAGGTCGATGGAGTGCACAGTAAAACATGGATGTGTCTACCTTATCTGTTATCTTCTTCTGATCATGCCTAATACCAGAGAACCCCTCCTTACCTTTGAGGCATGGTGGGAAATTTGTCACAAAGTCATAGGGTTCAGTAGGAGCAATGAATTTATTCATGTAACCCTACAAATCTGGGTCTTCTAGAAAAAGAAACTCTTTGATCTCAGTGTCTGAACACTCTTCGATCTCGATTGGACCGATCAAGATTAGACGAGTGTCGGATCGGTTCCTAAGCTTTCTCAAAATTTGGCGACCTGCCCTTCTGTTTTTGAACCCTAAGTCTGTGAATTTCTTTTTTATTCCTTCATGAGGTTTTTCAACATCCGGGTTAATAATAACATCCAGGCTAACTTCAATTTTAGGAACAAAAGGATTAATAACCTTCAATTAAACATTCCCTTACTCAGAAAATCCTGTAGGTGAATACTTACTCAACATCCCGACGTCTAGAGGGTTTCTGTTGGTAGAGTCTGGTGTATGAACTGAAAAAATGAACTGATCTTTAATCAGTGGCTCATCTAAGGTAGGGTTTACCATAGGAAGAGTATGGGAAAAATTGTTCCTTATCAAGAAACTTTCCCAATAGTCACCCATGGTGGACAAGTGATACATCAACAAAATATTAACCAAATTGTGATGGACTAGGCTTGAATCAACACTTTGTCATTTATATCTCTTAGACATTTTATAGGGACTTCTCAATAGATAAAATGGCATGTCTAATTCAAATATAATGAAATGCATGAGTAGTTGGATATGGTAGAGGAAGACCAATCTGTATCAACCCTCACAGGTGACGAATTGTTTGAGAATCAACAACAAGCTATGCCACCTAGGTTTAACCAGGGAGATGGGAATACCTTTTTCACAATAGTTGATTTTTTGGGACGTCATGAAGAGGCTCCATGATTCTCCTTCAATTTGTGAGTTTTTGAACCATTTCTCACCAGTCGATGGAATCCCTATTGCTTCACTCACAAACCTGTTGGCATCCATTTCACATTTTTATCCTATCCTTATAAGCTTCCTACACAAGTGTTTTGGAACCCTTGATTCTCATCTCTATCTTTTGAATAAAATGACATGATTATTTTGCACATGCGCACACCTGCCTTTTGTTTTCTTTTTCACGACTGTAAGTATGAAAAACTTGAGTTCGAAGTCATGCCAATGGCATTAAAATCGCCACTGGATTATTATGGTTACTCTTGTTTATGTGGTCATTTCACCTCTAATTCAATGATGGTCACACAGTTGGCAAGACACCAAATCTTTACTAACTTTGCCTTTTTGTTAATATGACTTCATTTTATAAGTTTGTGATGCAATGGTATTCTAGTGATTGTGATTGAGTCCTTGATACAATGGTGGTTTGATGGTCTATTGTCTTTGATCAAATACCTTGGTGCAATGGTTTCATACAACACATAAGTTTTATGGTCAAATCTTTGTTGCTAAATTTGAAATATTGTTTTGTTTTAAATGATACAAACACTATTGCTTGTGTAAATATTTGGGTCGACTTATCATGGTTTTCAATAGTTGTTTGATTGGTATGTCATTTGCATTGATTTTAACACACACCAATAGTGATTTGAATCACCATAGTGCCTTCGATTGTACATTTTGATATGAATGTTTTGCATGGGTCTGTTTCATTCCACCACCCTCGTACACTTAGCCATTAATGTCTGCCTTGTATCTCGGATTACCTCTATTGGTCTTGGGGAAACCTGTGAGATTTTGGTTCTACGTATACCCTGTCTAACCCCCTGTCTATTCATCCTGCTCACTATGTGTTCTCTCCCATGGCACCTGTAGTGCGCATAGAACCTAATGGCATCCAAACGCTCCTACTATTTGACAACACTCGTGAAGACCTGGAGAATAGTGGCTGGTTAGTTTTTATCCAAAAATTTGAGGGTTTCAACCTCGCGGTAGCCCAACAGTCTGCCCTCACATTCGACGGATGCAGGGCTAAGGTTGGAGACATCCAGCTTGAACTAGACGAAGAATTCCTTAGTTCAGCCACGGGTTTTCCAACTAAAGGGCAGAGGTGGTTTAAGAATTCGAAAGTGGATGAAGTGTCATGGCCACTCCTATTCACATCGAGGAAAATTGTCAGTTGTGACAGAGGTATGCCTGTCACTTCCCTTAAGCCCAAGTGGCACGATTTATTAGCCATTGTTAAGCAATTCGTGACTTGCGAAGGTCGTTATGGTTTAGTGTTTCTTTACCATCTCCAGTTTCTTATGAATTTCATAGACTTCCCTCTGAATATGCCTCACTACCTCCTACGCAGTCTGTATAAAATGTTGAAACGATTTAAGAAGGAGAAGGCTGATAGCAGCCTCTTCCATCACTGCTTGGTTAAAATTGTTATTGTTCATCATTTGAGGCTTAGTGGTGATAGTTGGAAATCTTTCCTATCAAGGAATGGATTTTCCACTCCTGAATGTGTTCAAGTGGACAAGGGTGTGGTCACCGAAACCTTGGTTGGGCCTGCCGTGCCACCTCCTACCCTTCTACCCCCTGTCAAACCCTCAAACTTCCCCAACACTGACCTACCCGATACTATGCCCGACCCATGTTCTAAAGACAATACTAAGACCGTTAAGAGGCCTGTAAAGAATAAGGGCAAGGGTAACACCAATGCCAATAGTAAGGGAAAGAATAATGCAGGATGGATATCTAGGTGTGCTCGAAACAAGCCCAAACAAAACATTGACCATAAGCCTATTGTTTTGAGTGAGGATTCAGACTCTGAGATTGAATGCTTTTTGGTCGAGGAATACCTGTATTCACACGGTCTCTATTCTGTTGAACCCTACGACTACGTATCCAACCTCCCACCGTGCCTCAAGAATGACCCTAACTTCCCGGGAATTAAGTTTCATAGTGGAACCCCTGGTAATTTAAAAGAACCCCCACCTGTAGTGGCTCGGTCCGATCAACCACCGTGTACTCAATGCAATTCTTGGCTTGAACGTCACTACACCGATGTTCCTCTATTGAATCTAAAATTAAATCATTGGAGGAATGAGTTATTGTGTTGTCAAAGGAAAATCACAGGCTACAAGATTATGATAAGAAGAAAAATACCACGGGTTCTATCATCTTCAGAAATGTTGAGGCAGCTAATGCCTTTGTTAACTCAAATTTATCCTGACCGAATCATTTTCCTATAGCCCAGGTATGTTATTTCAACATCGATTTTTGAATGATTTGGTTTGAATTAGCATAGCCGATTGTGTTTTCTATGAATTAGTTATGTTTTGTTTAAATAAATTCAACAACGATTCTATTACTTTCGAATTAGCAAAGAATGATTTCGTTTTGAATTAGCAAAAACTATCATGTTTGCGTTGATTTGTTTGCTAAAATCGAATATAGATATGTTTTGATTGAACCGATTTAATATGATTTTATTGTTCTTGAATTAGTATAAATGATTGTGTTGGCTCTGAGTTAGTTTGATTTAGTTTTGTTTGGTTTGATTCAGAAACAATTATGTATGTTTGAATTATCATAGTCGTTTGTGTATGCATTCGATTAGTATCAAAGATTGGTTTGATAAATAGAATATAATCTGTTGATTCAAAAACTATTTCGTTGATTTTGATTTATCAAAAAGATTCTACCTGTTTCGATTTGGTGATAAAAAAGTTGGTTGACAGATCACATATATCCCTGTTACCATTTGATTAATTCAATTACGATTTCATTGTTTCTGAATTGGCATAAAAGTTTTGGTTTGTTTTAGCGTGAATGATTTGCTTTGCTTTGAATTAGTGATTAAGGGTTTGTTTAATAGGTCGCATATATTTCTGTTATCATTTGGTTAATTTAAAACGATTTTAGATATCAAGACTTGTTACAGGTTGATGAGTTATGACTTAAATTTTGTCCATATTTGATGTGTCTCATTTTACTCACAACAATCACTCTGTTTGAATTTAATTAACAGAAGGTTTATCTTTTTAATTAAATGAACAGTTATATGCAAATCTTCGCACAAGGATTTATCTAAATGTGATGATCTGTAAACTTTAAGATTGATGTCGTTTTATGTCTTGTTTTTTCTATCATTTGTATTCAAAGAGCACTGCTGCTTCCTGTTTACAAGAAGCTTGTGGAAAATCTGGTGCAGATTTCTGCCCATCAAATAGCTAAATCAAGTACTATGCACAAGACAAATAGAAATCATTACTTCAGGTCAGTTTGTTATTTGCAATTTAATAGTTACTAAATTCGAGAATTCTCAGTAGTTTAGATAGATATATAGTTCAAATTCACAATTAGGATTATTATTTTAATTGCTCAGATTAGTTAGTTTTCAATTTTTGTTCCTTTCTCATAAAAATTATAAAAATAAAAAATAATAGTTTCACTGTCATTGGACAGTTCACAAATGATTTTTGCAGGTTTTCAATTTAAAATATGTATTCTATAAATACTGTACATATGCAATTGAGATTTAATCCTATTGATAGTTGAACATTTAAATAAGTAGAATTATTTTTTTATGATATTAGTAAGTAAACTATATATATAGTTTTAGATTTGTATATAATTTGTTGTAGCTGCTTTTTCACTTAGATTAGTTTCTTTAGTTTAGTTGTTTCTTTCATTTTTCTAGGACTTAGATCGGCCAACGAAGCCACTAAACCCATCAGAGTGGATCATCCCAAACGGCTTGGGTTATTTAGACAACCACGGACCGGATCCACCCCTCCAGTTGACGGACGGTCAATTTCGCCTGTCAACAAAACCCTTTGGTCAAATCTAACTGTGTATCCCCAATTTTCGCTCTGCAACCATCAAATGTTTGTGCGAAAGCCTTCGCCACTTGAAGGTTACATCCTTCAAATGTTTTAAGGAAATCATCTCAGCCTTTTCTTTTTAAGTCCTCAATCACATCGTCATGATAGACTAAATCCTAGCACCCATTTGGCTCCAAGCGAATGACAAGAGACATGTCAAATGTGACCAGGATGTAACAGAGATAACTCAGGATAGTTTTAGGTTTGAATGGTAGGATAAAGAGGAAAAAACTTGGATGGATAATGGAGAAACAACCATAACAAAGACTATGTGTTATCATAACATAGATAGTGAGTGTAAACATCAAGGGTCTGATCAGAAAATATTTACCATTCCTTGTGATGAGAGCCAGACATACAGGGTACCAAAACCCTTTGTATGCAATGAATGGATCATTATTACGTTAAGACAACAAGGTGAGGTAAGGATGTGGGTACAGAAGGAATGTAGTCATTTGAAAGTCTATTGATATGACCAATAAATTCACGAGAGGACTAACCAATGTATCAAAGGCTCTTGATAAATTGAAAACTATCAAACCATTGAAACAATAATCATATTAACACAAAAAATGGGTCTAACAACCATTTTATAAAATCTATAATTCAATTTCATATGAAAAGACTTGTTAAACGACATAGCTAAAGCATAAAATCACTAAAATAACAAGCCGAGTTTTATTTTAATTCATGCTTGCAGGCATGAATTAAAATAAAACAGTCGAAAAATCAAAATAGTAAACATTATTAAAGCATTGTTTAACCCAATCAATCATAATAAACTCATAAAAGTGCTTATAGATAGGGTGATAGAAGCTACAAAAAATGGAATGCCTTTTGATCATGTTTAAAAAATCAAAAACATGTGTGGCTGCCAACCATGGCGACGTATTGGGTGAAGAAGTTATTTCTGCATCACCAAAAATTTCATGTTAGGATGAATCCAAAAAATGAAGATTTGAGAAGAAACTGACAACAAATCAAGCATGAAAAACTCAGGGAATAACATAGTCCACCATCAAATGTGTTTCTATCAAATATGTAATCTGGTATCAAATCTAGATTACGAGCGATTTGATGTTTTAGGCAACCACCTCTCATACTGTTGATAGGTCCACTGCTGCCAGCAGGCATCCATAGCCTCAGCAGCGATGTCATTTAACCCACTCTAACACCTCTATCCTGTCCAAAAGTCACCCATTCATGATGAAGAACATCTTTATTATGGGATTAATTTGAATGGATATACCTGATAATTTTCTTGAATCCGAAATTTCTTTAATGTCAGCAGGCCTGTTCAGTACCCTGGCGAAGTTGCCTTGGTATCATGGATGCATTTACCCATTGCCAGAAGATTTCAGTGTCTCGGTGGGTTTACAAACACTTCCCACACCTTGCAGTTCTTTCAACTCTCTAGAATTAATTTACAAATTTGCAGAAACTTTATGATATTCAAGAGAGCGGGGTGATACTGAATATTTCAAATTTAAAAAAAAGAAATTGATCTTATATAATTCATCTATTTTTTTAAATGGTCTTTACCATGATTTTAACACTTAGATTCCTATTAAGAAACCATCTTAAGGATAGGAAGGTATAATTGAGTTGTTTTCTTAAAAACAGGGACAACGTTAACAATTTTATTAATGATAATCGTTATCCTCTCAAGATTTTGAAAAGAAACCAACAATAGTGTTTTGAGCAAGAACTTTCTTCTGTTGATCTAGGTTTTAGCAATTTACAACACGGTGCTTTGAAAAATTGTCAGTTGTTGCTCTTGAATAAAAATTCTGATTTTCCTTCCACAAAGGAAATGGTGACATAGACATAATTATTCAGAAACAAACCAAAAACAAGAAAAATGAAAAGAACCAAAATAAAAAACAGAAAACAAAATTAAAACAAAAACAAAGATATGTTGTTTTAGGATTAATCCGTAAGTGCGGACACAAACCAATCTCCCTAGATCCACCTGGATCTAGAACAAAACAGGACAGAATAATACTCTTTCCCTAGATTTAGACTATTGAATGAATTAGGAGGCAAGAATCATGAACATACCTGATGATCGATTCCTTGGGTCTCTGTTGTTCCAAGCTTCGCTGCAATGCTCTTGTGCCGTCAAGATCGGGACAACTCAAACCAATTGAAGTGAAAATGACTTAATATATTCAATATTTAATCTATGCATATGATCAAGGAGTTATGAAATAAAGTGACATTAGCTTTATGGGAAAGAGACATATTACTATATTAAATTGATAGAAAGAAAGAATTACAACCTAAGCCTTGATGTTGTAAGTTTTCTTTCGATGGATCCTAGCTCTGACACACACACTTGCTGATGCATGAAGAAGATCAACCACTTTTGGTAACCTTGCTGGTGTCTCTAGCTGCTGTAGCATCGGTCCTTCATACAATCTTCCACTAATTCTCCAATAAATCTCTTGCTAGTTTGCTCCTCACCTTTTCCATGAGCATTCCCCTCAATTTATAAGAGAGAATGGATTAGTTACTTGGATAGGAATGATCCCAAGATATCAGGAAAACCAGTACTTAGATAACCATTTGAATGCCATCTCATCCTTCTAGAAGATTCCCTTCTAGAAGGTTCGAGAATTTATCTTTTTCCTTTCTTTAGAAGATGTTCGCACCCTAGAAGTTAGGTACAGTGTGAACCCCTCACACTCTGTCTTAATGCAGCCTGCGGGAATCATACATTCTCGCAGGCAAATGTATTGTCTTCCTGCGAACCTCCTTTAAAAGTGTGATTTCTGGAAAGAGACAAAGGTAACTTTTCTCAGGAAAGAGTTCTAATGAAGAGACTGAGTTCACCAACATCATCACATCATAATGACGACCAAAATTATGGATAACATATGTACAAAGAGGTGGATCTGAAATCATCAGGTGAAATATCTTTTGAGAGCTTGGCCATTCATTGGGAAAGTGTCTGGATTTCCCTCCAAATTGTGCAGGCAAAAAGAGTTGGGACCTAATTTTTTAGAAATTACAAATGGTCCCAACCACATATTATGGAACTTAGTGTGTTCCCCCTTTCCCTCGTGAGCTTTGTCCCACTTGAGAACCAAATATCTGACATTGAAATTTCGATTAGAAGAAGAATTCGAATCAAACCATCTTTTAACGATTTGTTGGTGTTGATCCAATTTTTGTTTTTCTTGTGCTCTTACTTCCTCTAGTTTTAACAAGGCGTTAATTCAAATTTCAAGGGGAGGGAATTCCTCCTCTTGAACTTTCTGCGATAATTGCAAAGAAGGAAGCATAACATGTGGAGGGAGAATTGCTTCTCTTTTGTAGATGAGAAATAAAGGGGAATTACCAACAGAGGCTTTTGGGGTGACCCTATCTGCCCAAAGTGCATTATACAGTGCATTGTGCCAGTTCTTATGATTTTCTGAAACCGCCATGTTAATCATCTTGATTAAATTTTTGTTTGTTGATTCTACTAGACCATTTAATTGAGGGTAGTAGCTGGTAGAATATTTTAGTTTAATGTCTCTTTCCAAGGAAAAAATGTTCATATCGAGGGATGAAAAGTATGAGGTGTTATCAAAGACCAAAAATTTGGGAATGTCAAATCGAGTGATGATATGAAAGTTGGGGAAAGATACTACATGATTTGTATTCACCACTTTCAAAGGTGCAGCTTCAAACCATTTGGTAAAATAATCCATTGATGTAATGATATAGTTGTCCTGCTGTGAAGAAGAAGGGTTAATTGGTCCTATGACGTTAAGACCCCATTGCTGAAAATGGGAATCTATAGTGACAGGTTGCAAAGGAAATGTTGCCTTCTTAACCCGTCTTGTAGCCTTTCGGAAAACTATACATTTACGACACAACGTGTGGGCATATTTAAATGAAGTGGAACAATAGTACCCATCTCTTAAAACTTTTTGAGCAGTGGTGTCTCCACCGAAGTGTCCACCATATTCACCTTCATGAAGTTCAGATAGTACTTTTTTTATTCTTCCTTTTCTAAACAACGCAAAAGAACAATGTCAAAATTCCTTCGAAATAAAACATCATTTATTAACTGGAAATATGTAGATTTTTACCTGAGTGCTCTTCTATTTTTAGGATCAAGGTGGCAAGGAGAAGATCCTGTGTCAAATAAAATTTAACATTCTCATACTAGGAATTGGCAAGAACTTGTGCACAGCTCATTTTTTTTTCGTTATGTTGGTTTACATTTAAGGTGTTGATTTGACTTTCATGTTCTTTAACTGAATCAACAACTAGTTTACATAGGCCTTGACCTCTAACGATTTGTGCACGGGTTATTTTGAGGTCATACTCATATAATGACATCATCCAATTTTCCCTTTTCTCACCCAGTTCTGTTTGTACTAGCAGGTTTCTTACAGTTAGGTAAGGAACAATAACCTTGGTTCTGTATTTTAGCAGGTACGGCTGGAAGTGTTTCACTCCTTTTAAAACAACATATGCATATTGATCCACTATTGGGTAGTTAAGCTCTGCCCCTTTGAAAGATGAGCTCATGAAGGCAATGGGTATCTCATTACTTTCATCATTTTTTTGTGTTATCACATCAGCATAAGATCGGTCAGAAGCAAAGGTGTGAAGCGTGAAATCTTGGGAAAAATCAAGGCTCATCAAGGAAGGAGCTTCTATTATTTATTTTCTAATGGAGTCAAAAGATTGAATTTCTCGTCATCCCCAACGATACTAAACATCCTTTTTGATTAAATTTTGTAATGGTCTTACCATTTCTTAAAAACTTGGGACAAATATTTTGACGAAATTAATCTTGCCTAAAAATGACCGCATGGATTTTTTGGAAGAGGGGGGGGGGATTTTAGCAATAGATTGGGTTCTTTCAGGGTCGATAATCATTTTGTATTTGGACACTATAAGCCCAATAATTTTTCCTTGTTCTACTACAAACACTGATTACTTAGGGTTGAGATATATGCCATACTTACAACATCGTTCTAGCACATCCCTGAGGTGCGCCAAGTGATCTTTCTTGTTTTTAGAGAAGATAGTGACATCATCAAGATAGACCAATATTGATTGGTTTATGAGGCTATGGAAAGCAATTTCCATTTCTCTCTAAAAATTGGTGATCGCGTTAAGCAGTCCAAAAGGAATTTTCTTGTAGGCATAAGTGCCCCATGGGGTGCGAAAGGTGGTTTTAAGATGATCTGAGGGAGACGTGAGGACCTGGTTGTATCTCAAAAATTTGTCTAACAAAGACAGTCTTTCAGAACCAGATACTTGCTGTAGAATTTGTTCCATTGGAGGAACAAGGTATTTATCTTTATCAGATGCTCAGTTTAGGTTACGAAAATCTACACAGAGTCAAATTTCACTGCTCTTCTTCCTTACAGGGACTAGGTTAGATACCCATTGCATGTGTCTTACCGGGAAAATTATCTTTGCAGTTAGTAATTTATTTAGTTCTTTTTTAACGATAGGTTCTAATTTAGGGTGCATCTTTCTTAATTTTTTCTAAAAAGGTTGGGTCTGGGGTTTCATGGGGATGACATGTTGTATGATATTGGGATCAAATTTTTTCAAATCATCATATGTCTAGGAAAAAACATCTTTGAATTCTTTAAACAATTTTATAAAAGCAGATCGTTCTTGCTTGGAGCATCTTGTTCCCAAATTAATATTTTGAGGATTATCCTTTGTTCCTAAATTAACTGACTCATAAATCAAAGAAGAACTGCTTGTTTTATAATTAACTGGCCCTCTAAATTTATCATGCATGTCATAAAATTTCTCTAGTCTTACAACAGATCTGGGGATAGAGTTTACCAGATCAGACGTCAATTCAGGAGATCTAGGATATGATATTACCGTGAAGTTTCAGAGGTTCTCATCATGAGTTCCTTCATCAATGATTGTGCATTGGAAGGTGTCTTCCATATGCAAAAATTTGATGATCTGTTGGTCATCGTCGAACACTCTCCAATTGGTGATGTTGTCTGGGATCGATGGCCTGAACAACAATTCAATTGAAAATGCATTAGGATAAATACCTTATGTGGGAAATAGTTTAGAAGCGACGTTAGCCAATAGATCATCCTCCAAATTACTTAGTCTAGGAATGGAAATTATGTTAAATGATGAAAATGTTTGCATTAAACTCCATACCTCAGTTTGGTAGCTTTTCATATGTGGTGATAAGAAATGTATGGAGTTTCTTAATTTCCTAACCACGATTTATGAATCACCAAATACCATTAAATTATGTACGTCCATATCCAAATATTTCCTAATCCCTTGTAGAAGTTCTTCATATTTGATGGTGTTATTGGTGCACTCGAACTCTAACCGACACTCAATGAAAGTCTTATTACCCGCAGGATCGATGAGCACACATCATGCACCGGCTCCTTCTTTGGATTTGGATCCATCAAAATATAATGACCAGAATTGAGCTTCGTCAGTAGTACTTGGCATACTTGGCAGAACTGATGTCTGAGTATAAGTCTAACTTCTGATTGCTGCCCAGGATCAGTAATAGAAGAAATTTCAGACATAAAATTACCAAAGAAGGTGTTCATTCGATGTGTTTCAAATGAATTTGTAGATTTAGTGAACGGTTCGTTTGCATCATTTAAATCTGTCACGGTGTGTTTAAGATAGTGTTCTCTGTTTATCCTGATTCTATTTGGCTATCCATTTTTTGGTGGCCACAAATGAGACCAATCTGTGGAAAAGTAACCATGCAACTGTCCAGACCACTCCCTTCTTAAGATCAAACCATAGACTTCAGGAATGTCAATAACAATAATGTCAATAATCTGGTGAACCTTAGGATTGGAAGATAATATAACCAAAACATTCTTAAGCTCACCGATTACCTTGACATTTGTACGATCAAGCTGAATGATTTTTAGATCAAAAGATTGAACTTTTGCGTTATTTTTTTGATAAACAGATAGAAGCATCACACTTGACGATGCACCAGAATCGACCATTCAATTATGTACATTCCTATTATATATTTCAAAGGTTAAAAAAAAGGTGGGACATTTTTTCGAGTGTTAACAACAAAATTCTGTTGATTTTTAGTTTTTGTCCCTAAAACAATTTTATCTACATTTGATATAGTTTTTTCAGCTAAATCCCTTTTATCTATAGGTTCAGATGTTGTTTTAGTTTGGATCCTTTTGGCTATTTTTGAACCAATTTCTGTAGCTTTCTTGCTAATAGAATAGTTGTTTTTACTATTTTTAGTGATACTTTGAAGCATTTTCTGTAAATTAAGGGGAAATTTTAGCAGCTCAAAAACATAAATACTAGCCCTCAGTTTTTTTAGATCTCCAATTAAAGCGTATTCTAAAACAAGGGCTGCTAAACTTTGTTTAATTTCATCTTTCTTTGACTGTTTTGGAAACACATTATTACTCACTTCAGAAGAAGGTTTGTTCTGTGTTTTTCTTCTTGTGTTGTAGGGGTGGATAGTTTCAAAATTTTCTTGGAAAATACTGTCAAAGAAGTGACCAAAGATATTGGGGGATGATGTCTCCTCTTTCGGTACTTCTTCCTTAGCTATGCCTTCATAACTTTAAGGAGGGGTAGAAGCAGAATTATCATGTGCTTCTAAGATGGTTTGCAGAGCATATTGCAAGCTTTCAAAATTTAGACCTTCAGTGTTCAGGTTTGGCCGATTGGGGGGAAAAGGTTCTCTGAAAGGCGGTTTAAAAATTCCTTTGCTTGAGGATTCCCCCTCAACCGATCTCTTCAAGTCCACGAATTGATTTGATAGTTTTTGGAAATCTTTCTGCAAGCTCTCTAAGTCTAAATGTTTTGGTTGATTTTTAGCTTGAGGAGGCCTAGTAAGGATTTCTATTTTCTTTTTAGAGGACGAAGTTGTTTCAGCTTCACTATTGAGATTGTCTTTTAAGCTTAAAATATCCTTTTCAATTTGGCTTGCCTTCTCAAAGGTTTACAACAATGTGTTATTTTAGACCTTTTGACCCAAATTGTTATGTTATTATGTAGAGCCTTGATGTAATACGCGACAATTAGGCTTTCAATGGGCATTGAATCTGCGGGGATTTTATTTTTTAATGCAAGAAATCTCTGGTTAAAATCTTTAACTTTCTCCTTAGGATTCATTTTTAGACTGGATATCTCCATAACCAAGACTTCAGGAGATTTATCATTTCCAAACTTCTCTAAGAAAAAGGTTTGAAACTTGTCCCAAGAGACGATGGTCTGGGGCTATTGGGAAAAATACCATGTGGAGGCATTGCCCTCAAAAGTACCATGTGGAGTCTGCATACCATGTGGAGTCTGCATACTACAACTTCATGCTCTACATTTCAGAGTCTAATGGCCAACATAAAAAAAATTATGTGATCCTCAGCAGATTGTTTAGAATTTGGATCAAATTTAGGCAAACATTTCTTCGGGTGTTTTGACAATGGATGATGCGGTCCAGGTACAACCAAGACATCTTGATCGAGCCAAGGTTTGGTAGGATTGTTTTGTATTTCCATGGGTGTTGGTGGTGTCGAAGGATGAGATGATTCAGACAAGGAACTGGCTTCGTCAGATGACTCTCCTCCTTAAGAGGATGGAGATGAACCAAGTTGGGAAGCTAGGATACCAGATCCTCCGGCTCCAAGAGTAGGTGTTTCGATGGGATTGGTGGTATTATCACCTAAAGGATTTGAGATTAGACCAATGCATTCAAGTTGTTCTCAGATATCAGATAAATCTAGGGGTTGATTAAGTGGGCTACCAAGTTGTATGATACGAGCTAAGGCACTATGTGTCCTTATGAGTGACTAATGAACAATCTCTTGGACATCGACCTCTTGAGGGGTTGGTGTCATTGGTTCAACAGGAATATCAGGATTATCATTTGAAGTAGTTGATGTTTCAAGTGTAACGTTGTTGTCTGAGTGACTAAGAGTTACGACAGGGGTGTGAGTGTGTGGGGGAGGAGTCTTGCGACCTCCACATGCCATCAATTGAATACAGGCCCTCCTTCTAGTGCCATTTGTTGATGGGAAAATTTGAAATGCCATCAAATGGAAGAATAGATCTAGACCAGGCTTGTCTAATTAACCCAAGTTGTTTGGTGTAATCTATTCTAACGGGTTTAATGGCTCTGTTAGCCAACTAAAGTCCTAAAACAAAGAAAAGAAATAATATACTAATAAAGTATATTAGTATATGTATATGTATAATAATATACATATACTTTAATCTAATTATTTACAAATGTATTAAACAAAAAGGTAAATATGAACATGTCATTTATGAACAAAATAATTATAGGTTGCAATTTTTACAGAAAGCCTTGCAAAATCAATGTTTTTTTATCGTTCTCAAAAGTAGATAAAGAAAGCACATATTTTTTTTATTTTTTGTTTTATAATCACATATCTAAGAATTATAAATAAAACATTATTTGGAACAAAGATAGAGTGATGGTCAAAGCTGATCAAAGACTGTGCTACTTTACTAATAAATAAAATGACGAAAATTAGAAGCAAATAAAGCTAACCTGTTACTAGTTTCTTAATGTGTCTATTGCTTCTGTACGATCCAAAATTCCAGTTGTATCGTCTGTAAAAGAAATCTATAGCAAGCTCATACTAATGTCTCCTAAATAAATTCAAGGTGCCTATTGACAACTAGGATATCAAAACAAAATAGTAGACACTTATGATCTAGTGATCTTATAATTATGAATGATTATAGTAATATAAATCTTAATGTAAATCATTCATTTCATTAACCAACTAAACATCAAACTTAAAATCCTGATATTAAAATTGATATGATGATCACAGTGATAATATGTGAAACAACAAGTTATAGACACGATTTAAAGCATTTAATAACATGAAATATAATATGTTGAAGAAGCTAAAGTTGTGTAACATATCTATATCTCATAAAATAAAAAGGAAAAACATATATGGAACAATTGTCACATCAGTCTAAAGCCAAAATGTGAACTAGTTGTCCATGCAGTTATGGAAGTTACATGCCTATAATCTTTTCCGACCAAAGATGTTTCTTACTTACAAAATGAATAGTATTTAAAGTGACTTGAGATCACTTTCTCTTAATTCACGGGATACGATAGGATCTCATAAAATAAAAAATATTACAAAAATAGTGGATTTAGAAACCACTTTATAACATAGTTGATTTTTATTCAAGATAGATCAAAGTTCCTTACAAGACAAACATAAAAGAGACTACTAATCATTCATATGCATAATTGAATATATTTTCTGCAGATGATCAACAACATAATTTCCTACTTCCTGAAAAGACAATTTTTTTTTAATAAATTAGAAAATCATTCACAACCAATTTCTAATTTTTATTTAGAAAGAGACTTGGCTACAGAATCGAAGATTCTAATACCAATCTTAATTTAGAAATAAAATCAAATTCCAATTCGAACTATTTCGAAATAGATAACCAACACAAAATAAGAGGAAAAATTGTTTTACCATTTCAAAAATTGACTAAAGATGGGTCAGGTAGTTAAGAATTTACTATCGCCTTGACACTTGTTGCATTTTTTATTACTATGTTTCATGCTCTCTTGATGTGTTTATCTTTCCTCTCTGCATACACCTTGAGGTCCATATTTTCTTGTCTTAACAAATCATTTTGAGCAGTAAGCGATTTAATTCAGGTCTGAAAGATAGGGATGTCGGTGTAATACCACTCGATCCAATGGAAGCAAACATCACACTGTACAGGAGAGATGGCGTGTCTATGGAGTGCATAGCAAAGTATGGATGGGTCTACCTTATCTATTATTTTCTTCTGATCAGGCCTAATAAAAGAGAACCCCTCCTTACCTTTGAGGCACAGTGAAAAATTTGTCACAAATTCGTAGGGTTCAGTAGGAGCAATGACTTTCTTCCTGTAACCCTGCAAATCAGGGTCTTCTATAACAAAAAAACATTTGATATCAACATCTGAACACTCGTCGATCTCGATCATACAGATCGAGCTCAGACGAGTGTCAGATCGGTTCCTAAGATTTCTCGAAATTGGCACCCTGCCCTTTTGTTTTTGAACCCTAAGTCTGTGCATTTATTTTTTATTCCTTCGTGAGGTTTTTCAACATTTGGGTTAATAATAACAATCGGGCTAACTTCAATTTCAGGAAAAAAAGGATTAATAACCTTCAATTCAACATTCTCTTGCTCATAAAATATTGTAGGTGAAGACTTACTCGGCATCCCGGGGTCTAGAGGGTTTATGTTGGTAGAGTTTGGTGTATCAATTGAAAAACCAGACTGGTTTTTAATCAGTGGCTCATTTAAGCTAGGGTTTACCATAGGAAGAGTCTGGGAAAAATCGTTCCTTATCAAGAAACTTTCCCAACAGTCACCCACGGTGGACAAGTGATGCATCAACAAAATCTTAACCAAACCATGATGGAATAGGCTTGAATCAACACTTTGTCTTTTATATCTCTTAGACATTTTATAGAGACTTCTCAACAGATAAAATGGCATGTCTAATTCAAAACCAATTAAATGCATGAGTAACTAGATATGGTAGAGGAAGACAAATCCGTATCGACCCTCACAGGTCACAAATTGTTTGAGAATCAACAACAAGCTATGCCACCTAGGTTTAACCAGGGAGATGGGAATACCTTTTTTGCAACAGTTGATTTTTCGGGACGTCATGAAGAGGCTCCACGGTACTCCTTTAATTCATGATTTTTTGAAACATTTCTTACCAGTATATGGAACCCCTATTTCTTCACTCACAAAACCTTCGGTCAACTCTAATTGTGTATCCCCAATTTTCACTCTGCAACCATCGAAGGTCTGTGTGAAATCATTTGCCACCTGAAGTTTAAAGTCTTCAAATATTTTAAGGAAAGAATCCCAGCCTTGGATTTTAAATTCCTCAAATGCATCATCATGAGAGAGTAAATATTGTCACCCATTCGGCTCCAAGAAAACAACAGGAGCCATGTCAAATGAGACCAAAATGTAACAGGGATAACTCAAGATAGTTTTAGGTTTGAATGGTAGGAGAAAGAGGAAAACATCTGGAAAGATAATGGAGAAACGACCATAACAAAGACCATGTGTTCTCATAGCATAGATAGTGGGCGTAAACATCAAGGGTTTGATCAGAAAAGATTTACCATTCCTTGTGATGAGAGCCAGACATACAGGGTACCGAAACCCTGTGTATGCAATGAATGACTCATTAATACGTTAAGCCAGCAAGGTGAGGTAAGGACGTGGGTACAAAATGAATGTAATCATTTGAAAGTCTATTGATATGACCACTAAATTTGAAAGAGGACTAACCAATGTATCACAGGCTCTTGATGAATTGAAAACAATCAAACCATTGAAACAATAATCATATTAACACAAAAAATGGGTCTAACAACCATTTTATAAAATCTATAATTCAATTTCATATGAAAAGTTTTTTTAAACGATATACCTAAGGTGTAAAATAACTAAAATAACAAGCCAAGTTTTATTTTAATTCATGCTCGCAATCGTGAATCAAAATAAAACAGTCGAAAAATAAAAATAGTAAAAATTATTAAAGGAGGCTTTAACCCAATCAATTATAATAAACTCGTAAAATTGTTTATATACAGGGTTATGGAAACTACAGAAAATGGAATGCCTTTCGATCATATTTAAAAAATCAAAAACATGTGTGGCTACCAATAGGCATTTGACTGTGTAGACTAGTTCGCAACGCCAGGCACTGTGAAATGCCCTGTAGCTGCCGTATTTGTCCATTTTGAGCCCAAAACACTCAAAACAATTTTCCATAGTTAGGTATGTCTGTACAAGCCTCATAACATGGTGTATTAGTGAAAAATCAATTATAGGCATTATACTTCCCCAAAATATTCAAAAATGTAAGGATAAGCACTTCCAAAACTGAGATTCCTTAAGGCAATTCACTTCACTTCACTTCCTGATTCTGGTACTCCTTCTAGTCACAGATTGGGCCAACACATTCAAATTTATTTGGGCTAACTCTTCCTTCAAAGGCTGCAGCTCCAGTTTGATTCTTCTGATATGATATTGTAAATCCTCCTTCTCTTTGTATAAATTGTTAAGCTGCCTGTGAAGGGGTGAAAATCTCTTTGCTCTAAACCTAGCCTTATCAATAGTTTCCAAATACATATCCATCAGATAATTCAACTCTTTTCTATTAGCCAACCCTTGTCCCTTCAATTAAAAAATCTCCTTTATGGCTTCTCTAAGTTTTCTAATCATCCTTTTAAAAGTAGGGTTTTCGGGGAGAGTGGTTATGTCTATGACTTCAATATGTTTTTCAACAGCTTCAAATTTTCCTTTAGCCTTTCTCTTGATGGGATCTTATTCTATGCCCTCTTTTTCAACACATTCCTTCTTGGATGGTGACCTGTTGAAGGGCATTCTAGCTTTAGTTTCAACTGCAATAACTTGTGAGGGGAAGAGTAACCTCCTTCCTTTTGTGCCTGTGGCTTTGACTGATGGAATGTCTACTAATTGTGGAGCTGGTTGGGGTGAAAAATCCCTTTGTGGAGAGTAATGAGATCCCACTTATTCCTGTTTTTCCTTAAGAGCCTCATCATTTTTAGAAATGTATTTTATCTTCCTCTTCCTACTTGTCTCTATGTGAATAGTGCTATCATCCTGAAGAGGACTCTGCACTTTAGATTGTGGAGAAGGAGCAACATTCAATTGCAAATGTGCAGAGGCAATGAACTGATCCCAGACAATGTTTTTATTCTTCAAATTCTCCATCAAAAGTATTTTAATCAACCTTGAGTGAAAAAAACGTGTGTCCACACCCTTGGACTTGGCTTGGACCTTGTCATCCATTTTCCCAATTCTTCTAAACAAATAGAAAGGATGATTCATGAGGTCTTTTCCTGTGAACTGCATAAAAAGTTTAATGTGGTACTGATAACTCATATTGAACCTCCCTTCACAGGTGAAATATATATGGATCACCCTTAGCATATTATCAAATCCTTCAACCATGTGGATCTTAGGCACTCCCTTTGATAGGTTATCTCCCTAACATTCTGATTTAAGGAATTGTTTAGAGAAGGTTGCATTTAGATTCATGGACTTAAACCATATTTCACCAGTGTTTGGTATCTCAATAGTTGTTTCTATGGTTTCTTCAGATACCTCAAGTTCAAGAGTCCCCACCTTTTTATTGGTTCCATCAAAATTCAAGGAAAATTCTCTAGCTACCTTAGGGTGCCCCCTTTGCATCTTTTGACAAAAATTGAAACATCTGACTCTTTGGAAAACCTCTCTGATGAAGGTTTCAACAAAAAACAATTGCATGCCATAGGGTTTTGTCCTTACTATTCCCCTAACCTTGTGATCCTTCTTCTATTGTGGAGTATCCATTTGATTTTATAGGAAGAAAACTAAGACAACAATCTGAGTGATGCAAGAGGCAAAAAATAAAGACAAAGGTATTAGGGTTTGGATGGATAATCTTTTTCAAAGTTGAATTATGTCTAGGTTTTTAATGTTTTTCATCCTATTTGAGTCCTATTATTATGAAAGGGAAGTTGATAGTTAGGAAATGGAAGAATACCATACACGAAAAATGCATATGCAAGGAGAAAGATTGTTGCACAAGGTTTTGTTCAATACCTCACCCTCACTTTTACAAAATCATCATAACTTTATAAGCAAAGTTATTTTCAATTTCCAAAACAAAATAGATAGAATTTAGAATTGAAATAAGAATGTAAATCTTAAAGGTAACCAAATGGTATATGTTGTGAGATAAGTGAATAATAGTGTTGAGTTGTTGCACAGGGTTTGCAGCACCAAAACAGGGGATTTGCAACAAAATTCGTAGCATAGGAAGCAAAATCCAAGTAAGAAACAGGCACGGTGGATTTCCAACAAGGTTTGGTCAATATTTAGTAAAATAAGATGAGATATCTACATTTCACTAAGAATTGTGATATCAGAGGTAAGAGGGATGGTTGATAACAAGGATCACCAATTCGTAGTGCCTAGGAGAACAAATTACAAGAACATCCCTTTATTGTTCTTCAACATAGCTTAAAAATCTCATGGAGTGCCTAGATGTTGAGGCTTAAAAGTTGATATGTTTGGGCTTGGAAAAATTGACCTGCAACTGTTCTAACCTCCAAATCACTTTCTCCATCCAGTTCTCAAAAAATTTCGCAACATGTGTCTGAAAACACCTGTTTTTGTAGCCCCGAGCTAGTAACAATTTGAAATCTTGGGAAAACAGTTAGAAGATATTTAAATGATGAAATCTCTGATTATTTCCTTAAAAACATGACTTCTAAAAAACAAGGAGATCGACTCACAAAGAATCATAAGTGAAATTATGGCGATGAGAGAAAAATATACTTGCGATGAACTGTGAAATGTCTTGATGAGATGGCAATGTACAAAAAGAACTTTATTTGACCTTCTAACGGGTAGAGGGACAAAGTGGAGGGGTTTTATCACATCATGGAAGTGGTGACATGTCAAGGTGGTGGTGGAGGCATAATGACGATGGCTTGTATAACCATTCCATAAATATTGTTAGGGACCTAACCCCTCACGTAGGTAGAATAATATATTATGATGTAATAAAGGTGAATATTAATAAGGCCTAGCAATAAGGAAGAATAAGTCAAATGTAAGAAGACCTAATAGAACATTCTTCTTCTAGAAGAATCTTCCTCTAGATGGTTCTTTTGATAGACATATTTAGTATAAATAGGATTCGAGGGTATGTGAAATTTTGTCTTGGATATTATTGTAATAGAGCTCTACGATGTTGGAGGTTTCCCCCTTGAAGAGGAAAGTGAACATTGCTCTCAGTAGCCTAAGTTCTCTTTCTAGTGTTATTCTGGTATCATTTTGGTATTATTGTGGTGTTGTTTTGGTTATATTGTTGTTCATATGCCATTTCTAGAATTTTATTTGTGTTCTGCATACTTTTTATATCTGGATTATTACAAGTGGTATCAGAGAACTTTCTTTGATAGAAAATTGTGGGTTAATTTTTTTTCAGGGTAGAGACTTATTCTAGCATATTTAAGCTACAGAGATCTGTCGTTACATGCATAAACCCGCGGTCGGGGATTTATACATGCAGGAAATACAAATGGTACTTAAGCGCACATCTATTGGTCACCCTTATAACCCTTGTTGGTACCCCATCGAGTGGTAGCACATCATACAACACCTGTATATAGATTGGCCTAGATCCCGTGAAGCCCTCTTTATATAAATCGATCGGGCGCCTGACTGTTATAGTTCCATCGAGAAAAACACTCGGGAATATATTCTCTAGTACCTAGGTAGTGAGGTAGTATGGATAAGGGCACGCTATAGCCTCCTTAGTTGGTGCCTTGAGATATTGGGCCGAGTACTACTGTTGGACCCCGCACGTATATCAAAGAGATATACCATAGGGAAAACCCTTGTTTGTAGAATCCTTGAATACCTAACCTTTGGGGACAGAAAAAAAAAAAAAAAACAAAACATACAAGATCTATTTTCGTGGAACTGTGTCTTCTGCATTCGAGTTGCCAAATCACTACACATTTCTTCCTGATTAATCATTTGAGAATTTCATCACTGAAGTATTATTTAGATCGGAGTATAACTCTATAGGTGTAATTGTTGCACCATTATTTGAGAGATATTCCATTGGATTTCTCTCTTTTCCCTTATCACAATCATACCTATCATTTTTAAACGAATGTTTTGACCCCACCCACCCCTTTCTGGTTCCCTCGTCATCATGGCCCATACCCATAGCCAAGACATGGAAGCTTGATTCAATACCTTGCAATCTAATTTCACAGATACCCAACAAGAAGTGAGACAACTCAGTGCCAATATTTCCACCATCAATAAAAAAATGCATTCCTCCATCGTTACCTCAATCGAGGAACTCAAAGAAGAACTCAAACAAGACATTACTGCCTATCTTGAATTTGTCGCTACGATGATCTACACCAAGCTTCATATCCGTGCAGATCCCCTTTTATCTGACCCACCTTTGCATACTGAATCTTAAACTTCCTCTCATTCCCATAATTTTCAGCCCCATCACCTTTAGCATGATCTACACCTTCTGCATGTGGATGTGACCAAATTTGATGGCTCGGATCCCACTGTTTGGGTAAGTCAAATGGAACATTATTTGTCTTTTTACGACATTACAGATGAGTTGGCCAAACTCCGGTATGGTGTTATCCATCTAGATCAAGAACGTTGGAAATGGTGGAAATGGAGAAAAACTTCCCGTCAAGGGTATGTTTCTTGGAAACATGTTGTGGCAGAGATTTATGAACTCTTTGACACTGACACCAACCATTTAGGTTGTTTGACAAAGTTGAAACAATCTAGCACAGCGGAATACTTTATAGTTTCTTTTGAGTGACTGGATTTTCATACAGAGGGCATGTCTGATGATAAGCATCAATGAATGTTTTATCAGTGGCCTCAAGGATGAGATTCGTGCCCATGTCCTCATGGCTTGGCCTTAGAGTTGGGTGGAGGCTACTAAAAGAGATAAGGAAGCACAACGCGTTGTCTCTTATCAAAACCTAAAACCGTCCTTTATTCCTCGCACTAAACTAGTAAATCCCACTCCTCCTTCTACTCCACTAAAGATCCAAAAATTGATTAGGGTTGAAATGGTTGAATGCCAACTCAAAGGCCATTTTAATAATTATGATGACAAAGATTTTCCAGGACACAAGTGTAAGGAACAAAATATTTTTATGGCGATATCGAAGGATGTTTCAGAAGAGGCTGTTGAATCTCCCCTTATGTCTGTGTCACCTGAACCCACTGGCACAACCCCTCCCTCAGACCCTCCCGAAGTAGAACCGGTCATTTACCTAAATTCTCTCACTGACTTCTCTTCTCCCCAAACCCTAAAGATAATTGGTTACATCAATCATAGGAAGGTCATGATTCATCATTCATCCCCACATTTCCCAAGAAACTAATTGCTATATCCGTCCAGTCAATAATTTCCAAATCATAATTGCCAATGGAGGGTCCATGAAATGTGGAGGGCATTGTGAAAATGTACATCTCCAAATTGGTGACTACCACCTAAAATATCATATGTTTTCTATTGACATGGGCAGTTATCACATTGATTTGGGTGCATACTAGCTAAGTATTTTGGGTCCCATTCTCATGGATTTTAGGGAATTAACCATGCAATTTGACCAGGAGGGCCAACAACATAATTTCCAAGGAATCACTATCGATTCCCCTGAGATCATTAGTTCCCATCACATGGAAAAGATGCTCGAAAAAGGTCATTATAGGGTTATTTCCCAACTCCATGTCATACAAGTAACTGAGACATCCTCTGTGTCATAAGACATCCAATCCATCCTCTCTAAACATCAAGTGATTTTTTCCACTTCTCAGGGACTCCCTCCTTCCTGTGGTTTTCATGATCATTCCATTCCACTTGTCCCAGGAATCCTTCCTCCCAATATCTATCCCTATTGTCACCCCTTTTCCCAAAAAAATGAAATTGAGAAAATGGTTCAAGAAATGCTTAATGCAGGTGTTTTCCGCCCTAGTACGAGCCCCTAATATTCTCCTGTAGTCATGGTCCTTAATAAATAAGGTTCTTTGTGCATGTGTCATGACTTTCGTGCCCTAAACAAGATCACCATTAAAGACAAATTTCTCATTCCTCCCATTGATGACCTCTTGGATGAATTGAGTGGCGCCTAGTTCTTTACTAAACTTGATTTTTGTTCTGGCTACCACCAGATCCATATGAAAGAGGAAGACATTCCTAAGACTTCCTTTAGAAATCATGAGGGCCACTATGAGTTTTTGTTCATTCACTTTGTCTTGTGTGATGCTCCCTCCACTTTACAAAGCCTCATGAATCATGTCTTCCATCCTTTTGTCCATCCTTTTGTCTTATTTTTCTTTGATGATATCCTCATCTATAGAAAAACCTGTACATACCATATTTATCATGTGGATCAAGTTCTCCATTTACTCTCTTAGCACCAACCCTGAAACAATCTAAATGTGCTTTTGGCACCTTAGAATTCCAATACTTGGGTCATCTTGTTGGCAAGTTTGACGTCATGGTGGATCCTAAAAAGATTGAAGCTATGCAAGACTAGCCTCACCCAAAGAATCTCAAAATATTGTGTGTATTTATGGGCTTAACAGGTTATTATCGAAATTTCGTTAAGAATTATGGAAATATTGTGACACCTCTCACTAAACTCCTTAAAAATAATTCTTTCACTTGGACTCCAGCAACTGCTCAGGATTTTCAAACTTTGAAGATGGCCATGTGCACCACTCCAGTCCTAGCCCTTCTTGATTTCAAAAAGACCTTTTTCCTGGAATTTGATGCTTCAGGGAAAGGAATTGGTTCTTTCCTTATGCAAGAGGGTCGGCCTTTGGCCTTTACCAACAAACAACTGTTTGAACAAAATTTGGGAAAAACACTCTATGAAAAGGAAATGTTGGATATTATGCATGTTGTTGATCTTTGGCGTCCTTATATATTGGATAAATGCTTCCAAATTAAGACAGATCATCAAACCCTCAAGTATTTTTTGGAAAAATGCATTTCCTACCTAGAGCAACAAAAATGGGTGACTAATCTCTTTGGATGTGATTATGAGATCATTTACAAGAAAGAAAAATACAATGTGGTTGCAGATGTACTTTCCCAAAAATATGAAGATGAAGGGTCTCTTTTTTCTCTCTCCTTCATTGTACCAGATTGGCTCCAAGTTGTTCGCCAGGAAAGGGTACACAATCCCAAAAGTTCATGTTTGATACAACAATTATAGTCCAATTCTCCAGTTTCCCCAAGGTACACTTGGCTCCATGATGAGATTTGATACAAAGGTCATTTGTATTTAGTAAACAGTCAAAAATTAAATCCACGGTACTTTCTGAGCTTCATGCTACACCCACAACTGGGCACTCTGAGTTTACCAAAACCTATGATAGGGTCAAACATTCTTTTTTGGGGGATGGTATGAAACAAGACATTCATAATTTTGTGGTTGAATGTGATGTGTGTCAATGCAACAAGGGAGAAGAAGTCAAATCTCCTGACACACTACAAACTCTTCGGATTCCACCTACTATTTGGCAATATATCTCTATGGATTTTATTGTCAGCTTACCTAAATCGGGAAATAAAACAATCATCATGGTGGTAGTTGATCATATTTCCAAGTATGCTCATTTATGTGCTCTTCAAAACCCATTTACAACATCCACTGTGGCTCAAATTTTCATGGATTAGGTCTTCAAGATTCATGGCATGTTGCATTTTATTGTTTTTTATCGCGACCCAACTTTCACCAACAATTTTTGGCAAGAACGTTTCAAGCTATAAGGAACCCAATTTCATCTCAACAAAACTTATCATCCCCAGAATGATGGTCAAACTGAAGTTTTCAACAAGTGTTTGGAAACATATTTGAGGTGTTTTTCCTCAGAAAATAAAAATTAGTGGCCTCAATGGTTACCACTAGATGAATGGAGGTACAACACTTCATACCATACAACTACTCGCATGACTCTTTTTGAAGTGGTATATGGAAAAAACCCACCTTCAATTCTCTAATATTTTCCAGGTGTCTCGAAGGTCTAGGCGGTTGACCAAATGCTTACACTTCAAGAGGCTATTCTCCATACCCTAAAAGAGAATTTGGTCATGGCCTAGAATCACATGAAGAAACAAGCAGATCAAGGTCACTCTGAACGTCAATTTGAAGAAGGGGATCAGGTGTTTCTTCGACTGCAACCTTGCAAGAAAAATTCCATCAAGGTTGACCATTGTCAGAAACTGGCACCCAAATTTTATCATCCTTATACCATTCTCAAGTGTTTGGGGTAGGTGGATTATCAGTTAGATTTTCCCAGTCATTCTAAGCTACATCCCATTTTTCATGTTTCCTTCTTAAAGAAGGTGATTGGAACTAATTTCCAAACTCAAACCAACCTTCCCAAGTTGGACCAAGAAGGCTCCATTTGGCTATGACCACAAGAATTTTTGGACCAGGGTGAGCTTCACCTGCTTCAATGAACCATCAAGGAAGTGTTATTCCAATGGAAAGATACAACCCTGATAGATGCCACTTGGGAATCAACCATCATTCTGCAACAATTTCCACATCTCAAGCCTTGAGGACAAGGTTATTTTCAAGGGGAAGACATATTAGGGACCTAACCCCTCACATAGGTAGAATAATATATTATGATGTAATAAAGGTCAATATTAATAAGGCCTAGCAATAAGGAAGAATAAGTCGAATGTAAGAATACATATTAGAATCTTTCGCTTCTAGAAGGATCTTCCTCTAGATGGTTCTTTTGATAGACATATTTAGTATAAATAGGAGTCGAGGGTATGAGAACTTCTATCTTAGATATTATTGTAATAGAGCTCCTCTTTGCAGGAGGTTTCCCCCTTGAAGAGGCAAGTGAAAATTTCTCTCATTAATCAAATTTCTCTTTCTGGTGTTATTCTTGTACCATTTTGGTATTATTGTGGTGTTGTTCTGGTTATATTATGGTTCATATGCCATTTCTAGCATTTTATTTTTGTTCTGCATACTTTTTATATCTGTAATATTACAAATATGAAGACATAAAACAAGGGTTTCGGCCAACATCAACCTTAACTTTATTTGTGCTAAGACCTAAGAAGACTATAATGCATAGGACAAAAGTAAAAATTAAAAAACACCAAGGATAAAAATAAAAAATCTAAGGCTGAATTGACGCAAACAATTTCATGTGATAACACCATGAGCCTCCACATGTAAACCACATATGGAACCAAATCATGAACATTAAACCCTATCCTCCAATATGATGTCAAGGGATATTGGATGAAATCCTAGGCCTCCAAATGCTACATCCAAGTGGAAGAGGGGTGTGACGAGGAAAATCTCTATATGGCTAGGGGTAAACCACAATAGATGGAAATGACTGCAGAAATAAACTCTATTATCAAGTATGCTATATAAAGAAATATGCTAGCAAGACAAGATAAAATGCCTACCTCATCCAGACAGTTGATGAATTCCACCGTTGAGCACTTGACCCAAAGCAATATACCTGCAAATAGTCCTCAACAACCAACCAAGGAAAGCATATGGTGATAATATATGATGTTATAACATTCAATAGCATAATCCATTAACATACATAACAAATACGCCCATGGAATAGTAATTAAAATATTTTCAAGATATCAATTGGATGGGAAAAGAGTATTTCTATTAATATATGATCAACAGAAGTGAAAATGTTACAGAATTCCATTTCGGCATGGTTCAGAATGGATAAACTAAGTTCCTTCCAGCTGGGCCTCCACCACTTATATCCTCCACCAAAGGCAAGCTCATAGAAGAGAGACAATCAAGTTATCAATCAATAAGGGAAAATCTTGGGGGATGAGCATTGTGTTCATACTTAAAGGAAAAAGGGATGTAAACTCAATATGAAGTAAATAATTTCTCCATAGTAACTTTTATCTCAAAGTTGAATTATTTCTCCTCTTTTCCATAGCTCGGAGTTGGCCCATTTATAGATTTCAAATGGAACTTAAGGGTCGAGTCCAAATGTTTCTAGTATATGGAAGGCTAAGGATCATAGATCTCCTATCGTGACATGGAAATCCAACACCATTTTTCATTTTTGGGCACAAATCCTGATGTTAAGAACCTGAATAGATCTACCAATATAATCACCACAAATACTGAATACACAATAGATCCACAAAGTAAGATAGAAGAAACCACACTTTATTATTATCAAACCCTTGAGGTAGGGCAACACCATACAATGGATCCTATTATGGAAGGGATCCTCTCCTGTTCACTTGCCTCTTCGAGGGGGCATCCTCCTATTGAGCTACCACTCCAAAAACAATATTTCTCTTCATGTCTCATTACATTGCTTGAACCCCTTTATATAGTTCTACCATCACCTAAGAACATTCTAGAGGAGGAATCTTCTATAAGTAGAACCTTCTAAGAAGTCCTCTTACATTTATTAAATCTAACTACCATAGTGGGCCTTATTTAATAATATAGTGGACCTAGTCCACCTTACATTGAATGACCTCCACTATTATCACTATGGGCCCTCTGGGCCCCCCCACTACCTCTCTAGCTACCTTACATTCCATCCCCCTTATG
>ML778987.1:1174349-1204756 GCA_009831015.1 Picea engelmannii
TTTTTTTTTCCAAATTCAGCTCGTAAAACTTTATATCTGAACCTGAAGTGCGCCGCCCTCTTTTTCTTCCCTAGAAAAAAAATTCTGCAAAAAGAGAAAACAAATCTTCCCTTCTTTGGCCAAGGAAAGTGCTCTGATACCAAATGTTAAGTACCTATACCAGATCTGTAAATATACTTCAATAATACCAAGAATAAACCATAAACCATTCACCATAACAATGAACACAAGAAATATCCAAAACCCTTGAGGTAGGGTAACACCATATATTAATTCTTATGGAAGGATAAAACTCCTCAAGCAATCCTTGCTTGTACAATCACAATATTCTTCACTATCTTTCATTACATTGCCTAGACTTCTTTATATAGCTCTCTCTATCTCTTAGGAACCTTCTAGAGAGCCTTCTCACATTTATTACATCCAACTACCATAGTGGGCCTTTATTAATATAGTGGACCTAGTCCACCTTACATTGAATGACCACATTCCCATATATTAAATGACTTCCACTAATAACACATAACTACATTCCCATTGGGTACCTCCCTAGGTACCCCATATTACCTCCCTAGGTATACCACACCTGATGTACATGGGATTTAGTGGTGCATCCTACATATATGCATGTTGTATAGTAGACAAGGTGCGTACATGTGGAACAAAATATATTTTTAGCTCTAGGATTTGCAGAAAGGGATGAAAAGTCTACATAGGGAAATGGAAAAAGTCCCTCTGTGCAAGATTTCATAGGGTGAGGAAAATATTTCAATAACAGATGCCCACTAATGTGTGAGGTCAGAGGAGTATCTGGGATGGACGAAATACATTATAAAAACTCAGAAGTGGAGTGATGGGGAACCAGCTGGAAGAACTAGTTTCTCATTACATTATGCATTGAATTTGAATTACACTGCATATCCATGTGAAAATATACCAAAAATGTGTCCATGGCCACGAATAGGAAAATACAAATGTGGTTACATGCCAAAGGTTGTAATAGTCATGAACAAGTCCCAATAGAACCAATCTCAAAATATATCTGAAGATATCTGTATGCAATGGAGTACAATCTGATCTCCCATGATCAATGAAGTCATATAGGTATTGGTCCAATGAAAAGGAAGCAACAACTCAAGAAATATGCGACCACATATTGTTGTCTTTAGTTATTCTACACAATCCACCACAAGTGCAAGTCTACATCATGTGAATAATGGAGTTGAGGTATAACACAATGAGACATCGTTTGATTACCAGTCATTGAGGCATATCGTTAACATATGCGAGACAATATACCAATAATGAAAGTAGGTATCAAGGGACCGAGTACATTCTTACGAGTGTGAATAAAGGAGTTAGGATCGAACACTTGAAGAATATATCGATCAGGAGACATTGATGTATTCCCAACTTTCGATGGAGAGAGGACCTGCCACTAATGACTGTAAGGCTCAAGGTACTCATAAGACTCTAGGTCTCATTTCTAGAATAGATGAGCTGAATTCAATGGAAGGAGACCCACTAAAAGGAGAGAATTAAGGCATCTCTCGTGATTCAGCATGAGGTACAAAGCAGGAGCTTCATGATTTGGAGGAAATCAGATGAAGAACATGCTCATGAACCAATGACCCTATGCGTCTTTCATGTGTTCCAAGTGCAAGAAGTCCACGAAAAAGACCCTTTGAATAGAAACCAATGAGGAAAACAGCTAACAAAGGAGAGGAAACCACCAATAATGATAATGGAATCCAATACACTACACAAATCCCAATGTGTGAATAGATGTATTGTCGTTTAACATAAGGGAAACCACCCAGTCAACAACCATTAATGAAATGTCGATTTCCAGGTTCAAGGTTACCTACCAATGATGAAAGTAGGACCAAGGTGCGTGATAGGACTATAGTATTATGTGACTCTGAGACAAACTGAGTGTATGGCCGACATGAAAAGTCAAGAGTTCTGAGGAATGGTCGACACAGGTTGATATAATTCCTTTGAAAAAGAGCATGAGACATATGGAAGACTTTGACAACATAGACTCAATGTTGAAACCATGAGATGCAGGAGGCATCAATGAAATTCTCCATAGGGACTGAAAGAGTAGCCAGTTGGTAGAGAAAGCTCTCTGTAATGAGCTTATCTTCCCAAGGCCATGCTAAACCCAAAATTATGATGAAAAATGGACTCAATAACTTTGTGCTATGTTCAAAGGAGACATGATTGCTGCCAATAAAAGATAATACTCCCTTCCTGGCTGTCTTTTTTTGTTTTTTCATAGAAAAATGAATGTTATGATATAGAGGAGGAAATGAGTTTCACAAGTAATAAAAACTAGTTCAGCAGTGGAACATACCTATGCTCAATGCAAGGAGATGCATGCAGAAGATGGACACTTAGGGGAATGTTCCCTCATGGGTATAGGGTGTCAAATTGTGAAGAATATAAGCGAGGCTTTGCTTGGTTGAGGATGAAAAATGCTGAGGAAAATGGTTTATAACACAAAGAGGGAACCGACTATAGGCTCAATAATGAAATCAAGGGCATGAGATGCAATCATAACTTAATGCCAAAAAATGTCCTTTTTCATGATCTTTGGTCTATTTGGTGTGTAAAAGGGATAAAATTGTACCAAAAAGACTTCCTTTCAAATCCAATTTACGAGTGTGAAAGAGACAAGTTCACTTGAAAACTTTTCTCTTTTTGAAGACGATTCAGAAAGGAACTTAAATCAAACTCGGTGAGAGGTTTCTAGGCGGCATGTCATGGGGGAGGCCAAGGCTCTCGTGATGAACTTTTGTGGAATTCCAGTATCTTATGAATAATCGACATAATCTTGGGAAAACCCAAATATCTCCAAGTCGAGGAGGATAAATTGCTAGCATAGGCTATCATCTTCGTGATATATATAATAGTGTCTCTTACTAGAAAGGACATAGGTGGGGGCATTGGATACCGCACAAGACCATCCTAATCATATCGAAATTCTCTAGGAATTGAAGGGAGAGTACTCAGGGAGATTAAAACTCTCTCTTGTTCAGAAGGAGCGCTATCAAGAATGTTGACGACATGGTTGAAGGATGTATCACCCTCTAAAAGGAGAGTTGGATTGACTAGAGCTTGCACTTGTACGACCACTTCTTCAATTATAGGTTGAAGAGGATGCATGATAACATCGATAGGGGACACATCACCCTCGATGAAAGGGGTATGGTCAGGAGAGGATTGCAATGACATGGTTTTCATGTCAAACAAAGGAGAAACAAGATGTGGGGAAACCACAGATAGTTCAGAACCCAAAGGGCCCTCAGTTGAGAGCCACGCTTCTAGTATCCCAACGGTAGATGGACACAAATGAGTAAGGTGATCTCCTTCGCAAGTCCTTCAAAGGAATTTAGGCTTACATCTAATATGTCTAGGCTTCTTAGTGGCCCCAATGTCATTCGAAATGACTGGTGGCATGCTCTCAATGTGACTGGCAGAGGTGAGAACACCATCTCCCACATGATGTATAGAGTTTGGAGATGTGACATCGATACGACTCGTGGTGACTAAAGTGATGCCCCTAGCATGACTAGAAATGGCTGGTTGTGGGTCTTCAGCATGACTTGTAGAGGTCATCGACCCATCTCCAACATGACTGGCAAAGGTTTGTGATGGAGCTCTAGTATGACTAGCAGTGACTTGACTAGTGGTGGGTTGTGGAATTTGATACCAAGTTCCAGGGAACGATTGTCTTTGAAACATTGCAGGCCAGGAGGAGTCCTAGTTTACCCCCTGTCCCTGTCCGAAAAGGTAATATCCTCTGCCTAATTGATCCAAATAGTTTTGTATGGGAATCATCACCGAAGTCTGCTAAGAGACGGAGGTATCATATGGATTATTCAAGCAAGTATATATATTTCCCCCATGTGAAGGGGTTTTGTGAAGAGGGTAACCCAAACCGTAAAATTGATTCTCCCTATACGAAATACCCGGGGATATATGTGGACCCACCATGGGAAACACGTTCGAGAGAACCAACATGGAGGATGAAGGATACACGGATGGGATGTAATAAGTGGAATAAACACCCATTTGAGTATTGGCTCCTGAAAAAGCATATCTAGGACTGGATCCATAAGAGGGGAGGTTCCAAACTCCCATAGTGAGAGTTGGTTGAGGGACATGACTTATATCAAATGAAGATGTATCCAGTGGGGGCATGGTGCCCCGGGATCCAATGCTAGGATTCATATAAGTGGTCTAGGGAGAGGATGGAAAGGGTGAAGGAATATCAATAGGAAAATGATTAGAGACCCAAGGCATGGACTGAGTGTCATAATTCTATGTACCATTATGAAAAGCGAACATATTCATCCCGATGAAATTAGTGAACATCATGGGGGTGGAAGCGGTAAAAGAGGGAGATATAGGAACTCCACTATCCATGATAACGAAAAATAAGTATAAAATCCTAGGGTCAACTAGTAATCAAAGATCACACCAAAAATAATCAAATGGCCAATATACACACAAACGGGGTAAAGTGGTTGAAAGGGGCCTCCCTCCCTAAAAAAGTTATGTCTCTACCAAGAGGGGCCTGAGACTCCCTTCTAGATATCATAGGTAACATAATTAGTTATAAGGGCCATCGTGGGCTTAACAACCAGTCAGTCAGATCCCCCTAGAGAGGTAATCCTCCATAAAGGTTGTGTGTTGTCCGATCGTTATCTGACCCAGGGTACCTATATAATAACCCCTGTAAGTAACCTATGTGGCACCTAAGTCAAACAAATAAGAAACCAATGTATAACCGATGCACAAGTGAGAAATCATAAGTCAGGTCCATTATATGCGCAGGGTAGTAAAGCTCGAAACCTTGAAAGTACCGCCTCTCATGGAGGTAAGGGCACTAGCAAGATCCCAAGATATGAATAGATCCCCACAAATATCTCTTATGCTATGAAGGTATCAGGGGGATATCCCTTCAACCAGCCTCACATGACATTGTGATTAACTCTAGTGTAAGAGGAGCCTTCTGATATTACTAATTATACAATGGATTTCTCCACTCCCTTTGTCAGACACATATGTTGATTTAATGGCCTTGGAGAAGTTTTCTCACAAAATCCTATTCCAAGGCACTAAATCCTAAGCTAGTTTGTGCACCCTAGAAAATAAAATCATGACTAATCAATTTTAAATTATAGCATTAATTTTAATGGCCGTGCTTAATCAAAATGGTACAATAGTGAAACTCATGATGTTATGACTCAACAAGTAAAGAAAATATGAATACAATGCAAAGTCCTAACTTCAATTTTCAATGAATGTTATGCTTCTTAAAACAAATGCAATTTTTGATTTCAACTCTGCAATTCTGAAGTAAAAAAGCAATATTTCTTTACATGCACTAAGCTAATGACAAAGACTCCAAAGATCAAAATTCCAAGCAATGAAAAATGCCTAATATTTTTGTATTTTCAATATAAAAAAAATGAAAATGCATGGACTGAACAATAGCTTGATATACAAAAAATCTATTTTGTATAGAAAGAAAAAACTCAAGTAGAATACCAAGAAGCAAGACACCCAACCCAATGTACAAGGGCAATCAAAATGAAAAGATGATAAGAAATACTCTGCCCAAAAATTCAACCAAAGAGAGGTTTCCTATCCTCCCAAAAACACTTAATAGTCACTACAGAGACCCAAGAAGACTCAACAATCATCAAAACCTACCCAGAAACCACCAATCCCAATAAATGAGCCAAAAAGGTTGATGTATGCAACTTTTCAAGGAAACATCACATATGTACGCAGCTTGTAGAAGGACACCACACATATATACGTGACTATCAAGCAAAAATCCATGTATATGTTTCAAAAACAAAGCTAGGCAAGGGAGAAGAATGAAAAACTCAAACCCAGAGTGAACAAAGGATTTCAAGAAATGATACGACAAGAAACAAAATAGGAATGAGAGAAATCTAAGGAGAAAAACACTCCAAACCCTAAGAAATAATATTCATTCCCGAGTATGGTCTCCAATTCTGTTTCGAGGAAAATATTTGTATGGCTAGGGGTAGACCACAAAAGATGGAAATGACTGCAAAAATCAACTCTATTCTCAAGTATGTTATATAAAAAAATATGCTATCAAGACAATATAAAAGGCCTACCTTGTCCAGATATTCAATGATGTCCACCGTTGAGCACTTGACCCAAAGAAATATACCTGCAAATATTCCTCAACAACCAAGCAAAGAAATCATACGGTGATAATATATGATGTGAGCACATTCGACAACATAATCCATTAACATACATAACAAATACGCCCATGGAATAATAATTCAAATATTTTCAAGATATCAAATGGATCGAAAAAGAGTGTTTCTATTAATATATGATCAACATAAGTGAAAATGTTATAGACTTCCATGTCGGCATGGTTCGAAATTGAGAAACTAATTTCCTTCCAATTGGGCCTCCACCACTTCAATCCTCCACCAAAAGCAAGAGAGACAATGACTTTATCAATCAATAAGGGAAGAGATTCTAGGATGAACATTGTGTTCATGATTAAGGAACACAGGGATGCAGACTGAATATGAAGTAAATAATTTCTCCAGAGTAAATTCTCTCTCAAAGTTGAATTATTTCTCCTCTTTTTCATAGCTCGGAATTGATCCATTTATAGCCTTCAAATGGAACTGAAGGGACGAGTCATAAAGTTTCCAGTATATGGAAGGCCAAAGATCATAGATCACCTATCCTGACATGGAAACTCAACACCATTTTTCATTTTTGGGAACAAATCCCATTGTACGCAGGTTGTAGTGGTGCATCCTATGTATATGCATGCTTTATAGTAGACAAGGTGCGTACATGTGAACAAAAATGTAATTTTAGCTCTGGGATTTGCAAAAAGGGATGAAAAGTCTGCATAGGAAAATGAAAAAAGGCCCTCTCTGCAAGATTGCATAGGGTGAGGCAAATCTTTCTATAATAAGGGGTGCAATCTCATCCTCCAATGATTCCATAGTGCCTCCAAAGGAAATGTCCCCAATCCTCAAGGTGAAAATTTCATCATCAATAGTCTCCCATGTGTGGGGTAAGGCATCCATCCTATGGGATTTCAAGCCCCTATGAAGTTCCAAGTGGCATAGTCCCTTCATGAATATCTTTCACTAGGAAAGGTTCTGCAAAGAAAAACAAGTAAGCACTCTAAGGGTCCACAAGTAATATGAATCATTCCATGTAATCCACATTTAATATAATAACCAACCAAACAAGTGCATTAATCCCACCTTTTCAAGCTAAACAAATGCTCAAAGACCGTATAAATTTTTCCAAATTTAGGTATGGGAGGGGTGTCATGGTGTCATATTGGGTAAGTAAATACCCAAGTTAAGGAATGTTTCCCATGAAGACCCTATATAGATCATCCAATGAGTATGAGGTGGATTAGGGGAATAATTTTGTGCTAGGGTTTCTTGACATATCAAGGGTTCATATTGTCTCATTTATGAGTGCCTTTTCGAAGGGTGTGCTACATCCTTGAGTTCCATTTATTTGTAATAAAAAAATTTCGAATCCCTTTATTTTCTTTATTAGGTCCAAACATTGGGTGCCATTTTCAATGGAAAGAAAAGGATCACTGCAATTCCACTTGAAGTTAGAACACATTGAGTGTTATGTGCACTGCAAATAAAATAACACTGCAATGCATTCCCCCATCAAGAAAAACATTTTCATTTATTTGCTTATTCATTTTTATTTAAAGTACTTATATTCATTCAGAGAATCATTTCATGGATCTCGGTATTTTAGGGTGATCATTTTTGTATGATGTGTGATACAACACCTCTGGGCCTTCAACCCTTTATTCTCATGAAATGAGGCACAATCGCTTCTTAGGGTTACTGCACCCAAAAACCCAAAAGATTAGGAAACAAAAGGGATGAAGTGTGGAAAGTGGTAAGTATGAGTGAGGATGGTATGATGACCCTTCAACAAACCCTTGATTAGAAACCATTTTCTTGAGGGTGACCAAATCACTAGGGTACCATATTAATCACCAAGGTGAAATTAGGAAAAAGATATAATTTCCAAGCAAACATTCTATAATTTAGAAAGGACCCTTTGTAACATGCTCAAATTCTATAAATATTAAAGTGACACTTACCATGAGACTGGAATTGTTAGCTCATGAAGCAAGACCTGGTGTCTTCTGGGAGCCTAGCTGGTGTAGTGGAAATTTCTTTGTTTCCAATGATGTTGGTGAATCACGGAAAATAAGAGGGGCTATGTGGCTTGTGCTATCCATCCGAATCTCGACACTCCATGTATGCTATCTATGGACCTCGATAAATTGTCTCCTTAGTTACCACTAGCCTTTGGGGGTAACAAAACCCACAAAATTCCCACAATACCTTTGCAAAAGTAAGGCGAACTACACGATACAGGCATTAGAGTGCTAGCAAAGGGCCTTGTTGGAAGGAACCAAGCACAAATGAAACCATTATCCTTCGAATGCAGTGTCTTTCCTATTATACTTGTTGAAATGTGCAGAGTTATTTCCAAAGCTATTGGAGACCTGGTATAGTAATTTCCCATCACATCTAGAGTACCATTATTCTAAATCCCAAAAATTATCCCATGCTTTAACTGATTTGGGTTGTTAATATCCTATCTAATGGAAATATAGGGAGCCTCATCCTTAAACGCTTATGTATTTTCTCACACCCAGGTGGTAGAACGATAGTCTGTATGTTGCATGAGTGGATTAGACTACTCACACCCCATACAGGGGTGTTTCCCACACTGTTAATAGTTCTTTCAACTCCCTTTTATTCAAAATATGCTCAACCTTTTACNGGGGTGATACGAGAATTTCATTGATTTGCTGAGTAGATGTTATGAATTTTATTTTAACCCACAGGTCTTCCCAAAATCCATCATAGTATTGGCCATCTTATTAATATGAAGTGGATGGAGCTCAAAGAAATGGGTAGATAGACACTTTCCTATACTTATGGATTATCATGGTATGCTCAAGTAAGTACATCTTTTCCACCAAAACTATTAGTCCATAACCACAACTAATAACTTCATAAATGCTCATTCAGATAGAGCATCTGATGCATCTTATGACTTGTAAAATAACAATTATTCAGTATGTGACCAGAACTGGAATAGCCCCTCACTAAAAGTTAAAGAGTAATCCTCAAGGTAGACTAAGAAGTCAAATTAGTTCAAGGAACATAACGACATTCAGATTAAAAGATGGAAGCAATCTATACAAGCATAAATCAAGTGCTAAAACTAAGATATAAAATGAAAAGGAAAACTAAAATAAGAGAAGCCAGAAATTAAAAATGTAATTCATCAAAATAAAATGAAACCAACTGAAAAAAAAAAACAAAAAAAACCTAGAAACAAGGAATAAATATAGGGAAACAACAGATTATGAATGATATGCATAAAGGTATCATTATCCCAACTCCAAGAATTAGGATAAGGGAAAAATATTTATTAAATAATTTTTTTGCACAAGCTAAGAACTTCATAATGAAATATTTTTGGTACTAAGACATAATCTATAAACCAAAATCAACAAGACTGCGATGAGAAGTGATCAAGAAAATATATATCCAACCAATATGGTGTTCTAACATATTTGAGATTTTCTAGTGACAAAAATTCAGATTGTTGAAATTCCCAAAAGAACGGATAAATTGAGGTTTTATCCCTCGATATGCTCTAGGCTATCATTGCAACAAATCAGAAGCACCCTAGGGGATAAAACTCAGGATGAGTCTTAAATCCATATGTGTAGTATGGTAACTGTGCAATATTTGTTAAGTTTTTTTCTCTCTCTTTGTTAAAACTCTAGGTACTCACACAATATCAGATCAAATGATAAAAACCCTCAACCCCAAGAGGCATATGTCCATGTGTGTTTTAGAAAATTAATATTAAAAGGTGGGTGGAATGATCAATTAGAAGAAAAACAAGATACACATACATGGAACTACTGAGAATGAATCATGTAGCTTATGGAAAAAGAATAACGTGGTGAGAAATTAAGAATTCAACATTTCTAACAAATCCATCTAGATCAGTGAAAAGATGCTTCAAATATTTAACATCCTCATACATTCAAATAAATGGAGGTACCCTCTACATACCATTCAAATGTATAAATAAATGACAATAAATGGTCATTCATTAAGAGGAAATCACTTCTATGTCATAACTAAACATCACATAGTAGCACCAGATATGGTGAAAAATATGTTTCTTGATCTTCAATTAATCAAATATGATACAAGAAAAGAAAAACTGGAAGAATATGATTTACAAGAACACAGACAAAGTAAGAAGGGAGTTATAGACTAAAACACAATGTAGGCGATAAATCTCTAGGTGCATGTTGCTTTCATCATTTGTCTGTATTTAAGGTTTCTAATCAAATAAAGTCAGTATAATATCCTCCTAAATTCCCCAAAGTGTCGATCTGTAACAATGAGTGCCTTCATTCTCTTTTATTCTTCATGCTCATCTTCCCAAATTGCTTCTTGAAACCATTTTCTACTTCTTTAATTTGTTTGCTTCTTCTTGTTTCCTGAATGGTTTTTCCTCAGTAAAAATTGTTTACTTTCATGTGTAGAATTAATGGTATGCTCAACCCCTTTTAAAATTTGGTTTACCTGTCGCCTTCATTTTTAACTAGGCTAGTCCTTGTTGAGCTTCTTTATATTGGAAAACCACTACCCTTTTCCCCCTTAAATCTCTTGTTTGTTGGCTACCCAAAATTCCTCTACTGAAACAATAGAACTCAACAGTCGTCGGATCAATCCCAACGAGTAATCTAGATCATTGATTTGTAGGGCTATGGTTAATCCCACATTCATCATGAGATCCTATTTGGATGTATTTATGTTTTAAATGCGCTCCCATTTAATTTGAATGTGAATGGGAGGGATATGAAAATCTACGTGCAATGCTACCTTTTAAACATGGGGCACAACTCACTAGAACAGTTTTAACAATGAGTGCAAATAACTTGCTGGAACATTGACCTGGTGCCCAATGGCTCAATGATCTTTGTGGGTCGGTGATATTAGTGGAATTATGGATTGACGATCGAGGGATCGGGGTTGTGACTTCTTGAAGGATTAACCTACGAGTGGCCCAATGGATCAGTCGACAATTGATCTTGTACTCAGTCAAATTTGGGACCTATGATCTAGCTCTCCTGAAGGTATTTCATTTTTTCTAGTTCTTCATTTCTATTCCATAGTCTTGTGGTAAGATCCTTGATGAATAAACTTACGCCCTTTTGAGGCATCATAGGCCTTTTTTGACTTCACTAAGTGTCTGAGTGCTTAGATTTTTCCTTAGGCACAAAAAAGGGCAAGGGATTTTGTTGTTCTCTTCTATTTTCCTCACAATAACTTGAAAACTTTTGTTCAAGTGCTCTAGAGGTTTTCTCTCTATCTCTAACTCATCCAATATCGACCTTGCAACCTTAGAGAACCTTCATATCAATGGTAGGAACAAATATGGTACTAACATTGGCTCCAATAGGGACAACATACCATTGTGGTTTGCTGAGAATTGTAAACCAAGTGCCTTGTTCTATTGGGATATGGATTGTTCCTTGAAATGATACATATTCATCATACCTGAAATCTGATCTGATATGTGAAAAAATATTCTCAACAACTTACAATGTTAGAACTCTATCTAGTTTCCCATGCAACAAATGGTGAATGAAGTAAAATTAAAAATTCATGGAAATAAATGAAAAAAGACATATTTATGTATAGGATAAGAAGATTTGCATTTTTCAATACTACAAGTTCTTGAGGAAAATTCCATTCACAAGAGCCCCAAACAATTCTCCATCTAGTTGGGCCAACTCATATGTGATTTTATCTTGAACTGCAACAACTTAGAAGGGTCCAAGCCAAATATTTCCAAATTTCCCATGCTTCCCTTTGGCTTCTCTTCGAGTATCCCCCTTTAGGACTAGATCTCCTATCATGAAATTTATTTCCTTCATCCTTCTGTAAAATATTATTTAATTATTTCTTGATGAACCTGGGACTTTATCCACACCTATTTTCTTACGTACTTATTCACTACTGAAACATATTGTCCATAGAGGATGGAAGCCAAAACAATTGCTCTACTAAACTGAAAACTAGAATTAACTTCTTTGTAAGCTGAAAACAAATGCTTTATCACAAGATTATTTATGTACATAACCCTCCTACTCTAATCATTCCAACTACTTTGATCAATTGAAATGACACTTCTAGTGATACCATGTTGACGATTAAAATCACAACAAGGATTTCACCCGCAAAGTATTGCTAAAGCCTATTATTTAAACTATTCTAATGATATATACTACTAGTAGGTGGGACCCCCTTGTAGAATGGAGGTTCAGAGATAGTCTTCTCACACATTTTATGTTGTTGTTTCAATGTTTCTTATAGGGTTCTATATTATTGATGATGTAGTCTTGGTTTTGTTTGCGACAAAATGGCAGATGGATAATGCATTTTATGAATGTTATGAATGACTTATGTTTACTTTATTACATTTGATATTGTCACCATGATTCATTACCTATTACACCTTCACAAGACACATCTTAGTAACAACAAGAAACAAGAGCAATGGAAAGAGACTTATAAAAAAACATCCAAGAAGATTAACTATACTATACTATGCTATGCTATGTGCAAATGAAATAAAAAGGAATTAGTGTTAGTCCTAACTAGAAATGGTTAGTGGCTATATGATTTATATTGAGTTATATTGTGTGAATTCGATATATGTTATGGTATGGTTTTGGCAATGGTTAATATGGATTGGGTTGGCGCAATTAGCAAGCAATATGTGCAAGTTTCGATGCATGGAATTAATGGCATGGATTAATGGTATGGTTTTTGTTGGTTGGCGTGTACTACAAAATTGAATGGAGTGGAGGATGGAAGCGACGTTCATTAAATGCACGTCACTCCATAATTTTCCCACTGGGACGTCACCCTAGCATGGTTATTGTTCATTTGGTTTTGTTGTGGTTAAGCTCCGAGATTCAGGCCTGGAAGGAATTGTTCAACCAACTCGCCCTTTTTAAAGTCATTGGTTATAGGTATGGTTGTTTTCGCCCATCCATGAATTTTCTCTATGTATGAAATGAATGTTGGCTCGATAATGTGTCGGTTTGTGTTTTCCTGAGATTGGAAATTGTGTAAATGCATGGGTGTTTTCTCTAGAATGACTATGTGGTTATTCATTTGCAAATAGAAAAATTGATGGTTGAAGTTGTGATTTCGTTGGTGGTTTTGTGTGGTGGAAACTGTGATGGCGCACCTTTGTTTTAAGTATTCATGGGTATTTTATTGGAGAGTTTCATTCGTTTATTCTTGTTGTCCGCCTCCTCATAGTTAATGGTTACCATACTCAGTTGTATTCAGTTGTTATGGGGTTGTTGTGCATGTTTTAGAACTACCTTTTGGGTCACTGTGTATCCTCCAGAGCCATGTATGTGGGTTTTTCACCTGGTTTTGGGCTTATTTTGTGGTATTATCATCAACACAATTGGTTACGGGGTGGCCATTATGCCAATAAGTATGCTTTAGGGTTGTTGGTAATACCTGGGGTCTACATTTCCATCAGGATTGTTATAAATCGGTTCGACTATTGGGAAAAGTGTGAGGGTTATGCCTCTACACATTCTTGGTATTGGTTACTCTCCAGTCAATAATATTTTCTCCTCTTCATCGTTTCCTACCCTACTTGGTGTTGATCTGACACACTATTTTACAAGATAAGAGTTATAAAATATTGTGGTTCCACCATGCTTGTTTCAAAGGTTTCCTACCTAATGTCGATATGGTTGACCTCTAGTATCCTTGTGTTTTGGTGACCAAGCAAACTCTTGATTATTTCTTGTGTTCATGGTTATCATTGATATAGATACAGTCGGTGCCTCCTTTTGTTGTGACAGTTGCATAGATAACTTAGCTCATTTTTGAGTAAATTTGTTGATTGGGAGTAAATGGTAATGTACAGTCACAGGGATGCCTCTTTTCATTATGTGTTGGTATATTTGTTCCTACAATGTGGTATCAATTGAGGTTGGTGGTTGGTGGTTGTTGTGTGTTTAATTTATCCTGGTCAGGATTATTGCAAGTTGGAAAGTACATGATTGTGACTTGGGTTTTTACTATGTATGGTTTATGGAGACATCGTGCATCATTTTTTTTTATTGCACCATCAAAGATGAAGCATGGGTTTTGTAGTATGGTTTCATTGCAAATTTAATTGATTAGTGTTGTCAAAAGAATGGGATCAGGAAAGTTTTAAAAGAGTCTGTTCAAATTAGGAAAAGACATGTGTCGATGTTTTATTTGGGAAATTACAAATTATGGTCATTGGTTGATATTCTATAGAAATATATGTTGGAAAGAGATGAGACAATATGACTATGTGTTCCTGTGGATTTTGTTTTAAATAAAAAAAGAAGTAAATGAAAAAAGAAAGAATTATATTAATAGGAAGGTTGAAAGGCATAGTGATTCTGAGTATGATGATACACTGTGTTAATGAAAAAAGTTTGAAGATTCAAATGTGGGACAATGAACAAGTTTTAACACACAGTAATTGTTTAATTGGTGTTGGATTGTTTGTATTGGATACAAAATTGTTTTTATGGATTAGTTAATCGGTTTTTCGAACAATATTCATTTTTTCCCTACCATTATTTCAATTTTCATACATTGCAACTCCCCTCGCCTTCCCATGTTCACTATCCACTCCCTATTCTTAAAATTTAATTATAGCTAAGATAAATTATGTATTATGATAGTTAAAGGATCACACAGGGATAAATTACAATGATATATTCTTTTGATTTACAATACAATTGATTTTTTGATGTTGTGAGTAGTAATCCTAATCTTTCCCCCCTCATTTTAACACTGTTCTCTCAATACAATCCCTCACATATCCCTAAACCCTTGTTCACCCCCTACTCATTGAAAATCATTAAACGATTTGTATGATTTGGATTGCATGAGTCTGATATGTTGCTGAGCCAAAAATAATTTCATATTTCATAATGTCATGTATTGTTGTTGAAGAAACTATTTTCTAATCAATAATGCATATAGGAATGAGATTTTTCAGTAGAGGTATCCATGTTCAAGGTAACAGAGAAAAATTAAATTGGAATAGGGTCCCTAGAAGGCCATGCTTCTCTATACACTTTGATGCAGACTCGCAAGAGTTAGGGAAACTATTTCAAGATAGAATTTTTAACTGGATTGGGTAGGGAGTGGTCCAACCTAGGCCTGAAAGGCCTCCCTTCCAATCCCCAAAGGTCTATGGTATCCCAATACCCCCTCATGTTTCACTACAACCTGAAATCCCTGAAAATGAAGGACGAAAAGAGATTGTCCACCCGACAGTTTCCCAACATCGTGGCTGGCCTAAATTGTCTCTACCTTCCCCTCCACCTGTTAATCAAATTGTCCAAGTTGGCCCTGTCCACTCACTAGTACATTCTTCCCATGCAAGCAAAAGGTTAAAAATTGAGGCCCACCATGCCCCTGAAAAAGTAAAAGTCGTTGTTTCCCCTTCCTCACGCTCAAATGACTCTGCCAAATTTGTGTCCTCCCGCATGCATTTGAGAGATGATTGCTCTCATGTGATCAGTGAGATTAGGCCTAAAATATCTACACAACCTAAGGAAAATTCAGAGAGATCAAAAGGTGACAACAACAACAACAAGGGAAAGATTTCCTCCCAGAGTGGAAAATATGGATTTTAATTTTTTATTTATTGATTGATTATTAAGAACAGTTGACTTCTGAAATTTTGGACAACACACTATTTTTGGATATATGGTAATATATTTTTGGAAATAATTTCAATTATCATTGATATAAATTGTCAAAATATGAAAGTGATGACGGGAGTCACAAGTAGGGATGTTTTGTTTGATTAACTACTTGTGTTATGATTGTTAAAGAACTAAAGGAAGTCACAAGGGGTCCCACCTACTAGTTATTATTTATTAAAAACCCTTATTATGATTTTATTACTTTTCCACCTTAACTAAAAATTTGGTTGAGTTTTAGTTAACTTAACTAAAGAAGTAGTTCAACTACTTCAACTAATTCTAATTTCTTCAAGGAAAAAGGAAAAGGAGGAACAAGAGGAGAATAGAAGGAGAAGCATACTAAGGTCTACTCTTTGAGTCTTGTTGAGATAATTCAATTTTCATTCATTCTTTAATTCATTAGAAGCCTAATTATATTTTATGATAACATGGTCCTGTTGTATACATCAAGATTCAGGGATTAATTACATCATTCATACACTTGTTTTTCAGAGGTGTTGATCTATCTTTGATAGTCTGTGTAGACTTGTCTGTTTGTGAATTAAATTTCATGACTGACAAAGGCTATTGTGCAAAGTCAAGTGGGAAGAAATCTATGGCAAGATGATCCAGCTTTTAAATTTTAGTTTTTTACTTTCTATCAGAAGTCCTTTTGTATGATTCATCGGGGACATCTAAGTTTTCCTTTGGTCCAAAACTTCCTCAGGGAATTTGTAAAGAGAATGATTCTTTTCACGAATTGGAATGAAATTAATGATTTCTTTATGTCTCATCTGTTTTGATTATTGACTTGGTGTCTTTAATTTTATATCTATATTTATTTCATCATCTGTTATATTCAGAAAATTACATAAATAATGAATTTTCCATCAAGACTCCATCTATAAAAAAATCAGCCTAAGCACTTGTAATCAATACTTGTGAATTAGGATAAAAATTTTGATGACCATAAACATAGGGTGATATTCCTGTCTGTCTTGCATTAGCCAAGCAAGATGTGAAAATGCTTGATTAAGATCATTTCATATATTTTCCTCAACACCATGTAAGTTCATTATTGCTTGGATGAACTCCTTGTATGTACTTTTGCAAAATAAAGATAAGAAAAATTGAAAACGGTAATATCATATGATTATGAAGTTCATGCTTATAATCTAAAAATACTAGCCTCATATATATTAAGTCATTTGAGACATTGGATGATGTAGACTCCAACCAAAGTGAAACTGGTTCATGAAAAATATGAGATGTAAAAAATTGCTCAACAAAAATTGAGGTTCCTTCTTCTTGACTGATTTGTTTGAACGAATCCTAAATTTCATTTCTATACTTGAGATCCTGATGAATAAAAAGGAGGAATCATAATAAGTTAAACACATTTTAAAATTTCAATTGGTTCTTTTTCACTGTTTTCAAGCTCTATATCTTCAAGAACAAATGAAAGAAATACATATGTATGAAATACTTCATCAAATCTCTCATAATTATCATGAACTGGTGCACTAATAACATTTTTTGAATATGCCACTTTAGATATATGTTCCTCCATACCAATCTTTGATTCTTGAAATAAATTTACACAATTTTCATCAACAAAATCTTTACTTTTATCAATAGGTGTGAAATAAAGCATTGTCTCTTCTTGAAAATATCCATTAATATATACATAAGTGTCATCATTTTCAAAATCGATTTGAGAAAAACAAAATTCTTCTCTTTACTACTATATAAATAATCTTTTCTATGTTATATAACTGACTTAGGTTCTTCATTACAATAGTGTTTAGAAAGAAACTCAAAATATTAAAATTCATAAACCTCCCCTTGATCTTCTTGAAAATGTAAAAAATCATCAACAAATACCATATTTCTTGAAACAACAGACGGTACTTGTAACTCGTGAATACCCTTTAAAGAAGAAATCTCTATTTGAATAGGATATTGACTAGTATATTGCAAAACATAAAGAAGTATTGTATCCTCTTGTAGATTCTTAGAAGATTATGTGTAATCACCTCACAATGATACCTCTTCATTTGAATCTGCAAGACTTTATTCCCACTGCTATAGTAAGTTTCCCTTTCAAAATATTGTTCAACTTCGTGATCAATAAATTCATTTTCCTCTTCACTACTACAAGAAAAATATTTTATATCATCTAGAAATGATTTAAATCATTCATTGCAATAGTTATCAAAAATAATTTCAATGGGATATCTCATTTTTTAATGAGAATGAAATAGTATATGAAAATCCTTTAGTGAAGCTATAAAATAAGAGTGTAAATATCTGTACCATTGTCAAGCATCTCCCTCTAAAGAGATCATAAACATTTTCATGAGGATATTATTATGAAAAATACTCAGCTTATGCATACATAAGTGGAATTCTATTAAATGATGAGTTGGATTATCATCTTCATATTCTTTGAATCTAGGAAGACATACTCCCCATACTCCTATACTATGCATAGGATTAGGAAACCGAGGTATATTTGAAAAATCAATTGGATCAAACCATGCATCTATCATAGAAACAATTGAAATCACCATTACAACACAATGGAGTCGTTAGTGGGATCACAGTGGAAAAAGTAGTAACAATATTTTGAAGAAGGGTTGAAAGGAAGAATTGACTTCTTGAAAACATTATAAACGAGAATTATGGAAATCTATCAAAGGTTCTAGGGGAAAATATAAACCGGAAAATGAATCTTCATGTATAATGATTAGATATACAGATTCAAAACTTTTATGAAAAATAGAAGGATATGTCTCTAGATTAGGTTTACCTAAATAAGACAAGATCTTGCATTCTCTAAAATTCCTCTAGGTCACAAGATTTTATGGATCTGGGTATACTAGAACCTGAGCAAGGTCAGGGTTACTTATGGTGTATTTTCTGGTGGATGCCAGGTTTTCCTTTTGTGTATTCTCCATGTAAAATGTTAATTGTTATATGTTTGAGGCTTTTTCATAATAAAGGATAAGAACTACAATGTCATGTACCAGATAAAAATATCTTTGAATTCCATCCCCAACAACAATGCCATTTTAGATGTTATCCATCAAGATGTTTCAGGTTGTTATTGTATTTATGTCGAGGCACCCTAGGGGATAAAACTCAAGATGATTCTTAAATCCATATGCGTAGTAAGGTAACTGTGCAATATTGTTAAAAAAATTTCTCTCTCTTTCTTAAAACACTAGGACCTCAAACAATATCAAATCAAATGATAAAAAACCTCAACTCCAATAGGTATATGTCCATAAGTGTTTCATATAATTAAGATTTAAAGGTGGGTGGAATGATGAATATGCCTATCTAATATTGAGGCCTATTGGACCTGTCGTAGTGAACGATGACGTTGGCCAAACGTCGGAAAAGTTGGACCCAAGTCTGTGGCACCCCCACTACATGAGGTTGCATGGAAGGTGAGAGATCCTCGATCTCAGCCATAGTAACTGTATGAGTGAGCACGATGAGGTTGTGCTACACCCACCTCAAAACTCTCTCAACCTCTCAGGCTGGAGGTGCCCCTGTGACTGTTGGTCTATTGGATGTTGTTGGTCCTGCCTTTGGTTAAGGAACTCGTCGAGTCCTTGTGAATTCTGTCGGTGGCACTGGTCCCACATCTATACATAATAAATAAAAAAGTCAGTACTCTGATACATATAAAAATGATATATATAAAAAAACAATTAAAAATTAAATAACTTAAAAAAAAAAGGTTACCCAGCTCTCCTCGCTCCTCTCCGGGAGGCACGACATGTCTGGATCTCTGGAAACGTTGATTCTAGCATAAGGGTAGTCCTCTATCATTGGAATATGTTGTGCCCACCAGTCAAAGAATTTGTCATCAAATGTCTCTATGGTCCTCCCTCCTCCCTAACGTGGAAATAGTGCTTCCCATATGCATACTACAGGGAAGGAGGCCACATGCCCCCATACAGTCTCTCTCGGACTCAGACTGGGCACTCTCAAAGAAGAAGAACAAGCAAAGGATAGTGCCAAACTCGAATTTCTTGTTGATTCTCTCTTGACACTTTGTCAACTACCTCTTCATGCATGTGATAATGGCAGTACTCAAGTCATATATGTGTGCGTCCTAGCACTCAATAACACAATGCATGTGTGCCCAGGAAGGCTAGTGAAGAGACGTAGATCCAGTAATCCTCCCAATAAGTAGTAAGATCACTCTCAATGACAAACTAGTGATATTATGAATGGGAACTTGAGAACCTACCTTGTCAGTGTTGGCCTCACAATACATCCTGATGTAGTCCTCAAGGTTGAAAGGACCAGGGGGAAACATGCATAGATTGATTGGTTCCCCTCTCCTCGAGATGCCAGTCAAGAATTAAATGTCCTCATTCGTTGGAGTCAACGACTTCCCCTCTATCATGAATGCCTTTGCATCCAGATGCCAATAGTCAACTAGGGTATTCAACAGCCTGGGTTGTGCCCTCATAAACGGACATCGGAAGAATTTCCAAAACCCACATTGTTTAAATGTAGCAATGGAATCAAGGTCTTCATCGACTAGTAAATCAATTTCCTCATGTTCCCTCTCCCTCCAATGGACATACATATTGTTCCATGCCATATAAAAAGGGAGTTAGCTCTAAAATTTTAATTATTTCAAGCCTTTTGAGGGTGTACGCAGGTTGCTTTGGCCACAGTCGTGTATGTACATTGGAAGACTATTTTCTGCCTACGTGCATACGTGGGTTTTCCTTGGACAACCCACATACAGGCAGGTCCTCTCTTTTTGGGAGAGTGTGCCCCCTCAAAAACAAAAAAAAATGCATAAAGAAGCAATTGAAATGTAGGAGGGATACATTTGTACTTGGTTCGAGTCGAAGTTCTTTTCATCCTCTGAAGATCCCAGAATCAACTTCTTTACCAAAGGGGATTTGTTTCATCTTTTGGTCAATTGTCAAGATGTAATAGTGAAAATGATCTGTCAACTTCTATTTATAGACTTTTTTGGCCCATTTTGCCACCTTTTTTACCCCCCTTTTTCATTTTTTCTAGCTTGGAAATCATTTAATTTCGTTCCTGAGTTTCTTATTTAATCTTATGACACACTTTTCCTTTTGTTTTGGTAACTTTTGGGGGGATGAGTCACTTTAAAAAATCCTGTGGTAAAAGTCATTTTTTCCAACTTTTTGCATATACATTAGGTTTTCACCTCCACTTTCGTCATCTTGTTTTCTTTTCCACTTTTCCATAAGATCGATCCCACCAAAGTGTGACACGAAACCTTCATTGCTGCTTTATAAGTGTTGTGATTAGGTGGTAGAGCCTACCTTTACAATAATTCCCTAGATAGATCCTTGTTGCATTTTCATGTCCATGATGTCTGTAATGACTATAGGATTGGGAGTCCTTCTTAGTCCTATCATGATTATGATATTGAGCCTCATTCATTTGATGCACCATCACTCTTGGCCTCAACCTTGGGAATCCCAAAATGAGCATGCTTTGTTGTCTTTCAAGCTCACGTTGAAATATGAAAGCAACATCTAACGAGACTACATTTATGCTTTTGGATCTTGTATGGATTAACTGAGAAAAGTGACCTTTTGGAGTCTTCTTTAAGCCCTTTTCAGGCTCTCTAAACATGAGAATATTGTCGAGCGATATTGTTTCCCTTCACGCTCACCAAACTCAAATTTTAAGGCATGTTTTTCCGGTGGTAGTTTACCCCTTTTTTGGTTTGGATGGTCAATTGTACGAATAAAGGTATAATCTAGGAACTTTGGTTCACTAGAAGAGTATTCTCAGATATAATTTTAACCCTTTTTCGGGCCTGAGGGACTGAATTTGAGAAAAAGGAACATTCTCCCTCGTTTTGTTTTATCACCTTTTTCAGGCCTTGGAGATTACTTACAAAAACACAACCCCCACGGAGTCCATAGTTAATCTCTTTTCAGACTCCCTAAAATTGAAAATATCGTTGAGTGACCTTTTTCCTTCACACTCGTTAAAATGGTCCAGAAGAACATCTACTGGCATGAGTTTACCACTTTTCCTGGCCTGTATATTATAGAGGAAAAAGGTATGCCTTGGGAGATTCGTCTCGCTGGGAGAGTTCTCCTCGGTAATTTTTAAACTTTTTCAAGCTAAGGGGACTAAATTCATAAAAATATTGCGAGTCCATAGTTAAGCTCTTTTAAGACTCCTTAAAATTGAAAATATTTTCGAGTGATATTGTCTTTGTCACACTCGTTAAATTGGTTTTGAATAGACATCTTTTTCGGTGCCAGTTTAGCCTTTTTCTCACACCGACTAGACTATCTCTGAAAAAGGGTACTCCTTGGAGTCTTCTTTTATGTTTTTTTAGACTCTCTAAACGTGAAAAAACTATCGATCTTACCTTCTCTAGGCTCATTCAAAATACATTAAAGGGGGTTTCATTGTGTCTTTCTAATCTCATTTGCGTCTTTGCATCTTTGGCCTAATGTCGTATCCATGTTGCTCTCAACTGAACCTTTGAAGCATGCCTTATATGCAAGCCTTGTAGCACTTTGCATCTGCAACCTGACACCTTGACCCCTGGAGGAATTTTCCCTGAGTGTCCTTTTCCTGCACATCTCTCCTTGCTTAGAGAATTAGTGTGTTACTTGTGCTTGGAACTAGTATTCTTTCTTGAGAAACTCATTCATCCTTTGTAATGTAGCATTCTTTTATTCTTTTTCAAGCTCTTTACAAAATTGAAAAAGACAAAAAAATTAAAAAAACCCAAAAAGAGGGGATGGGAAATATGTATTGTTTTCTAGTAGAACAATGAGTCGCCCTTGGACAAAGCACATACTTTCATTTTTTCGTCAAGTATTGGGATCTAATATGAACTTAGGAAGTTTTTCTCACTACATAGAGTTGTGTCCTCCTCAGTTTGGTTACTCTTCCAAACTCATGGAGAGTTTGTGTTGCCTCCTGCATCATGAACTTATGTCAATGTCATGCTTCATGAGTTTGATCATATTTCATAATTTTTTCCAAGGGAAGTTTCACACAACTTGAGTCGGCCTTTATGCAGTTTGTCTCTTGACCTCATGAGTTGGCCATCCCGAAACTTTAGTCAAGTCCTTATTCAAAATCAACGAAGTTCTTTACCTAATCATCGAGATCCTCTTGTTTTTTCATGACGATCCATCGAAGACCTCGAGGTAGTGAATTCATACACTCACATTATACTCATATCCAATTTTTGAATATCTTGAAGTTGTTTCTCAAGCTATGAATACCTCATCTCCATCCATCGAGCATTATTGGCTTCTTGAATATGGATACTATACTTGTATATCTTTGATTTTGAGATGTAGTTCCAATGTGTATTGCTCACAGATACATTTTATATAGTTATATGACATGGATCTGTAGTGTATTTTATTGGAAGCCATGATTTATTTTCATCCCAAGCATGAGTATGTCCGCCTCAGAGAGACAATTGTTATTTTGTAGATGGCACCTCCCGAACTCTGGTCCCAAGCTCATTCGTTTTCGTACATTGGTGAATATTTTGTAATGTATTTCGGCCATCAAATTATCTTCTCACATCACACATTAGGGGGCATATATTATAACCCTAAATTTATCTACACATGCATACATGGCCTTGGCTCTCTTACTCGAATTTTTTCCGAAGCACTATTGAGTTTCTCTTCTTAAAAACAATTTTTTTGAAGATGTATGCACCCCGCACCATTAATTCCCATGTACATACACTTGCTTCACCACTACAAATCACGTACATACACATGATGCACCATTACATCCCACCTGTACTTGCAAAAGTTTCCAAAAATATAAAGTTGCAAGGAATTCATTGAGATTACGGGCTATTAGCTAGTTTCCCAACTAATCCATCAGCTATAGCCCATCACCCAATCGAATAACCATCCTTTTGTCATATAAAAGGAGGTGTTGGGGTATCATTTTACATCGATACATAAGAACAATGAAACTCTGCTCGATTTTATATCCCCTCCTTGCCCAAAATATTGCATCCCTTTTGTGAGAATTGCCTCAGAATTCCATCATTAGCCCCTTCTCCCCTATTAAACCCATTCACTTACCAAGAAGATATCAGAAGTTTGAGAGGAAAATATTATACAAATGTGCACTTGGATCTTGGTGAAGAGTATCTCGGACCAGGTTCATTGACGGTAGCCGACTTCGATTGTAAAGATATAATCATTGTGTTATTAATAAAAGAATTGTTTTTCCTGTCCCAAATCATGGTGTAGTGAATGATTTTATTGGTTTATGTTTTTACATTCTAACATCTAACCCTAAATTCTATATGGAATAGAATGCTTGTATTTTTTTGTTTGTCAATCTTTGAATGCAGGTCAGCACTGGGAGGAGGCGTGCAGTCAGTGAAGATTTCAAGCAGGAGGAGGTCATCACCAGATGTGGGATTCGAGGTATAGTTACCCGATCTCCTTTTCCTTCATTTATTCATATGAGTTATGGTATGTTTTGGGTATTTTAGATAATTAATTTAGTTTTAGATGGTTAATCGATCTTCCTACATTTTGAACCCTAGTGTAGTCATAGGGGGGTTTTCCTGCTAGAAAGCAAAAAGACATAAAGAAAATTGTTGCAGATCTAACAATGTCAAGTTTGGTATGGCCATGTAGTTCAAGTTGATGGAGGGACCTAATTGTCCAAGTGTGTCTTTTCATAAATACACAAAAAACTGCAAATATACAAGCTTATATCCACTACTAGTTCCTAATTAGAAACCCTGCACTCCTAAATCAAACCAAAAGAAACACATTAATCATACCTGTGACTTCGTTGAAGACATGTGCAAATCTGAAATCCTAGTTCGCATTTTGAGTAGTCTCCAAGTTCTCTCCACCGCATTTTTATCGTTCATGGCAACTTCTTATATACACATTCAGGCTCCAATAATGCTCCAATTAACCCAAAATCCTCTCATAAGAGCTCCAATTCTCAATTAATAGTAAAAACCCTCCTCTGGTCATCTCTAGACTATAAAATACCCAAATAAACCTCATGGGCTCTATTATTACTCAGGCCCACCTCACGGTCAGCTCCACAAATGTGCCTCGGTCACAAATGCACCTCAATCATGCGCCTCAGTCACAAAGGAAACACAAATGTATCTCATTCATGAACCTCAGTCAGAGAGGAAAGATAAATGGAAATGAAAAACAAAAATTCAAATGAAAAACAAAAAGGAAATACTCTGAGGGGATACACCCTCCACCTACGAGTCACAGACGGTTCGGCCAACACTGGTCCTCTACCATTTCAACCCTAACCCTGTACACCTCTTCACTGCACCACTCCTTGCACACTCCCCACTCACACAAACAATGTCTCACCTTGCTAAATTAGAACTAATCCCGACCGTATTTTCCCACTCCACACCAATCACCGTATTTTTCCACTTCGCGCATGTCTGCATATTCATGAATTGAAATGATATTTACAAACACTATCAAATGTATCAAATTATGGTTTATCAATATGCATGTGTCCCATTAGTGTATTGTTAATGTGGCATGGTACTTTGTGTCCACGTGGAACAATAACGTATGTTGCAATATCATGTTATGTACCACTAGCCTAGTTTCTTAGCTTATATTTTGGTTAAAAAACAAATCTTAGCCTATGTTTTGGTAAAAAAAATTTATTAGCCTATGTTTAATATTCTTATGTTGCAAGAAATGCCCTCCCATTATGAAATAATTAACAATTTATATTTGTAGTTGGTTTACAACACTCTTGAAAGACCTATTTGGCTAAGAGGTGATGGGGGCATCTAATATTATGCCAAATTTACCTAGGACTTAATGCACATGGACCCAACCACATGAAAATAGTTTATTGTATAAGTGAGATGTATCTGAAGGGGTGAAACATGTTTTGATTAACATATCTTCATTCTAGACAACAAGGTGAGGAGGAATAGGAATAAGTGAAAGAGGTTGCTTGTCGTTCACAATTTTTGGATGAAATTGCTAGTAATAGGGTTAATTAATTTCATATCTTCTATTTAATAGTATATACAACTTTCTAATATGCTTATGCCTAATACATTTTTTTATAGTTATGGTGAAAAAAGCACAATAGCTTTAATAGTCTTTAGTATATATAAGAGTCTTTAGTCATTTTGATTTGTGTGATTAATATTTATTTAGTTGTGTTTTTCACTCAACAATCAAATTAGTCATTTATTTAGTCATTTTTATGTCCATGACTAATTATTTTTTACCCGAAAATCAAATTAGTCATTTATTTAGTCATCTATACCTATGTTGAAAAACATTAGTAGAATTTAGTCATTTTTTGTTGTCTTGACTAAAATGTTTAGTCACGTAGTCATTTATTTGCCAAATTCTAGTAGTATCAAGATAAGGAAATATGGAAAGGAAAACATATGGAAGATACCGAATGCAAAGTATCCCTATATTCCAAGAACAAAAAGTGTCAATGGTACATTGACAGTGGATGATCCAAACATATCACAGGAGATAAAAGTAATCTTCTCAAACTAAAAAAGAAATAAAAAGAAAGTGTCACATTTGGGGATAATGTATCTGCTAAAATACTTGGAAAAGGAATAGTCACCTTGGGAAACAAGAAAAACAAAGAAGAAAACATGTTACTAGTTGAAAATATGAATCCTGATCTTCTAAGTGTGAGCCAAATTTGTGATACAGGACATATACTCATATTTGACTCCCAAAAATGTGAAATAAGAGAAGAAGGTTCAAGAAAATTAGTTTTTATTGCACCAAGAACCTCAAGCAATGCGTATATATTGGATATTAAGGAAGAAGAATAATTCCATATGAGTCAAGAAGATGAAATATGGCTATGGCACAAAAGGATGGGACAATTGAGATTTAATAACCTGATCAAAGCTAGTAAAAAGGGAGTTGTAAAAGACATTCCAAAATTCATCAAACCCTCAAATCCTGTTTGCAAACAATGTCAATTAGGAAAGCATACACAATTTAGATTCAAGAGAAAGAGCATTTTACATCAAAACCTTTGGAGATTGTTCACATTAATCTCTATGGGCCCTATAGGACTAGAAACATACAAGGGGAACACTACTTCATGTTGATCATTGATGACTACACAATGATGACCTGGGTATATTTTCTCAAAGAAAAATATGAGGCATTTGGAAATTTTAAAGCATTAAAGACATATGTAGAGAATGAAATAGATCTAAACATCAAATTTTTAAGATCGGATAATGGAGGGGAATTTACCTCTAAATAATTCAATAAGTTTTTTGAATATCATGGGATCAAGAGACAATTATCGGCTCCAAGAACTCATCAACAAAATGGAGTTGTGGAGAGGAAAACAAAAATTTCAAGAGGCCGCGAGAACTATGTTGAATGAATCCAAGCTTCCAAAATATTTTTGGAGAGCTGAAATATATACAACAACCCACATAATTACCCGAGAAAAAATAAGATCTAACCATGACAAAACCTCTTATGAATTTTGGTTTGGAATACCATCATCTGTGAAACATTTCAGAGTCTTTGGAAGTAAGTGTTACATCAAGAGGGAAGAATATAATCTAGGGAAATTTGACTCTAGATCAAATGAAGGTATATTTTTGGGATATTCACCTACCAAAAAAGCCTACAAATGCTACAATCTAAGATTGCACAAAATAGTGGAAAGTGCAAGTGTAAAAATCGATGATCTAAAATTAAGAAAAATCAAATCTCAAGCTGAAACAAAAATTAATGAATGGAGAAGAACCAGTGATAAAGAAGAATATGGTGGACCACAAGATGAAGAACATACTAAAGAACTAAAAGAAAATGAACCATACACTAATGAAGAAAACATTCAAGAAGAGACACCCATGCCAAAACCCACCATAAAAAAGGGTTCAAAAGAATCATCTAGAAAGTAAAATTATAGGAGACAAAAGTGTTGGAGTAGAAACAAGGAGGAAACTCTTACATGAAGAAAAATAAATGATTTCTCTAACAAATCCTAAAACGTTTGCAGAAGCTAGTAAAAGTGAGGATTGGATAAAATAAATGAATGAGGAACTTGATCAAATAGAGAAAAGTCATACATTGGAACTGGTTCTAATACCTAAAGATAAAAATGTGGTAGGAACCAAATGGATATTAAAAACAAAACTCAATGAAAATGGACAGATCATAAAAAATAAAGCCAAACTAGTATGCAAGGGATATGCCAAAGTGGAAGGAATTAACTTTGGAGAAACATTTTCCCCATTGGAAAGATTAGAATCCATCAGAATGTTTATGGAATTTTCATGTTTCAAAAACTTCAAAATCTATCAACTGGATGTCAATTCAACATTCCCGAATGGAACCTTAGAAGAAGAAGTCTACATAGAACAACATGAAGGGTTTAGATTGATAGAAAAACTAGACTATGTATGAAAATTGAAGAAGGATATGTATGGTCTTAAACAAGCCCCTAGAGCATGGTTCTCAAGACTTGATCAATATCTGCAAAAACAAAATGTCAAAGAAATACTCGAGAAGTTCCAAATGGAAGACTACAAACCAATGATCACACCCATGGTCATAGGATGAAAATTGAGCTTATATGATGATTCACGAAAAGTAGACCAGACTATGTATAGATCTATGATTGGGAGTCCTCTCTATGCAACAACAACAAGACCTGACATAATGCAGGTTGTAGGACTAGTGGGAAGGTTTCAATCCACACCTAAATAAACTCACTTAAAATCAGTAAAAAGGATATTTAGATATCTACAAGCTACATTAGACTTTGGATTATGGTATCCAAAAACAAAAGAGTTTTCTTTGAATGCATATACTGATGCAACTTGCGTAGGTAGTATAAATGACAGGAAAAACACTAGTGGAGGATAATTATTCCTAGGAAAGTGTCTAGTGGCATGGATGAGTAATAAATAAACATCTATATCATTATCCATAGAAGAAGCAGAATACATTGTTGTTGCATCTTGTTTCACACAATTAATTTGGATGAAACAAACCCTAGAATATTTACAAGTGAAATATGATCATCCAATCACTATCAAATGTGATAACATCGATATCATATGTATCTCTAAGATTCTTGTAATGCACTATAAAACCAAACATATCCCAATCAAATACCATTTCCTCAGACATCAGGTTACTCAAAAATTGGTAAAAGTGGAGATGTAGACACAAAAGAACAAATTGCATAAATTTTTACAAAACCCTTACCTAGAAGCACATTTGAAAATATTAGCCAGAAATTAGGAGTAATCTCCATCATTAATTGAACTATAGAAGCTTCATCATAAAAAGAAGAACAAAGACAGGGGGATCATCACTTCAGTGGGAGCATAATATCAGGGGGTGAAAATAAATATCCCTTCTATCATTGTTGTCAAAGGGGGAGGACAAGTAGTAAAATTCAAGCTATAAAACTCAAAAAGAGGAATATTATAGTGAAAGACAATTTTACTGTGTTGTCATCAATGATAAAGGGGGGTATTGTTGGAAGTATTTTTTTCAATGATGTCAACATTACGTAGGACACAAGTTCAGATAAATAACTCTGCATCACGCAGAAATCGCGTAGGACACAAGCTCAAATAAATAGTTTTGCATCGTACAAAGATCGCACAAGACATAAACTCAACGAAATAGCACTGCATCGCGTAGATATTGTGTAAAAAACAAGACAAAATAAATAGATCATGCAATATGCAAGCTCAAGATAAATAGCGTTGCATCGCATAGAAATCACATGGGATGCAAGCTTGTTAGGACCACATATTGTACTCTTTTTGCCCATACTTTTTGCTATTATTTTACCCTTCATCACCTACATTTTGACTTATACTATCATTTCACCTGATCATTCCAAGGTATACAACGTCCTTTCTCATTACTTTATGCTTAATCCGTTCTGCATAATACTTTACATTACTTTTGAACCTAACCATTGATTAGAAGTGCAGAAGTGTCCATATTTGCAGAATAGTATTTCAAACCGATGCTGAAACACAGAACTGCTCAAGCCGCTGTTGAGCTGATGCTGAAACACGGAAGATGCTACACAGCCCAAGGACGCATATGCCGAAACACGGAACTGCTACACAATCCGAGGATGCATATGCCGAAACACGAAGCAGTTACACGGTTCATGCAGATGCTGAAACACGGAGCTGGCACTCAATTCAGAATAGATGCTGAGACACAGAGGAGGCCGCCACGATGCTGAAACACGAGTCCTGACAGCTAGCAGTCAAGCCGACACAGGACATAAATTGCGTACTAAAAACAGCATTAGCAGCTATGTGAAGAGACCGTTACACCAGTTGTAACAACAATGATTCGTCCAGCCCCTGTATTAGCATTTGGTTGCATAAGAATAGGACACCCTATGCTGATTTAGAAAGAAGATCCGATTCAGTGTAGGATCCAGATCTGCCTTGCAATGATTGTATCGATGGGATTCCCCT
>ML778987.1:1214659-1229763 GCA_009831015.1 Picea engelmannii
TTTCTTTACTACAATACTAAGTACTTTTGGAATTGAGCATATATAGTGCGCAGCTATCTTTGAAACAAAAGACTTCCCTGGGTTGATAATTTATGTTTCACTTGGTTGTTTGAAATTAATTAAGCAATTATAGTGACCAACAAAGCTCAAGAGAAATAGTGTTGCATCATGCATGACATAAGTTCAGGAATAAATAGTGTTGCATAGTGGAGAGATCGTGCAAGACATAAGATTAGGAGAACTAGCATTTCATTGCGCAGGGTGAAAGATCAGAAGAAATAGTGTTGCATCATGCAAAGATCGAACCATTTTTTTCCAGACAAATCGATAAGTGCGAACACAAACATATCTCCATTGTTCACCCTGAAACTAGAACAAAACGAGACAAAATGTGAAACATTCCCTAAGTTTTAATTATCAAGCATACTAACTAACAAGAGATAAATGACATACCATGTAAATGTCATTTGTCCTCACTAGTGTCATCCTCACTCCATTCTAAGGATTATAGTATGCTGGACTTGTAAAAATACACAAGCCAATGGAGTGAAATAAATAACATATACTCAAAAAAACCTATGTATGTGATCAAGGAGTCATACATTAAAATAAGACCAATTTTATGGGAAAGAAATATATCACTGTATTAAAGAATGTGGAAGAGAGATACAACCAGATCCCTTGATGTTGTCAAGTTACTTCCAATAGTTCCTTTCTTCCCACACACTTCCAGTCCACGAATTTTGATATCAACAATATATATTGACAAAGCAAAGCTCAAAGCTAACATACAAGCTCCAAAAACGCCAAGCTACAAAACTCAAGAACTTTCCAACTTTTCCAATCTAGCTTTTCCCATCAGGACTATTCTCCTTTTATAAGATGAAAAGGATAGGGTGAGAAGGTTAGGATGATCCCATGAGATTAGGGATGTGACTTATATCCAAACTAATTGGAGGCCACCTCACCCTCGAAGCTTCGATTCTAGAAATTTCGAGAAATTCCTCTTTTACCTTCGTACAAAAATCATCGCACCCTGAAAACTGAGCAAACTGCGATGACGTCGTAGGCCACTGTGTTTCAACTTGCAACGATCCTATATCATCACACCCTTAACACTAATAAAGGTGTGATAATCCCTTTTTATAAGGTTTTTGACAAAGGAAAAGTATAATTTCATCTCTCTGGGAAAAAGTATCTTCATTATTCTTCAAGGATGAAGGCCATTGATCCTTCTAAAGACAAAGGATACGTTTACATCATTAACAATCATATGAGTGATGAAAATAATGTGTAACACCACTGAAAAATATTCTAGATCAACGACGATAGATGTACCGTTGCACTTTGTCCATATCCCCTATTACGCGTGACATGGAAGTAGTATTAAAACCACATTATTGAGTCCCCTTCCATGCGGGATATGGAAGTACTATTAAAACCATTTTTTTATTCCCCTAAGGTGTGAAACATGGAAATATTATTAAAGCCCCATTGCAACAACCTCTAAAGATATGAAAGGCACAACCTCATTGTGACAAATTCTGAGACACGAGAGGCACAACCTCATTGCGACAAGTTTTGAGACACGAGAGGTGCAACCCCATTGTGACAAGTTATGAAACACAAGAGGCACAACCTCATTGTGACAAGTTTTTGAGACACAAGAGGAAAAGCCCCATTTCTACAATTTTCAAAGATATGAAAGGAGAAACCTCATTGTGACAAGTTCTAAGAGATGAGAGGAACATCCCCATTGGGACAAGTTTTGAGACACAAAAGGGACATCCCCATTGAAACTTTAGCCATGACTCTAGCCCTAATTCAAATTCCTTAGAAATGAGTTGAATGAAGTGCCTAGGTTCCCAATACAGTCAAGCGTGGAAATCAAAGATCAATATTTAATCATGATCGTGATCCAACGATAGTTGACTTTTGACAAAACTAGAGCTCTGTGTAATGAGGAAATTGATAGTCTTAGTCATTTTTTGAAGGAATTATCAGATCAATCATTCCATAAGGAAGATTGGAATAAGAAAGAACTAAAATTTATTAATTTAAATGGGATTTGAAATCAATTCAAGTTAATTTCAATAATATTCTATTTTTAATGAAGAGGCACATTGATTCATTGAAGAGACACAATGGTTCAGTGATGCACATCGTTTGGTAAGATATATAAACTCATTAGAATGAAGAATGAAGGGTAAATTAGGAGATATATGAGTATACCTGAAGTAGAGTCAATAGAATATATGAAAGTAAAAATAAAACTACATAGTGAGGGTAGAAGGGAGGAGCTAGGAAGGACTATAGGCCTCTTCAAATAGAAGCATGAAAAAACCAGGGGGTTGGTGCCTCCTTTCAGGTTGGTGCTTAAAACATTTATGGGGTTGGAGCCTCCTTTGAAGTTGGTGCTTGAAGAAACAAGGAGTTGTAGTTTCCTTGAGTAGGTGCTAAAAAACTAGAAGGGTATTTGTGTCTCCTAGAGTTGGTGCTATAAACATGATTGGTGTCCTTCACAATCACAACTTGTTGTTATACAAACATTGTAATTATTATTAATGATAAATAATTAATTATTTTTGAATTCATTGTTAATTTATTTTTTTGGTTGCCCAAAGGGGTTGGATCCAATGGTGGAAAGTGAGGATTTTTTCACCATTGGGCAAGGTTCAATTCTTGTGAGGGCTTACCTAGAGCCATGGGGACACCTTGAGGTAGTGGTCGAACGTGTGGTTGCACCCAAAGATACTATAATAAATGGTATCGTGACCCATGCACACATAAGAGGATCAAAGCCCACCCCCATGTCCTTCAACTTTAAGTCCCCGAGGTGTAGGATAGTCGGTGATAGAGTGTGTTGTTAAGCCACTCTGTGATGTTAAAGTCACCGGTTCGAAACCTGCGGGGACAAAAAATCCAACCATCTTAAGGGTTGGTGTGGCTCAGGCCAAGTGCGATCTCCGAGTGATTTTGACGTCTTAGATGCCCCTGAGTCGCGGTTTCTCAAGCCACAGGTTAATCGCGTAGACAACAGGTCCCGCACAAATTAACAAACAAAAAAAATAAAATTATTTTTTTGGTTGAAAAAGTTTTAAAAATAACTACTAATTGGATAAAAGGTAATACTAATTCACCCCCCCTCTTAGTATTTCCAATAGGATCTTGTTTATATGAAGTATCCTCAACGTGTCAAAAACCTGTTTTGTCTAGTACTGGGGATTTTTTCAATTTCGTGTTAACATTATAAACTTCAAATCTCAATAATATGAATTCTTCTTTGAGCTTCTCACAATCGTATTCTGTTTCAGACATCTAAATCCTCACAATTTATTTTGTTCTTTTTTCTTCCTCAAGTTGAGTATTCAAGGATATGATTTCTTCTTCAATTTTTCTTTCTTGTCGAACAAATTTTTCTTCAAGTTGATTTAGATCCTTAGTTCCTTCCTTGAGATGATCTGTCAAAATATTTTTTCTCTTGTTTTATTTCTTTTTCCGTGCTGCTAGTTTGTCTTCCAAACACTTCTTCTCTTCCAATTGAATTTTCTATTGTCCTTCAATCCTTATGGTTTCTTCTACTTTGACTTTTTTAGAGTTGAGACTTTGATATTACTTCTCGATCAATTATGTTTCATGATTATTTTCCTTTTGAATCTTAGGATTGTCTTCTATTTTATTGGTATTTCCTGTCTCATCACTTCCAATCTTGAAATAAGGGCATTAAATTTCAGGATTTTGTACTTCTTCACAATTAAAGAAAAAATACTCACCTATGTTGACTTCTTCATCATCTGATTTGTCACCTGATTCACTTTCTTTTGTTACTTACCTTTCATAAATATCTTGTAGGTTGTCCGAAATATCTTTGGTTGATGGACACTATCTCACTTTAGTTTTTACTTAATAAGGTAATCCTCCCTTGATAAAATCCATTACTATCTTGTCGTTCCTTTTTAATTCCTTCTTCACTGCAACCTTCATAGGATTATTTGTATCTATGCACCCTATCACAACTGATCGCCAAATATTGTTGACAAAGTGTCCTCAGAGACGCAATTTTATTGATAAGGAAAATATTGATTACAATCGGAAGTGAGGACTCATAATCAACTAGTTAACCTCACTTGAAGAAGGAGCTAGTTTATATAGCTCAAATCTAAACTAAAACCTAGGAGAAAAAACAATAACATAATCACATAAGTATGATAGGTTTCCTTTACATAGAATCTAGGTGTCCTTATCCTAACAAACTAGAATAAACTAATTTCTAAAAAAAATTATACTAGAAAATACTTAGACTGTAGAAATTTAGGATTCTGAGGCTAACAATCACCCCTTTAATCCGAAAGTTCATTTTACAAATACCAAGTTCATATATAAACTTAGTGAACTTTATTCTACCAAGAGGTTTGGTAAAAATATCTGAAGTTTGATTTTCAGACGAAAAAAATTGAGGCTTGAAGATGTATTTGATGATGAGTGATCTGATGAAGTGGTACTTGGTGTCAACATGTTTAGTATTTGAATGAAATAATGGATTACTGGCCATATTTATTGTTGAATGACTATCTATCAATAAGGTAGTTGGTGATTTCTGAGTTTCACCAAGATCTTGTAAAATTCTACATAGCCATACAATCTCACATGTTACTTCCCAAGATCATATGTACTCTACCTCTGCTGAAGAATTGGCAGTTGTTGTCTTCTTTTTACAATTCCAAGATATTGTTTTTGAACCCATATTCATCAAATAACTTGAAGTGGATGTTCTATCATCAATGTCACCTACAAAATCAACATCTGAATATCCAACAAGTGTAAAAAATTTCTTCCTTTTGTAGATAAGAACAAAATCTTTTGTTCCTTGAATGTATTTAAGTACCCGTTTTGCTGAATTCCAGTGACTTTCCCTTGGTTCCTGCATAAACCTTGAAAGTATACTGATTGAATATGACAAATATGGTTGAGTATTTGTCAAATAAATGAGACTTCCAGCCAACTTCATGTACTTTGTACTATTTACCAATTCCCCCCCTTCAAATTTAGAAAGTTTCAATTTCTTCTCCATGGGGGTAAGAGAAGGTTTACAATCTTCCATGCCAAATTTCTATAACAATTCAGTGGCATACTTATTTTTACTAAGGAATATTTTATTAGGATGTTGAGATACTTCAACTCCAATATAATAATGAAGTGTCCCTAAATTAGTCATTTTGAACCCTACTTTAAGTTCTTCCTTAACTTGTTTGATGTGAACTTCATTATGTCCTATTATGATTAAGTCATCAAAATAGAGTACACGTATCACCATGTTCTTATCTTGAATTCGAAAATACAATGTATCATCTGATTCACTTCATTGAAAACCCACCTTTCGTAGGTACTCATCCATTTTTGTATACCAAGCTCGAGGAGCTTGTTTCAAACAATATAAAGCCTTCACAAGTTTGCAAACTTTATGTTCTTGTCCTTCAGCTTCAAAACCTTGTGGTTGAGTCATGAAAATATCTTACTTTAGATCACCATTCAGGAAGGCACTTTTGACATCCATTTGATGTATTTTCCAACCATTATGTGCAACCAAATTGATAACCATTCTTATAATATTCCATTTAGTTGTGGGTGAAAACTTTTATTCATAATCAATTCCTTCCTGTTGAGAAAAACCTTTAGCAACAAGTCTTTCTTTGTATTTGTCAATTTTACCATTGGTCTTGTAATTTACTCGATAAACCCATTTACAACTGATGGGATTAACATCATGTGGACATTCAACTAAGTTCCAAGTTCCATTTGCAAGTACTGAATCATATTCATTAATCATTGCTTCCTTCCATTCTTTATGTCCAACTGCTTCAACAAAAGAAATAGGTTTAGTTGAATCATGAGAAAAAATAGCTTTTTCTCTTGAAGATCCCCTAGTTCTTGTTTTGTTCATTTCATCTAAATGAACATCTTTGAGAAGTTGTTCGTCCCACTTTGGATTCTTATGTTGAGGGTATTGAGGATCTAAATCACCATTATTGTTGAAAAGAGGATTTTCAAAAAAAGAGGTTCTTATTTCATTTGAAATATCTGAGGTTGGAGAAGATTGTTTTGAAGATTCACTATCCGAAGAGTCTTTTGTTGTTTCATTATCACATGAATCAGAAGACCTATTTGATAAAGAGATGTATTTTGGAGAAACAAAGTCTTTTTCAAACCAATTTTTTTTCTTTGACGTGTTCAACTTACCTTTACCCTTAGTGTTTTTCTTCTCTAAACGACTAAGGAGATGATTAATCTCATATAAATTGTTAATTTCAGTTTCATAAAAAATTACATCTCTACTGAGAATGATTTTTCCATCTAAAATCAATATATACCCTTTATTTTCATCAAAGTATCCAATGAAGGTGCACTTCATGCTTCGATTTTCTAATTTAGTCCTCGTTTCCTTAAGAATTAAGGCATAACATGTTGAGCCAAAAAACTTAAGATGATTTACCTTGGGTTTAAAACTATACCAAGATTCATAGGGTGTTTTTCCATCTAAAGTTGAAGTAGGTGATTGATTTCTAAGATAAACTGTAGTATAAACCACTTCAGCCCAATATTTGTCCTCAACCCTTTAAACTTCATCATAGATATTTCCATGCCCATGAGAGTTCTTTTCATCCTTTCAGTAACTCCATTATGGTGTGGAGTATAGGAATTTGTTAGATGCCTCTTAATTCCATTGTTTCGACAATAATCACTGAATTTAATTGAAGTGAATTCACCTCCATTATTAGTTCTCAAGTAAGAAACCTTTTCTCTAGTTTCATTTTCAACCATGTGTTGAAAATATACAAAATTTTTGAAAGCTTCAAACTTTTCCTTTAAAAAGTACACCCATGTCGTTCTAGTGTATTCATCAATGAACAATATAAAGTATCGAAATCCACCAAAATAATTTTCCATTGAAACACATATATCACTGCGAATCAAATCCAAATACTTTGTTGCTCGCCATGAACTAGATGGAAAAGATTCTCGCTTTTTCTTGCCAAAAATACAAGCTTCACACTTGGAATTTTATTTCTTGAAAATTGGAAAACCCTTTACCAAATATTGTGACTTAAGTTTAAAGAGACTATCAAAGTTTAAGTGACCAAATCGAAAATGCCATAATCTGAATGAAGACATTTCAGAATTCATTGTTGTTGCAACCTCTTCCTTTCTTTGGATGATTTTCCCATTAATTCTTAGTAACTTCCCATCTTCATATCTAGTAATTATTCTTTTCAATTTATCCTTATCTGACTTAATCTTCACCAAACCATATTGTATGAGGATTTTATGTCCAACTTGTCTGATTGTGACTAAGGATAACAATTTTTTCTTAAAAGTTGGTACATACCAAAAATTTGAAATCAATGTTTCACCAATTCTAGGGAGAAAGACTTTCACTGAAACTTTTCCTTGAGGTATATGAGTTGTATCATCAACTAAATAAATGGGATTTAGTTGAACATATTTATAATTCCAAAAAATAGTCTCTGCGATAAGTCATATGGTGAGTAGCCCTTGTATCCAATATCCAATCATTTTCAAATGAATCTACATGTTGAACTGCTGAAAAAACATATTCATATTGATCATCCTAGTAATATTGATCCTCTCCATATTGAGTTGATTGTTGAGAATTTTAATTTGATGTATGCTTAAACTTTGGCAATTGATCGTTGCTTGTAAGACAATTTGATGCATAATGACCCATATTTAAACATATTTTACATCTTACTTGACTGAATTTTTTGCATCTTGCTGACTGTGCATTATTATTGTGAGGATTAATTTGAAAATTTTGTTGATGAAAATTTCTACGACCTCTACCTTGAACATGACCTTTTCCACGACCTCAATTAGAAGGTTGCTTCTAAAAATTTCCAAAATTTGATTTTCCTCTTCCTTTATAACTTTCAGCTTTAGTGAAAAGAAAATCGTCTCCTGATTTTTTTTGTTTTCCAAAAGATTAACTATGTTGAGCCAGTAATTCACTAAGTGAATCAAAAGTCACAGTTGATAACTTATTGGTTATTTGCAAAGTCTCAAGAAAATTCTTATAATATGGAGGCAAGTCATTTATTAAAATGGAGACTAGAAAACTATCTTCAAGTTTAGGAAACCTGCCTTTGATGATTTCCTCATGAATGTTCTTAATCCTTGAAATGTATTCTAATACATCACCATTGTCTGCTAATCTTTGTTTAAGTAATTTAATTTGTATATCAACTCTATGATATGCAACAAGAGTATCAAAAATCTTCTTTAACAGATTCCAATCATACCATGTGTTGTTCTTGAGTTTATGTTTTAAGGCTATAAAACATACCGTCAAGGCATCCGTAAATAATTTTAAAGATAAGATTTAGAAATAAGGAAACAAAGAAAGATCAGAGCAGATTCAGTTTCTCAACTGTCTCTGTCTTTCTTCCTGTTTCTCTTGGATGCTAATGTCTTACTCAATAGTATCCCATGATCATTATAACTCATCCCTATTAGTTGTTGTTTGTAAAATAGTATTAAATAAACTTAGGGCAATGCTGGTTTGATCCTGAAGGCCCGGTTCTACGTTAGGTTGTCTGCTACTAGGGACAGTCATGGATGATAAAGTTTAAAAGGTTTATAAATGGGTTTTTAATCAATTGGTTACTTCAGATTTCCAGAGATGTGATTAATGAAAACAATTTTAAAATCTAAAACAATGATGTAAAAACACATTCAAGGTCGTTTCCTGGTTTTGGAACAATTTTGAAATTATAAACAACAAAACACAATACAGAGAAATATAAAGCTTTTATAAAGAAAGAATCTTATATTTCTATTGATGATGATAAAGAAAAACAAGGTTTCTAACAGAGTTAAATATTAAGGAACAGAAGGTTTTACAGGTCTTAAAATTACTAAAGCAATTTCAGAGGAAAGACTATAACACGTTCAACATCCAAACCAATCTGAAATAATAAACAATGATGTATATAATTTCAAATTGATTACTTGTTAGAAAAACATTTAAAAGGAAAATTTAACAAAGCATGATAAACAGGTGAAGATACATAGTTACAAAGTTGCAGGATCCAGAATCTCGTTTGTGATTTATATTCCGATGAACTTCAAAACTGAAATTACAAAAATGGTTATCTCCAAAATTTCTGAAGCCCTTTCTCAGCCTTTTGAAATTATATTTATACCTTTTCTTCAAAGTTTCATGTTGGTAACTAACCAATTCCCTAATATTACGGTTACATAAAATAATGTCAACCGTTTACAATTTTCTTTTAAAATTCTAATAAAAACATTTAAAAAAAAATTTAAGTTTGTGTTGACGCACTTCCTTTTTCTGTTTCAACGCACTGAACACATTTTCCCAAAAACTTTACTAAGATCCTGGGAGCTTCGGGTATCTCATTTGCTTCAAATGAGAAAAATATCCTCTGTAATTCGGGCAACCGACTTTCTATCATACTTTCTGTGAACTTTATTGTTTTCAACTTTAAACTCGAATTCACCATCCACTTGTTGATCTCTGTGATGTTGATTAATTTGATGTTCGAAATCTCTGCTTTATTTTCCTCGATCTCTTCTCTAAACCTCAGCTGATGCTTGGCTATATTGACTTCACCTAATAACCCAGAACAATCATCTGTTCCGATATTCAATGAATCTTTTTCAACGAGATCAAAGATTCCTTGGCAATCTTCATTAACTTCTTTTGTAATTATTTTATATTCAACCAATTTTGATTCCCAGACTTTTATCATTATATCCCCTTTTACCTGTTCAGAAATAGATAATTTCTAATTTTTTCCAATTTCTTCCTTTAATGAGGAAGCCACTGCTTTCTGAAAAGTAGTCCTTGTTTCCTTCGCTTCTCTTTCTTTCTGGAACACATTTTCCATGGACTTATTTGATTCCTGAAAATAATTCTGAATTATTTCCAGATTCCATAATACTTTTTGTTGTTCCTCCTCTATTCTTTCTTATATTTCCAATGCATGTGTCCTGAAATGTCCAAGTTCAACTACCTGGTTAGTAATAAAATTAATCTTATCATGCAACTATTTATTTTCTTCTCCTAGCTTTTGAACTTGTTCCTGTGTGACTTGTATTAGATGTTTTGCCTCATCTAAATCTTTATTTAATTTTTGGATTTCTTGCATATCTTTGAGTCTAGCTTGTTCTAGACCCTTCTGTATTCCCCAACCAATATTTCTTTCATTTTCCTTTAGTCTGTCTTGCAACTGGGTTATTTCTTGATCCTTCTGTTCAATCATAGTTGTTAGGTTTCCTACAGAATATATATTAGTTGATGCTATAGCACCCATTGTTCCTGCTAACTCTGTAGCGAACTCTCCTTCCTTGAGTTTCTTCACATCTATGATAACTCTATGCTTCTTAATTGATCTTTCTCCTATAGGATGAATTTCCTGTTTCAAGACAGCTCTTTGCTCGTTCAAAATGCTTCTTGTTGGGATATCTACCCTATCCAGAGCCCAGCCGATCATATCGGTATATGTCACCAACCTTGGACGTGCAAAAACCTTATGAAGCTCAGTCTCAGCAATGTCTCGGAGGTGATTTTCCGAATCAAGGTCTGCATACTTTAGCTCTTCCTCTAGCAATTCGGTAATTCCAGTCCATGATTTGACGAGTGTATGGCATGTGGAGTGGTATCTGAGATAATATCACCTTCCCGTGCTTCTTCGTTTTTCTTCGGTACTTTTTTAGGCGCCATAGCTCTGCGTTTGTCTTGAAAACTTGTCACATAAAGTGGGTGAGTAAGCTAAACTTTAGAATGAAAATACAGACGTTTCGAATGTTTACTTCGAATATATCATAAAAATATTGAGATTTGTACCTCTGTTACGAAGTTGAAGATCTTAATGCAAAAGATATTTTCGGAGATATTAATTTAATGTCCGTACTTAGGCTTTCTCGGTGTTTTCAAATATAATAGAAACTTACTTAATTGAGCAATGACGCGTTAATGAACACTTCAAAAAAAGAATTAACTTTAAAACAGTTTAGAAAGTAGATTATTAGTGTTAATTTTGAGTTAAATTTGAAAACTTGATTTTTCGGGGTTTCGACACTCTTGATGTTGAAAGATATGTCATCAAAGTAAACCCAATCACCAAAATTGCGATGTATTAATTTAAATTAAAACATTTTTAGTATGTTAATTAATTAAGATTTTATCTTTTCGGGATTTCGTTAATCGGACAATCGGAAATCGGGATTTCGGGAAATCTGATGTCATGAGTCGTTCTCTCATGGAATTGTGAATCCCAAAATCACGAAATGGCGATGGCCCGTTTATTTTAAATATGATTTAACTTATCTTAATCAACTCAGTAATCAAGATTAAGGCCAAAATAAATATTGTTTTTTTTTTTAATTGTGAATTAGGAGTCGGGATTTTGGTGATCGGGATTTCGGGAAACATGATGACAAGATATATGATCTTTTTGAATCCACGAATCCCGATATCGCGATGTGATTAACTTAATTTTTTAAACCCTTTTAAATGAAAATTATGTAATTTGTGTTTTAATTAAGTCTTAAAGTATCGGGATATCGGGAATCGGGGTTTCACAATTTGCTTTGCATTAAAAAATTGTTTACGGAAAACCTCGAATCCCGATTTCTTTAACATTTGAATGAAAAACTCGTAAATTTAAAATTATACTCCTTTTAAATAATTTTTCGTAGAGTGTTTGAAAATTTATATTTTTGTAAACTTTTATCCGTTCTTTATTCAAAAGTAAATAAAAAGGTATCGCGAATTTCAGAAATGATGAAATTTTTCTTTGAGAAAAGCCGAAACCTTAAAAATAAAAATATGGACCTTAGGGATGAACAATTTAAGCTTTGTTTCAACACCATGCATCTTTCAAATTCTCAATTTGAACAAACATGTGTTCAATTACATAAGAACGTAGTAAAGCAAGTGCTTTTTCATCTTTCAAATTCCATTTTTATAAAGAAGTAGCATTGGTGGGATTAGTTGGAGAAGTATCACCATCACATATATCACGCCATAATTCATTATAGATCAAAGTGTTATGCATGTTTCGACTCCAACATTTGTAATTCTTGGGTCCATCTAACTTGTTTGATTTTGTGAATAGGTTGATTAATTTAGACATGATATTTTTTGTAAGATTGCAAGTGAATAATCTGTTAATGTTTATGCCATTATTATAGTTCTTTGCATTTCATTAGATAAGAGCATAATAAGAACAAGATCACTGAGAAATACACATTCACAAGAGACACAACATTTATTCTGGGAAACCCTCTAGGGGAAGAAAACCCAGCAAAAACTTCCTTATCATAAATAACTTATACAATGTTCAAGAGATAACTCAAACCAATACAGAAAGTCCTCCCCAAGAGATGCACCACTCTTCTTCTCCTCTCTCTGGTAATTGTAGCTTTCCTCATAAGATAAATGAGCAAGTGAGTTGTGTGTTTGAAGTGAGGTGCTAGCCTCTTATTTATACAAGACTGGCATGTGTGAAAGGTCACAACTGGCAGGGCCGACCTCTCACTCTAGGTGGGTAAACCCACCTTTAATTAATTATGGGTCTTCCATAATAAATCTTGGGGCCGACTTCTTATTCTTCCCTTTGTAATTGTCCGATGACCAATCCGCAAAAGGGGATTTGGTCTTTATACAACTACCGACAAGATTAATCCATAATAGGGATTAATCCAATAACAATAATAATAATAATAATAATAATGACATGATTAATCCACAATGGGGATTTAATCCAATAATAATAAGAATTCTCTTCACAGTTACATTATTTTAACACTCCCCCTTAACAAGAAGGGTATTCTTCATCAGCATCAGGCGAGAGAGGTCTGCATCATCAATGGCATCTGGAGGACACTATCATCAATATCATCTTGAAACATTGGTTATCATATTTACGAGTCAATGGAAGTTTTCTTCATCGGAAGTATCATCATTCTCGAAAGAATGCTATCATCATCTGCATCAAATATGTATCAGTAAAAATGATACCTCATCACAGCACTAGGCTGGCACATCATAGTACTACACTAGCTCAATGTAACAACAATTAAGCTAGTAGCTTAGTGTCAGTGATATCTTTCTTTACGTCTAACAACTAGGTCAGAAGCAAGTAATATCATCATCTCGCTTTACGTCTAACAACTAGGTCAGAAGCGAGGAATCACATCGTCATGATTTACGCCTAACAACGAGGTTAGAAGCATGACTCATCTTGCTTTACGTCTAACAATGAGGGCAGAAGCAAGGAACACATCAACATCTCACTTTACGTCTAACAATGAGGTCAGAAGTGAGGAATCATATTTCTTTACGTCTAACAACTAGGTTAGAAGCAAGGAATCAGCGGCGTCATGATTTACATCTAACAACTAGGTCAGAAGTATGACTCATATTGCTTTATGTCTAACAATGAGGTCAGAAGAAAGGATCACACGACATCATGCTTTACGTCTAACAGCGAGGTCAGAATCATGACTCATCTTGCTTTACGTCTAACAGCAAGGTTAGAAGCAAGGATCACACAGGGTCATGCTTTACGTCTAACAGTGAGGTCAGAAGCATGACTCATCTTGCTTTACATCTAACAGCGAGGTCAAAAGAAAGGATCACACAGCGTCATGATTTACGTCTAATAGTGAGGTCAGAAACATGACTCATCTTGCTTTACGTCTAACAGTAAGGTCAGAAGTAAGGAATACATCTACTCCCCCTTTCAGGGAAGGTCCTTTCGGACAATACCAAGCTTATCTCAAAAGTGTTCAAACTTTACATGAGATAGAGGCTTAGTCAACACGTCGACAACCTATTCATTTGTGCTAATGTACTGGAGCTTTAAGGCTCCTCTCTGTTCCATGTCGCAGATGAAATGATAGTGGATCTCTATGTGCTTCGACCTGTCATGGAACCCATGATTCTCTTTCATTTTAATGCAACTTTGATTGTCACATAGAATCGCAGTTGCTCTCATCTCCAAATAAAATAGGCATGTCAGCAACTTTCAAATCCATATAGCTTAGCAGCTAGTAGAACATGCGGAAATGTACTTTGCTTCCGCTCTGCTGAGAGAAATACTAGATTTCTTCCTACTCTTCCACGAGATCATAGCTGATCCCAAATGAAAATAACATCCGAAAGTTATTTTTCTATCAGCAACGCTTCCTTCCCAATCCTCATCAGTATATCCACATAGTGTGAAGTCATGATCTCCATCATAGCTGAGACCATAATCCATTGTACCTTTAAGTTATCTCATCACATGTTTTGCAGCCACTAGGTGAACACGTCTGGGCTCTACCAGAAACTGACTCAAGGTGTTTACTGCAAAACATATGTCTGGTCTGGTGTTTGTCAGGTACATCAACGATCCAATAATCTGTCTGTACAGAGTGGCATCTATCAAGTCTGACAAATTATCGACCAGGAGCTTCAACTTTTCTTCCATGGGAGTATTCATGGACTTGCATTCTAGCATGTTGAATCTCTTTAAGATTTCGACTGTGTACTTCCCCTGGTTAAGGAAGATTCTTTCCGGACTCTGCCATACCTCAAGACCTAATAAGTAATGCATTAGACCAAGGTATTTCATTTCAAATTCTGCGGCAAGTCTCTATTTACATTCAACGATGAGATTTTCTTCTCCAGTTAAGAATAAGTCATCCACATACAGTAATAGTATTACTAGTTCATTATCCATGATCTTGAAGTAGATATTTGAATCTTCTTTACTCTTGGTAAAGCCTAAGATCGTCAAGAAATTTTCTATACGGACATACCAAGCTCTGGGAGCTTGCTTCAATCCATATAAGGCTTTCTTCAATCGATAGACATGAGACTTCTTGTCTTCAACCTCAAATCCTTGGGGTTGCTCTATATACACTTCCTCTTCTATAACACCATTCATGAAAGCTATCTTCACATCCATCTGGTGCATCTTCCACTTCATCTTGGTAGCAAGAGCTATAATGGTTCTGATCGAAGTGTATTTGGCCACAGGAGTGAATGTCTCTTCATAGTCGATACCTTCCTTCTG
>ML778987.1:1244842-1257855 GCA_009831015.1 Picea engelmannii
ATATAAGGGGACAAATAAGAAAATAAAAGGGAAAAATGGGGAAAACCTAAAAGAAAAGATGAGTTAGGGTTTAGGGAGTGGATAAAAGAAGGGAGAGGGGGAAAGAAAGGGGACCTTTTTTGAGATTGGTATTGTTATGCTGCCAGACTAGAGACTAGACTGATTTCTTGTAGGAGTTGGGGATTCTCAGCAGACTTGAGTGGTAGCTCAGCCTTGGAGGCGAGCTGAGAAGCTATTTACTCTCTGATTGTCTGTGGCCCCTTTGCGGCTTGGGGGGCTGAGGGGGAAGAAGAGTACCCCTAGCGTTTGGCTAGGAGGTACCGGTGGGTTCTTTGCGGTCGGCAAGCAGGAGCAGGAGTTGCAGGAGCGCAAGAATCATTTGTTTCCAACGTTGAGGGCACAGGTATATAAATCTCTAGGCGTTTTTGTCTTGCTTTGTGTGTTTATGAACTGTAGTTAATGGTATTTGTGCAAATTTATATTTTCAGCGGTTATTTTTATTCTGGCACTTGTTGCTATACATCTCTACTTGGGCGCTAGCTAAAGGATTCTTGTAGGGAAGTTTCACCTCTGTTAGAATAAATGGGAAAGGAAAATTTTATATTATTATTGTGTTTTATATTATACGGGGGCGTTTGTTCTTTCTTCCAGTTGGGTTTCGTATTTATTACCGTGGGCGTTTTTTTTTTTTACCAGTGGGTTTTCGCTGTTTTTATACATGGGCAAATTTTTACCGTAGGGTTCGATTGGTTTATTCAATGGGTGATCTGTCCTTTTCGTGGATTTTCGTTTATATGCAAGGGAGAATTTTCACAATAGGGTTCAATTTTATTTTATGGCTGGGCGTCTCCTTAGTGACCTGGGCGTCTTTGATCGGGATACTCCTTTTTCCACCAGCCCTAAGAAATAGAACTCATAGAAACTTTATGAAGTTAGAAAACTATATATATAACGTCTTGCCCCTATGATGGGTGTATAATCTGGATGTCCTCCTGTTACCGTGCTCATATATTATCATCCTGAACATTGATCTGCGCAAGACATGGGAAGAAGCATAGCATGATCAGTTCCACTCCATAGTTGTTTCGATCTCGGCTATTCATGGTATCCTGGCAGATTTTAACCCTAAGTCGACTATCCTAAAAAGAGTTTCACCGAGGGGATTTAAGTGCATCTGGTCCGATTTAATCATTGAATATAGTTGTGTACAGGTATGTAGATTTCATGTCTTAGAATTTTTGTGTTCGGCATATATCTAAGACTCTGACACAGTTTGTACTACTGGTAGTGAATCGTAGAGTAGTATGTCTTAGGGTTTATTTTGGTAGCTATTGTCAGTTGTACCGGCTGAGAATGGATTATTGATGTACTGGGCGTTCTATAACTTTTACTTATGTTCGCTTGGAAATTAATCTCTTTCAATCATTTTTCTTCTTCAAATATCTTCTAAGATTTCGTTTACGCTTGGAAAACAAGTAATACCTAAATGCACTTTATTGTAAACAAATTTCTTGTTTAAAAAAACAATACATTACAAAATTACAAGTGAATTATCTTGAATGAATAAAATCAAACTAGTGATATGCGATCTGTGAAGGTTTTCAAGGCTCTGCGTATTGCATCCCTGTGTAAACCTTAAAATCTTGGCGTATTGCATCCCTGTGTAAACCTTAAAATCTCAACGTAATTGAATCTCTGTGTAAATTCTTAGACCCCGATGTAAAAATTTTACCTCAGCGCATGTTTGGTTGTTTTTATTTTCTTCTCTGCGTAAGTATGCAATGGCCTCTGCACGCCTTCCTGGGCATCCCCTTGCTGCATGGAAACTCCCTCCTGACCGAGTCTCGAATCTCCATAAATTCGTGGCCTGTCACCCATGCCTACACTCCCCCCAAACATTTTCTGCATGTTGTCTTGTCAGTCGCCCTTAACTCTGGCAGTGCTGCCTCTCAATTGCGACTCTGGCTGCACTCTCGGCGTGTTGGGTTTAAAAACGTGTTGCATTAGGTTTTTGAGGTGAATACATTGACAAACTCACTCATTTGGGTAAGAGTAAGATTATGGCCTTTTAAACTAGAAAAATGATAGCGTCACCGATATATCTAAACCTGATGATTAATTTATATTGTCATTTAAAAATGTTGTTATTTTTATTTTGGCATTTAAATACTGTGATTTTTATAGAATGTCCTTAAATATTGTTATTGTTAAATATGGTCATTTAAATATTGTTATCGTTATATTAGTGGAGTGGTCCTAGAATTTAGGGGGGGTTACCGAAACATCCTTGTTATCCTTAACTAGAAAATAGAACACACAAAAAATCATGTTATCTACTTGAATGTTATTACGATATGAAGATTATTGTATGGTAATATAGGAAGGGTTCTTGTAATTATTTCTCAGAACGAGTGTTAATAAAGATGTTTAGGCAATGAGACAATTACAGCAATGCTAAAGTTAATGCTTTTATTTAGTGTTAATTGTTTTACCATAATGACAATGTAAAGAACTTTTGAATGGTGTTATTAGATCATGGAACTGATTGAGGTGATGCAAGACTAAAGCTAATGCTTATGTTTAAATATTATGGTTTTACAGTAATGAAAATGTAATGAACATTTACTGGTTATGCTAATAGCTATATTGAGCTAAGGGTTATGGAATCAATGTTTATGGAACTTAAGGTTTACGCAAATGTTGTATTGAATATTTATGCTAATAGTTATACGGAACTAAGGTTTATGCTATTAGTTATAGTGAACTCATGTTAAGGAATCAAGGTTCATGGAACTAATGTTTATGCTAATGTGTGTGGACTGGTTAGGTTATGCTAAGATTGGGTAGTTCATTTTTATTCATAATCCAATAAAATGTGAAGCTCCTGGTTATTTTATTGGAAGGTATTTAGCATTTAAGGGTGAGGATGTGGTTATGTTATGCGAAGATTAGTGTAGTACCATGGATAACATATAAATGTAATGATGTAGATTATTTTAAGATTGGAAGTTATTTGGTAATATGTCGTTAATTGATAATGTTTATGTTATTTTAAAGTTTCTTGGTAATGGATGGCATTTAATTAGGATGGCTATTAAATAAATTTACCATATGCTCATGTTAAATTTAGCGTTCAAGTTATGGCAATTGTAGTAAAGATATGGTGGATTTAATGTGATGGATTAATGTTAGGTTAGTTGATTTAAGATATACCATGGTGTTGTCTTTATGAAAAAGTTAATGTAGTTGTATTTTATGGAGGTCACCTATTGATGATGGTGCCTGTTATTGTGCAAAGTCCAGGTGATATAATTTAATGCGTATATTAGTTCGTGATAGTGGAATTGTAATGTTTATTATTAAGGACGAGCTTATATGTTGACACATTCTAGATTTAAGCACAATAGAATTAGTCGGAGTTAGTAAAGGAAGGGGGTTGTTCTTAAATTTCAGGTGGTACTCGGTGGGTAAACATTCAGTGTGCTTGGTCTGCTTGTGTCGGGCGGAAGGTAGACACCCCCTTGTAGCATTAGTATTTATGTTTGTGTGTAAATCCGGTGGAAGGAATCCAGTGTCGTATCAAGAGTCTCGGGCTGTTTAAAGGTACAGTTCCACTCTTGCAACACACTCTGAGCCGTATCAGTAGTCTCGGGCTATTTAAGGGCACAGTTCCACTACTGTGACTCTACTGTTGGATTCCTTCATTCTGTGACAGTACTGTACCTAACCCCTGGTGTCTTTTTCTGCTTATAGTTGCTAGTTTCATGCCTTATGTCCAGGGGCGTTTATTTCTTGTTGTCACTGTGATACGTCGGGTCGTCTTGTTTGTGTTTGTCTTACTTGCGTATTGTTGGTTCGAGTGGTGATGTAGAGTCGAGGGGGTTGTTTCTTCTACACGCGCGCACACACTTTTAAAAAAAAATTAGGCACCTGTTGTCAGCTTGTTGTCATAACGAGGAGGGTTGTTACAGTGAATCAAAAGTAACTTTATGAACTTGGTCACACATTTGACTCACACTTAGAAGATTATGTTTCATATATTCTACCAGTAGAACATTTTGTGCCTTTTTATTCTTGTTCCCAATTCAGACTATGCATTCTCCAATAATTTTGGCTGAATTATCATTTTCGAAGGAGATTGATCCATTTCTTTCCTTTCGCAATGTAAGAAATTTGTCTCTATCACCTATCATGTGTTTTGAACACCCACTGCCAACATACCAACCGTGTTTCTTCTTCTTATCTTGTAGAGTGACTATGCATTCTTCATTGCTATATTGATATTTCTTTCTTATCCATGTCATTTTCTGAGGTTCTTATCTGTGACTGTTGTTATTCTGTTGAGGTTCTTTAGGAGGGACTGACATTCTACAATTTTTGGCCATGTGTCCAAAATTGTTACATTTTTAACATTCCACTTCAGTGCTCAAAGATTCAAACATGTTGTAACTTATTCTTTGTGTTTCACTAGGTATTCTTGAGTAACCCCTTTGTGTATGAATCTTGAAGTTGTTATTGTTCTTGTTGTTAGCTCGCAATTCACATCTTTATGTCCAAAATTATTACATGCATAACATAAACCAAAAAATATAGTTTGATACCTGGGAGTTGAAGATATTCTGAAAGAAGGTTCTCTTATGAATCCTTCTTCTTATTGAGGCCTATATGTCTATTGTTGATTCTGAAATTTGAATCTTCTTGGTGGAGGAGTGTTCCTGTAATCTTCCTATCCCCTTTGATTGTTTCTGCATAGATTTTTGGATTTGTTTCTTGATCTATTGTTTTGGAGATTGATCCCTTTTCTGTCTAATTGTATACAAGTCCAGACTTGTCAAGATGAGATTTTTTATTGCTGATAATGTCATCCAGAACTTTTGAGCTATTCTGCATATTTTTCTTTTGAATATCCTTTATTAGTGTGATAATTGTTGCTTCCAAGTTTTCAACGATCTTGTCCTTTTATTCTAGTTGTTCTTTGAGTTCTTCTTCAATTCCTTTATCTTCTTCTATTTGAACCTTCAATCTTGTGATCATTTGTTCTAGTTCTCGAGTGTCCTTTTTCTTGTCTAGTTCTACTTGTAGCTTCTTGTTTTTCTTCTTTTCTCTTCTGATAACTTCTATGGAGCACATTAATTCTTATCAATAGTCAACTTATGCCTCTTCAATTTTGTCTTCGACTTCTTCATATCCTTCTTCGGCTTCTTCATATTCTTCTTCAGATTCTTCTTTGTTAGAATCTTTTACTGCCATGAATAGAACTCTTCATGTCTATTTGTCATTGATTTCATCTTCATCTGATGATGAGATGTCTTCTTTGATGCATAATCTTTTCTTGAAATATTTCTTTGTAGTTCTTTTGCCTTTATATGTGTGTTTTCCTTTTAAGTAACCTTCATCATTTCTCTTTTTCTTATGAGGAAATTTGTTAGCAAAATGACTAATACCATCACAATTAAAACAAATTAATGGAAGCTTACCTCTATACCTACCATTGGTTCCCTTGTTAAATCTTTTGATGAAGTTGGCCACTTCTTAATCATATTCCAAGACGTCGTTGTTGTTGCTATATTATTCTTGTTTCTTTTTCTTTTGTTTTGATCTTTTGATTGCTTTCAAGGTTGCTTTTTTTGCATCTGAATTTTCCTATTCAATTCTCATTTCATATGTTGTGAAGATTCCATTCAGTTCGTCCATGCTTATTGAGTTAAGATCTGATCTTTCTTCTAGTACTGATATCTTAGGGTTGAATCTCATAGGAAGATATCTTAGTACCTTTTGAACAATTATAGATTCTTCGATTTATTCTCCCAATCCTATGATTTCATTCACTGTTTCGTCAACTCTTAAGACATAGGATGCAATATTCTCATATTACTTCATTTTTACTTGTTTGAACTCAGCTCTGTAAGTTTGAAGTTTTGATGCTTTGACTTTTGTATCTCCTTCATAAATATTTCGAATCTTGTCCCAATCTCTTTGGCGGATTTACAATGTGAAACTTTGGTGAATACTTTTTCACTGAGACCATTCCAAAGTGCATTTGTAGCTTTGGAATTATTCTGACCAAGTTTCACTGCTTTGTCATTTGTTTGTGGAATTGCTCGTACTGTGTATCCATTTACAATTGATTTTCAAATTTCAAACCCATGTTCTTGTATATATGTATTCATCCTTATGCTCCAAAAAACATAATTTTGTCCATCAAAGTGTGGTATTCCATTTTTATATGAGTTTTTACTCTCCATGATCTACCCTTCAGTGGTTAAACTGATTTCTGAAGAAACCTTCTCTGATACCAATTGTTAGATTATTGAGAAGGGAGGTGAATCAATAATAGTGTAATTATAATCCCTTTTCTCCAAATAATCCAAGAGTTATATCAATGTAGAATTATTATCCAATGATGAGAAATAAGAAATGAACAATCACACACATACACAGTACACCAGTTTTTTACATGGAAACCCAAATCAGGAGAAAACTACATAATGCTTTATATTATATATCTTGAAGAATTACATTCATTGGAAACATCAACTTCCTTTGTTTTCCAACTGCAACTGGAAGGAGGCTCAAACCCCCTAGTTTCTCAGGCTACAACCTGAGGGAATCTCCAACTCCCCAATTCTCCGGATACAACCAGAAGGAGGCTACAAACCCCTATGTTCTTCGGCTACAATCGGAAGGTGGCTACAACCACCTGTCCTTGCCCCGTCCAACCTCCCTGAGGTAGAAGTAGTATGATGGAACCACTGTCAAACTATCACTGTGAGATATATAGTTGTAAACCGGTGCCAATCAATCTATACCAAACAACCTGTACCAATAATCTTAACCATGCATCAACCATCAATCAACTTGTACCTCAACCTGTAATCAACCTGTACCATAAACAAGTGCATCAACCATGCACCAACCTATACCAAATAATATGTAATTAACCTATACCATAAACAAGTGCAACCAACCATGTACCAAGTATGTACCAATCATGTGTCAGGTAATCATAAACTATGACTCAACAATATGTACCAACATCATCAACTATACACCTCATGTATGTGCCAACTCATCAACTACTTGTCTCAACCATGTACCCAACTTGTACCTCAACCATAAGCCCTCATCAATTTCATCATCCAAATATGATTTGTAACTCTATAATAGATTTTTTGTATATGATCACATACCTACAAACCTTCCTTAACTTTAACAACAAGAGACTAGCATTTTCATCAAACGTTTCTTTAGTCTCACAAGACTAGTTTTGGATTAGTCAACAACCCTAACTTGAAATAATCATAACTTTGTACCTGTAACGAATAAATCTATGAAACTGATATACAATGTTATTCAGTGTGTTTTATGCAATTCCTCCAGGTTTCACTACTTGGAACCTCTCATTAAAGGAGTTATGGAAAAAATGGCACACCTTATTAAATTGTGTCTTATTGTAGAGAGAGACCTTGTAGAGCGTGCCCCACGCAGAATATTTGTTGAATTGATATGAACATATTACATGGAATACTAAAAAATATACTCAAACCAAAATATTTTGTCTTACTAAATTTGGATCTGTTATGAATAAGTTATGACATTTTTACCCAAAACACCTATTTTTGACTAGTTTCAGGACTAGCCATAAACCCTATTTTCCACAGAGTGTAACTCCAAAACTACAACGACCCACAAGATGATTTTTTTACCATGGATACTTGGATGTGTTTCCTCAATGGAATAGAAATTTCATGGTCTGAATCATTCTAGAAAAAAGTTATTTTGAAAATGGTGAGATGACTTGAAGAAACCATAACTTAGAAAGCATCATCAAAATAGTTTATCCTTCCTTGAATTCTGGCCTTATTTTCTTCACTTTCCTCATAAATTCGACTTATATATACTTTGGTTACCTCAGAAACCTATAGGTATTGAATATTCTCAGGTGTGTCTTATATTATAGAGCCTTGCCTTTTATTTATACTCTCCAAGTAGCTTCCTTAAAAACATCTTCTAGGTCACTTTGCCCACTTTCCTTATTTTAGGTTAACCCACTTCTAATTTCTCGAATTAATTTATTTTGTATTCACTTTGAATTATAGTACAATCATCACTTCACTTTATTATTTACCTTTTAAAATATTTTAAACCACTTTGACTACTTTGACCTTTTAGGGCTTCTAGATGACATATGAGGATCCTCCAACTTCGTAAGGCCATAACTCTCAAACCGAGAGGAGTTATGTGATGTTACACATACCAACAGAAATGGAATGACATGTAATATCCATATAGAATAGTATTACCTAAAAATATATCAAAACGCATATCGTTATCCATCAATCAAACTTGGGTCCATTACCCAAATCTGGGTTCTCCAACTTCTCATGGCCATAACTCTCTAACCATGAGGAGTTATGTGACGTTCCACATACCACTAGGAATGGCATGCTAAGAAATATCCATATAGGATAGTTTCACTAAAAAAATCACTAGTGTTCATCTCATTATTCCATAAATAATCATGGGTTATCTAACCCTACTTCTAGGATAACTCAATCCGCAAAGCGTCTTCCCATGAGGGCTTTCACCATAAGGGGACCACTTTGGAGTTCATCCATTTATACTTATTATCAACCATGAAAATACAATAATGATTCATCTTTACATCAAACAATATTGGGTCCATTACCCAACCTTTTTTGTATAGGTCTTTCTTCAAGGGTTGACATCAATGACAACCAACCTTAATCAACAATATGCTCATTGTTGCATTTTCCTCCTCCAGTTTCTTTTTAATTTTTAGGGTTTCCAACTGGGAACCTATTGTGCTTAAGATATATGTCTTGAAGTTCTCTAAAATGTTCCCTATCTCTGATCTTGTGATACCACCTCAAATAATTGTTTTTAAGTTTCTATTATAAGGGTCCTGAACATTCTTTCCTGTTTTATCTCTACTCCTCGAGTAATTCTTACACATTTCATAGATTTCGACAAATTTTTTATGAGAGATTTCACATGATGCCATAAGGTTAAGAATCTCTAGGTATTCTTATGAAATCCCCTTAAGAAAAATATCTCTAACTACATCCTTTGAGAAGTCATGGAATTTTGACTTCTAGGAGATGTATGCAAACCGCTCTATATAATCCTCGAGATTCTTGTCTTCGAATTATTGGATTTTGAAAATATCATTACGAGATTATTTGGTCTTGAAGTAGTATTGGTACTTCTTAATAAAGATATATTTCATGGATTCCCAAGACCTAATAATAGATTCTCCCAACCCCATGAACCATCTTAGTGCAGAGTCCTTGAGGGTGGCAGGAAAGAGTTTTATTTTCTGCGCATCTTGTAAGTAGTTGTAGATCCTACACAATATGTCGAACTCAAATAGGAAGGTATCTAGATCTTCACTTCTTTTACCATAAAAGGTGGGTAGTGCTAAGAAGAGAATATTTTTCATATTGACATTTGGGGTGGTGTCCAAAATTGGAAACCCGAAGGTAGTTTCATTTTGGTTTCCAGCTTCTTCTCCCTCCCTGTGTCTTACATTGTTATAATCCTCTTGGTCATCCATACTATTTTGGTTTCCAAAAATATAGTACCTAAGTGGTTTTATCCTTGAAGAGAACAAGGTATCCCTCTGATGGAAAGGTCTTCCTACTACTTGGTTATTTGGGACTCTACTCGAGTCAGTTGAGATTATTGGTGCCAAAGTTTCTATGTCAATTTGAAAGAAAATTATGTTAGTTGAACTACCAAACAATGTATTCACCTGTTCAGGGTCTATGATGTCTTCAAAGTTAGGATCTCCTGATGGTGGTAAGAAAATAAAGGTTGTATTGTTTGGTTCTGTGGAAGGCTCGAGTGGTATTGCCTCCTTTCCCAATGTTACTGATGCTTCAATTTTCTGTTCTATAATTCTCCTTGTCTTAGCCTCTTCAGAGACTACTTTATCTCTTTGGGTTGAGGTAGTTCCTGTTTTTCAGTATCGATCTACGGGATTTATGAGTGGAACATTCCTTCCCCCAAAAAGGTTGGAAGAAAATTTGGTTGAAAGATCTGATTTAGATTTAATGTATCTACATTTTGGGTCTCTAGGTCTGTTCATGAAATAAAACAAAAACAAAAATAAAAACTACCATTGGGTTTGGGGGAAACTGTTATAGCAGATGCACAGGTTCTTACCTCTCATCCTAAAGTTCCCCCGCCACAAAACTAATGCTAAGGTTTATAAATGATCTAATTCCTAACTATTTCCTACCTTGAGACAACTCCTCAACAATGGCGCCAAAAATGATGGGTTTTCTATGTGTACTAAAAAACACCAAAAACCCTCAATTAAATTGTCAACCTGGGGTAATTAAACTTAGAGTTGTAGAACTATATGTGCCAAGGAAGAAAGGCTAGAGGTAGTATAGTCTAACTAAGGAAATGGGCTATCTAAGGGATAATCTATTCAAGCAAATACTACTAATGATCAAACCCTACAAATAAACTTTAACTAATTACCCTAAGTAACTTTTGAACAAAGGATCGATGGATAGTCCTAAGAAAGAAAATGGAAACCCTAATTAAAGAAAATTAACTTAATCATGGTAATAAGCAAAATAAAACTATCTTATTTAATCTATCTAATGAGCAATAACAACAACAAACTACTTTAATTAACCTACGCAAATTCAATAAGCAACAACAAGTAAGTAAATAAACAAGCAAGCAACTACCCTATGAAAGCAAATAGACAAGCAAGCAATTAACTAACTAACCTATGATAGATTCTACAACAAATAAACTAATCAAGATTACTCAATAAGCAACTAATCAAACTAATAAGCAAGTGAACACTATTCTTAAATTAAACTTCATAATTGATTCTAAATTACGAAAGGAAATCTTAATCTACCAAATTCAAAGCATCATAAAAATGAAAGTAATCAACAAATAATATTTAATCTACGATAAGAAAACTATTCTTTAATCTACCAAAGAAAGAAGACTATTCTCTAATCTACAAAAGCAAGGAAACTATCCTCTAATCTATAAAACCAAGAAAACTCAAATATAGTGTTGATGGTTATGTCCCTAGTGTCTTATGATATCACAATGACACTTAACTATTAACGATAACTCAAGAGGGATAAACTCAATATTGACTTCTATAGAAAAGTGAAAAGTGTGAATTAGACAATCCAATGAGAACTTATCCATTATAGAAGCAACATCAACTACCTTGCATAACCATGTGATTATTCAATCTATACATTAATCATCAACAATATAAAAACACTATTCTATTTATTTCAATTGCATTCTATGCTAATTAAGAAAATTCATACTAATTAGATTCATAACTGAAAACTAAACTCAATAATCAACTTTGAATTGAAATTGCAACCTAAATCTAGAAAAGGAAATTACATAAAGTAAACTAAACTAATCCTATTTTAACAATTCAAATTGCAAAAGAGGAAATAATCATAAAACATAAATCGAATTCTATTTTTATTTCAGTATATGACAAGAAAAGAAATAAGAAAACTATCTAACAACTAGATAAGCAAAACTAAACACCAATTAGATAATCAAACTAGAAATGAAAACTAAAACTAACAACTATCCATCCACCGAAACTTGCCAAAGAAACCATGAACTAGAAACTTTGTTTTAACTCTGTTTTTAAACTATATTTCAGCATATGAAAAATCTAAATACCATCTAATTATACACAGAGGTTAGTATCTAAGAACTTGTAAGTTTGTTTCCTATCAACTAAAAGGTCATTTCATATTAACACTAGCCTCCATAATAACCTGCAAAACTGAAATAAAGTAATTAAATTATGAACAACAATTTACACAGAAAATAAAGAGAATAAAACTCATGTACAGGAAACAAACGACATGGCAATTACATTGTATGAATTCGTAAACTAATTGACTAAATATTCACCCAGACTATTGGTGGGCCCCCCAACAGGTCGTGGCTACTCTTCAACGATAAATCACAAGCTCAAGCAACACGAATTCAACATTAAAATGAAAAGTGAAGTTTTACACAGTTTTAGCAAAATATATCTGAAAATGGAAAAACAGAGTTGAACTATTCTTTTGTTCTCCTCTAACTATGTATCTGACCACTAATGTGGTATTTATAGAGTTTACACACTAAGAGGTTGACCACTGGAAGGGTTGGCGTCCTCTAAAAACAACAAATCGCATTTAATGTGTCTTAACCACAGGTGGCTTCTAGAAACAAAGTGAGCCAATAAACACCTAGCATAACAACCCAATATGGGTTGTCAAAAGCTCAGTAGTTGGAGGCCACGAACATAAAAAAAAACCATGTCTCTAATGCTCCCATCATTGCCCGTTGATATGATAAACACCAAATACCCCATGGTTTTAGTGTAGGACGGAGTGTCGGACAGAGTGTTGGATGGAGTATCAGACGGAGTGTCGGATGGAGTAACGAACGAAGTTCCGGATGCAAAAATGACCTTCGATTTTTCCCTGTGACACACAGAACATGAATTAGTTTCCTGAAATCATTAAAACATGCTGAATTATACTCAAAACCATCGTAAAAAATAAATCATACATACCTGGTATGAACCACGACGATTTAACACAAAAACTCTTCAAAACAGGAAAATGCACATACAATATTGGTCAAAAAGGGTCTAATCAACATCATTAAATTAACCATATCGTGGGCCCAACATGTCTTATTGGGCAAGCTAGTCTTTGATCAGGTAGATCTCGGTGTAATACCAAGATGTGTTGGTGTGTGATCATCTTCCTCTCTCCCAGGATGGTCCATAGGACCTAGGAGAGACCATGAAGATGGTCATGACCCCATTGTATGATGTGTTGATACTGAGAGGGGGGTGAATCAGTATCAAGTAAAATTTAAAACCTTTTTCAAATTATACTTAAACCATTCAATTATATCCAATGAGAAATGAACAATAGTATAAGAGTTACACCAATACACCACAATACACCATGCAC
>ML778987.1:1263856-1275247 GCA_009831015.1 Picea engelmannii
ATTGGTATCATATCATGTCTTCAAGAAATAGTTTAACCACTGTATGGATATCATGGAATACAGTAATATTGGAGCACCAAGGTTTGATGGAAAAAAATATTCCTTTTGGAATAAAATGATGGAAAACATTTAACAGGAACATGGATTTGATGTTTTGAAATCATTAGTAGATGGATATATAGAACTAACCACTTCCCCAACTGAAAAAAATGGAAAGAAACTCAAAGAAAACAATTCAAAGGCTAAAGGCACCATTCTGAGAAGTCTAGATAATTTAGTATCTGTCAAGGTTATGCATTGCATGACTACAAAGTATCTATGGGATAAACTTCAAAATATTTATGAAGGAAATTACAAAGTTAAGGGAACTAAGCTTCAAATACTTAGAGAGAAATTTGAGAAATTTAAGATGAAGGAAGATGAACACATTGCAACCTACTTTCTATGAGTTAAAAAAATAGTGAACATGATGAGAGGAATTGGAGAAGAATTTGATGAATCAATGATTGTTCAAAAGGTTCTAAGATATCTTCCTATGATATTTTATCCTAAGATAACATCCCTCAAAGAAAGAACAAATATTGACATTTTGAGTATGGAAAAGCTACATGGAATATTCACAACTTATGAAATGAGGATAAAACAATATAACATAGTCATGACGGAAGAATAATTCAAGAAATCCAATAATACAAAGAAGAAGAACAAGCCAAAGTCAAACCAAGATTCTAGCTACAATGACGATCCAAAGGAAGATGAAGAAATTGAAAAATTCATGAGAAAGTTGAAAAGAGGAACTGACAAGTACAAAGGTGTGCTTCCATTTAAATGTTTTAATTATGATGGTATTGGTCATTTTTCTTCTAAATGTCCTTATGCTAAGAAAAAAGGTAGTAATGGAGAAGAAAACCCTATGAAGAAAAATAAAAATCAAAAGGGAGACAAGATAAGAAACAAAAATAAATTCTTAAACAAAAAATCTACTCAAAGGAAGACAACTCCTTATTAGATGAGGATGATGATAGTGATAGTGATTCAAAAAGAGTAATCTTAATGGTAGTAGAAGATGATGAATAAGATTATGAATAAGAAGGTGAAGTTGATCTCAGAGAAGAATTAATCAGTTACTTAGAATAACTAGGGTAAGAAAGAAACAAAATCAAGTCACTCAAGGAAAAATTAAAGAAGAAATCGAGTAGATAATCCCGAAGTTAAAAATCCAGGTAGAAGAAGCAAAACTTATTGAAGAAACACTCAAAAATCAGTTAGAAGATAAGGAGAAGATGATTGAAATTTTGGAAGCAGAAATAGTCACCTTAAGAAAACATCTTCAAAATAAATACATGCAACATAACAACACCAAGATATTGGATGAGATCATCAACAATAAAATGCCATACTATGACAAGTCTGGGCTAGGATACAACCAGATGCATACTGAGAAAGGTTCAAGCTCCAAGACAATATATTAGGAAGCATAACAAAGGAACTATGCATAAATAGTTAGAGGTACTAAAGAGGAAAGTTACAAAGGAACTAGACCAACTAGAATCTTCATAACACATAGCCAACAATAAACAACATCGCAAGAACAAGAAGGCTTCATAAGATCAACACCATTCTGAATACCCCCTACATCTAGGTATCAAACTATTTTTCTTGGTTTATGCTATTATTGTAACAATTTTAGTCACAATATGCAAATTGTATATCCTATGCCAAGAATAGAAGTAACCGGGAAGGCCATTCAAAAAACAATTATCCTAGAAAGTCACATGAAGCTCAGAACAAAAAACACAACAGTTTTGGTTCACTAAGTAATGAAATAGAATGCTATAAGTGCAACAATTTTGGATGCACAACCAAAGATTGTAGATTGTTTGTTCGTCCAAAGGAACCAAAGAAGAATAGATACATTCATAAACATGAACCACAAAGGATATGGAGAACAAAGAATGATCAATTCAACACTGAAGAATGCTCACTTTCTCTACAAGTGCAACACAAGAAAAGTGGGTATTATGTTGACAATGGTTGTTCGAATCATATGACAGGTGACACGAACAAGTTTTTGAATTTAAAGAAGTAACAAGATGGATTAGTTTCATTTGGAAATGAAAACTCATCCATAATAATAGGTAGAGGCACAACCAAGCTTGGGAGAAAAGATGCCAAGGTAAAAATGTTCTACTAGTCGAAGATATGAAGTACAATCTTCTGAGTGTTAGTCAAATGTGTAATCAAGGACACAAACTTTTGTTTGACTCAAAAAAATGTGAGATTAGAAAAGAAGGATCAAGCAAAATGGTATCCACAACTAGAAGAACTTCAAACAACATATATGTCCTATATGAGATTGGAAGGGGAAAATGTTTCTTAGAAAAGGAAAATTAAAGTTGTCTTTGGTACAGAATGATGGGTCACATGTGTTGATACTGAGAGGGGGGTGAATTAGTATCAAGTACAATTTAAAACCTTTTTAAAATTATACTTAAACCATTCAACTATATCCAATGAGAAATGAACAATATTATAAGAGTTACACCAATACACCACAATACACCATGCACAATATATGAGAAATAAGCAATAGTTATTGTTCGAGGGAAGTAATGACTTCCAAAGGTAGCTACAGGTTCCAAATGTAAAGGGAGGGATAAACCTCCAAGAGGAAGAAACAATCCTCCAATATGAAGATAAATTTTAACTCTCCATCCTTGCCCCTTCCTTCCACCCAAGAATATATGAGAGATAAAAAAAATTTACATTAAATCATCACATAGAACCTGATAATGCTTCCAAAGACTTCTTCAATTTTTGAAATTCTTCAATTCTTGGAGTACTCTGATCCTGTAGATAATATTACTCAATGTATTCTCTAAAACGCCTCCAAGTTTCACTCCTTGAATCCTCCCCAAAAGGAAGTTATAGAAAGAATGGTAGACTTTATTCAATTCCGGTTTATTCAGAAGACCCAACTTGTACAGCATGCCCCGCGCTCCATATTTAACATCCAATTCTGAAACTCTCACAAAAGAAACTTAAGTCTGTACTATTTCCAATGGAAGTGGTCCCACTACATTTGGATTTTGTATGAAGAATTTATGACTGTTTTACCCGGAACACCTATTTATTGACTAGCTTCAGGACTGGTCACAAACCCTATCTTCCACAGAGTGTATCTCCATAATTATAGAGAATCAAGAGTTGAAATTTTTACCAGAGGTACCTTGATATGTCTTCTCAATACCATAGTGATTTGACCATCTGAATCTTTATATAATTACATTTATAGTAAAAATGGTAAGATGACCTAAAAATAACATACCTTAGAACACTTCACCAAAAGACTTCATCCTCCCTTGAAATCCGTCCCTTTTTACTTCTGATTTCCTCTGAAATTCAACATTAGGGCCGACCTAACAATTTCTTATTTTGTAATTCTTTTCTTTAATTATCTTCAGGGCCTACATGTACTTCCTTCTTCAATTCACTTTGTCATCTTCAAAATTGCATTTCTCCTCAACCATGAGGATCCACGTGACGTGCCACATACCACCGAAAAAAACATGATGTATACTATTCATCCATGGGTGTTGTATTTGCATGTGCATTTTCCTTCATTTCCAAATACCTTCATCAATATTGCGGTCCAAAACCCATGACTAGGGTTGACATCAATGACAACAACCAATCTTCCAACAATCTCCCCCTTTGTCATTGATGGCAACACTCATGTTCCCCCTATCATCATGATCACAATTTCTCCCCCATTTTGACATCAATGGAAAATGTTAGGGCTGCTCCCCCTGAGTTTAATGGAAAAATGTAACTCTCTTCATTGGGGCTGCTCCCCCTGAACATGTGGCACTCAATAATACTTCATCCTTATTTTTTGTCTTTGGGACTTTTTATTCCTTAGAATCCTTTTGTGTGGCTTATGTCTTCTCTCTCTTCTTCATGTCTAGGATGTATATGTTTTTCGGTCTTCTTGTTGCAGTTGAAACCAATCTTCCTGAGTTATTTTCACTATTTTTTCATTTTCAGGAATCAAATGTAAGAGTGTATCCTTGATCACACATTTTACTAACGTTGAGTAGATTATGATTCAAGTCTTCAACCAATAGAAAATTCTTTTCTTTTACATTTTTTCTTCCAAGCTCTACTACACCTTCTCTAAGTATTTTGGCAGATGAGTCATCTTCAAATGCAACATTGTCACCCTTTCTCTTCAAGCTGATGAATTTTTCTTGATCCCCGGTCATGTGTGAAGAACATCCACTGTCTATGTACCATTCACCTTCTTCTTTACATTCTTCAGCGGTCAATGTTATTCGGCAATCTTCATTTTTTGGAATATCTTTCCTTCTCCATATTGTGGCTGGCATAGGGACATCGTCATTCATATATCTGCAATCTCATGCTTTGTGACCAAGATAATTGTTGAATAGGATAAGTCAACTGAGAGGGGTGGGGGTGAATCAGTTGTATAAAATTTCTTTTATTTTATAAGAAGATTAATTATTAATCAATAAATCATTCCTTTAACATTTAACTTGCAGCAATACATTTAACCAATAAATATACAATCACATAAATGAAACAGTGACACAGTGATTTTTCATGAGAAAACCCAAAAGGGAAAAACCTCTTCTTCTTATGAATGAAAGGAAACCTCCAACTCCTATTTACATTCTTATTTTATTTGAGCTACGACCCAGATGAGGCTGCTACCTCTGTTTCTTCAGCACCTATTGAATGGGAGCTACAAATCCTAGATGTACAAGCACCAACTTGTACAGGAGACTTTTACAGTCTCCCCTTGCTCCTCCCTAACACCCTGGAATCCTTCTCTGTCACTAAGAATTTGCAAACCAACTCTTATCTTCTCTATCAAAGATTAAGCATTAAATTTTCTCCTCAAATTTTACAGAGCCATCTTTCTTCCATAATCCTCTTGCCCCATCTTTTCTCCTCACTGTCCCTGTATAATTTTATTTCATATTTATCTTCATTTACATAAATGAATTTTAGTTTAGAGATACAACTGTACCATTAATTCCATACGCACTCACATTCATCTCGCCAAATTCCAGTTATCTCTACGCTGTACATTCATAGAATACACTCGAACCCTCAGGCTTCGAAGATTCAGTTACAATAACTGAATAATTATCTTATAGTGATTATAATTAGCCAAGGCATCTAGAATAAAAACAACCACATGATCAGTTTAAGTATTTAATCCACACCATTCGATGTAGAATATGGGTATCATGCTTACTCCATATGCCCATTAGCGATGACCATGGGCCTTTACCAAAAGGAGGTTTCGCGATTCTCATATCGACAATCCTGAGGTGAAGACATATTGTCCCTTCATGGTGCGATATCCTAAAAGGAGATTTAACTTGGTGCTAGCTCCTCCTTCTCACATGAACAATGGCGGTGACTACAGCCTATACAAAAAGGTATTTCGGTGTTTCACATTTCAACGTTTCGGCATTTCACATTTCTGTATTTCATCTTTTAGCATTTCGGCATTTTTGCATTTCGACATTTCGACATTTTGGCATTTCTGTGATGAAGTGTTTCAACACTCCAAGTCGTGATACCCGAAATGATCCAACGGCTTCAAATTTGATATGGTGGACATAGATCGGACGATTCTTGTTAACTTCTCAGGGATAGATCAACAGTTATATATGACTCTTATATTACCCCTCCAATGCTTAATCCGACGGACATGACTTAATCATTCATCGAGACAGATGGTTGTTGGGTTTTCGGTACTTTGGCCATCAGGTCTTCATGACCTCCAATAATTCAAAACCTCTCAAAAATGTAGATCATGTGACGTGTGTCCCTTTCGGTATTTCGTCATTCGGGACTTCATGATGTTGGATTTTATTTGCTTACCATGAAAAAATCTCGAAATAGAAATTGTCTTCATGACCTCCAATAACTCAAAAACTTTCGAAACCATAGATCATGTGATGTGTGTCCATTTCAGTATTTCGGCTTTCTAAAGTTTGACATTAATGACAAAACCAAGTCCTGTGCAAACTGTACAAACTTCCTTGTTGTGCAAATTGTGCAAACTGCCAACCCTACCAAGCAAACCATGTAAACTGCTAGCCCTGCCAACAAACTCCCCCTTTGGCATTGATGGAAAAATTTAAGTCTCTTCTCCCCCATTTGACATCTATGGAAAAGGAATCAACCATACTGCCCCTAAGCAAAGAAAATCACTTCCAAAGATGTATCATTTCAGCAACAACTCCCCCTATCAATAATAGTCAATAAACCTGTGCAGTCTGATTTTATAATGAAGCTCGTGCAATCTTTGAGAATGAAATGAAATTACAGAGGGTAAACCCCCAACTGATCCCTGAGACTTTCAAATTTCATTTTAGATAAAGGTTTAGTAAATATATCTTCTATATGATCCTTTGTGCCAACTATTCCACTTTAATGACTTTAGACATAACCTTCTCTCTTAGAAAATAAAATTTAATGGGAATGTGCTTTGTTTTGGAATGCATAACAGGATTTTTAGAAATACCAATTGCATTGGTATTATCACAAAAAATAGGTATAGGTTCATTATAATGAATATGTATATCTTCCAGCATCTGTTTCATCCATAGAACCTGAGTGCAACAAGTTGCAGTTGCTATGTACTATACTTCAGCAGTAGACAGAGACATTGTTGATTGTTTTTTACTTGACCAACTTACAAGACATCCTCCAAGAAAAAATGTTGCTCCACTAGTACTCTTCCTGTCATCAACACAACCTGCCCAATTAGCATCAGTGAAATCATATAAATCAAGTTAATTACCTGTAGGATACCACAAACCATACTATGTTGTCCCCTTAAGATATCTGAAAATTATTTTGACTGCAAGTAGATGAGAAGTTTTTAGTGAAGCCTGAAACCTGCCAACTTGACAAACTACATGCATAATATCAGGTCTTGTAGTTGTAGCATAAAAAAGACTACCAATCATAGATCTGTATACTGTCTGATCAACATATTTAGTATCATCAAACTTACTTAATTTACAACCAGTAACCATGGGAGTCCCAACTGGTTTAGAATCTTCCATCTGAAATTTCTTAAGCATTTCATTGATATACTTGGTTTGAGAAATGGAAATACCTTTATTAGATTAAGTAATTTGTAAGCCTAAGAAAAACTTCATTTCTCCTAGCATGGAAATCTCAAACTCTTTCTTCATACTTTCAACAAACTATTTACTGAGCCTATTATCATCACTACCAAAAATGATATCATCTACATATATCTCAACAATGATCAGGCTATCATTTTCTTCTTTAATATATAGATTACTATCAGTGTTACCTTTCCTGAATCCTTKCTRMCTCAAGTAATTGTMAAGTCTGGAATACCAAKCCCTTRGTGCTTGCTTCAGGCCATACAATGCCTTTTTCAACCTGTAAACATATTGTTCTGCTTCTTGTACCTGAAAACCATCTRGTTGTTCCATATATACTTCTTCCTCTAAATCACCATTCAAAAATSCAGACTTTAYATCCATTTGGTAAACTTTAATGTGTTTAGAACTRGSATAAGMTAGAATCARTCKAATGGATTCCATTCTTGCAACRKGAGCAAAAGTTTCTCCAAAATCTATTCCTTCTACTTGTGCATACCCTTTACAAACCAATCTAGCCTTGTTTCTAGTTATTTTMCCTGCTTCATCCATCTTATTTCTGAAAACCCATTTAGCCCCTATGACATTCTTATTCAAAGGTCTAGGAAYCAATTCCCATGTCTTRTTMTTTTCTATTTGACTAAGTTCTTCATTCATTGCTTTCATCYAATACTCATCTTTAATTGCTTCTTCAATATTTTTGGGTTCAATYAKMGAAAGTAAAGATACTTGTTCATGAGTTGAGGTGGATTCTTGCCTTCTGCTTCTTGTTCCAACACCTGCATTTATGTCACCAATTATCTGTTCTTCAGGGTGATTTTTCTATATTCTCTTGCTTGGAGTCTTTGATGGAGTCATGATTTTGGATGGAGTTGTGCCCTGTGTCAAAGTAGGAATTAATTGTTCACTGTCAGCAGCCTTAGTTTCTTCTGTTTCACTTACCTCATCATTCACTTTATGCTTGTCATCTATCTCATATATTTGATTATTATTTTCTTTAGATTTAGACTTCAAAAATGAGGACTCATCAAATTTCACATCTATGGCTTCAACTATTTTGATCAATCTGAAGTTGTAACATTTATAAGCTTTCCTTGAACAGGAATACCCAACTAAAATACCTTCATATGTTCTAGATTCCAACTTACCCAAATGCTTGTCAATTCTTTTGATATAACATTTACTGCCAAAAATTGTGAAATGTTTAACACTAGCTGGTCTGCATTTCCATAATTGATAGGGTGTCTTAAAATGATTTTTTCTCAGCAAGATTATATTCAAAATGTGAACAGAAGTATGAACAGCTTGAGGCCATAGTATATTACTTAGTTTAGATTCATTGAGTATAGTTCTAGCCATCTCCATAACGGTCCTATTTTTTCTTTCAACCACTCCATTTTGTTGAGGTGTTTCATTAACAGAAAAATTTCTTGTTATCCCTTTTTCATCACAGTATCTATTGAATTCTTTAGACACAAATTCCCCTCCATTATCTGATCTTAAACATTTAATTTTCATGTCACATTCATTTTCAGTTGACTCCTTGAAGGTTTGAAAACAACTAAAAGTTTCAGATTTCTTTTTCAATAAAAACATCGATGTCATTCTAGTAAAGTCATCCACAAATAGTAGAAAATATCTTTCTCATTTTAACCCTACTATTCTCATAGGTCCATAGACATCAGCATGGACTATTTCCAATGGTTTAATTGTTGAATGTTCTTTGGTTTTTAATTTAACTCTAGTTTTCTTACCATGTTGACATTGCATGCAAACAGAACTTGAAATATTCTTTATGACAGGTAAATCTCTTATTGCTTCCTTTTTATTCAACTAAATCGGATTTTCAAAGTTAATGTGTCCAAGTCTTTTGTTCCACAACCAACTTTCATCTTCACTCCCAAGATAACATTTTTCGTTTTCTTCATCTAGTATGTAAATGTTGCTTGAAGTTCTTGTGGCTGTTCCAACTAGTTTATTTGATTTTATATCCTTGATTTGACATCCTTTTGAATAAAAAATCATAAAGAGACCTTAATCACAGGTTTGAATTACACTCAATAAGTTATGTTCCATTTCCTCAACCAATAAGACATTTTCAGCCATGATTTTCTTGTTGTTTAGACATACAGTTCCTCTTCCAATTATCCTAGTTGATTGATCATTTCCAAAGGTGATTGTACCTTTTTTTCCTTCATCTAGTTCAACAAAGAGTTTTTTTCTACCTGTCATATGCTCCGAACATCCACTATCCACAACCCATTTTACTTTATGTTCTGCTTGTAAAGCTATAGTGCATTTTTCAGTGTTCATATTTTCACTTTTCTTTTTCCAATATTTGGTTTTCAGATCTGAGTAAGTGTGTTCATTAAATTTCTGAAAACTCATAGGACAATTTCTTGACACATGCCCAAAGTTGTTACACTTGTAACATTCAATCTCATATCTTAAGGTGTCAAATCTTTTGTAAGAGTAGTTTATATTGTTTTGACTAGTTTTACCATGTCCTCTTCCATATTCAAAATTAGACCTTTCATGACTGTTATGTGCATTTATCTTTCTTGAAAAACTATTACAAAATGCAGCCTTATTTCCATACTTATAACAAAAGAAAAAGTGGCCTTCAAACCTATTTTGATGTCTTCCATAACTTATTCTATGCACTGTTGAACCCTGATTTTCTTCTTGCCTTTCTGATTCCATCTTCTTGCTAGTAATTTTCTCATGATTATCCTCTGTACCTGCTTTCTCAACACTTGAACTAGAACATCCATTAGTTACTGTAGATTTATAACCAATTCTAGTCTTATCATATGTTGATCTTTGACTACTAATAATTTGATCTAACACTTGAGAACTATGATTCATGTTATTTTCTTGTACTTTCTTTCTTAATGAGACTACTTCAATTTTTAAGCCTTCATTTTCCTTATCCTTTTCTGCAAGCATTTTTGTTAGAGCTTCTTCAGTTACTCTAGCCTCTTCTATTTTAAGTTTTAAGTCAACTACCATGATTTCAGTGCTCTCAATCAAAAAATTTGATTTCTGTAATTCAAATTCTAGATTCTCAATTTCTCTTTTAAAATGTTTGCATTCCCTTCTCACTTTTCTCAATTCACTTAAAGCACTTACCAGTTCATCTTCTAGATCAACTTCACCTTCTTCTTCTTCACCAGACTGATCATCCTATTTTTCCATAGCCATAAAAATATGTACATCTAAACTGTCATCACTCTCACCAGATTCTGAAATATCATTGTCATCTTTTATACACAGGATTTTCGTTTTGTAATTTTTTCTTTGAAAAACTTCTTATGTCTATTCTTGAATTCCTTAGGTTTTCTATCACTGTATTCTTCATTATCAGTATACTTATTGTAAGGACACTTAGATGAAAAATGTCCTATTCTACCACAAACAAATCATTTCAGAGGAAGATTACCTTTATACTTTCCAGTACCTCTTTTCAAATTTTTAACAAAATTTGCTTCTTCCACATCACCTTCTGACTCCTCATGACTTTTGATTTCTTCTTCAACCTTTTTCTTATCTTTATTTGCTACCTTGAAAGCTACTTCTTTCCTGAAAGAATTCTCACCAGAGGTTTCCATCTCATATGCTGCTAGTATTCCATGTAATTCATCCATTTCTAAAGTATCAAGATCTGTTCTTTCTTCTAATGTAGATATTTTTGAATCAAATCTTGTATGAAGTGATCTAAGTACTTTTTTCACAATAATATTATTATTAACTATTTCTCCTAGACATCTCATGATATTAAAAACTTCATCAATATGAAGAAAGTAGGTAGATGTATCTTCATATTCTTCCATTTTCAGGCTTTCAAATTGACTTCTATATGATTGTATCTTAGCACTCTTTACCTTAGTGTCTCCTTCATATACATTTTTCAATTTATCCCATATTTCTTTTGCTGATGCACAATGCATAACTTTAACAAATTCTAACCCTACTAGACTGTTGATACTGAGAGGGGGGTGAATCAGTATCAAGTACAATTTAAAAACCTTTTTCAACTTATAATTAAACCATTCAATTATATCCAATGAGAAATGAACAATAGTATAACATTTACACCAATACACCACAATACACCATGCACAATATATGACAAATAATCAATAGTTTTGTTCAAGGGAAGTAATGACTTCCAAAGGTAGCTACAGCTTCCAAATGTAAAGGGAGGGAT
>ML778987.1:1289586-1308853 GCA_009831015.1 Picea engelmannii
TCTTAGTATTGCAAAAAATTAAATAATAATATATATCATACAATAAATAACAAAATTACAAGTAATAAAAAATATTCCATATTGAGTATTTCTTCTGACATATAAGAAAAGCATTCTATTGTCTTTTCCCCTCATTGAGTTTCCATGTAAAATTCTGGTGTACTGTGTATTTGTGGTTTATTATTGATTTATTTAAACTGATGATGATACATTAAATTTCAATGTTAAACTATTGAATATTGTTCATAAGGTTAAAGAATACACATTGTGGTTAAAAGTGTCAATAAAGTGCTCATATTGATTCACCCTCCCTCTTAGTATTCCAACAAAATAAATAATAATAGATATCATACAATAAATAACAAAAGTACAAATAATACAAAATATTCCATATTGAGTATTTCAAAGATATTGAAAATATCCTTTGATGATATCACCAAGATATTAACTAAGTTGAGGTGTACATATGGTTAAATATTGTCAAATAAAAACATAACACATAATCATCATTGAATTTTTATGTCCAACTCAACTATTATGGTTCACTGGATTCTTTGAAATTCTATTGGTTATTGAATTTCCAACTCAACAAGCATAGTTTTTCTTATAAGACCCATTTTTGGAGAAAATTTACTCTAATGGATATGAAGGGATAGATTGTATCTGTATTGAACATAATAAATACTCCCATCCCATGTACGGGGATGTTTGGAGTTTCACATTCTCATGATATCCATAATCATCTTGTTTACTTCCTCTATCTGCCCATCAGTTTGGGGGTGGAAGTAAGTTGATTTGGTGAGCTTTGTATACATCAATGACCATATACTAGACTAGAATATAATCAATAACCTGCTATCATGATCTAAAATAATAGGTTGTGGTTGCCCAAAATGAACCCAAACATGCTCAAAGAAGAGATTAATAATGGTATAGATTGTGATACTCTTCTCACAAGGTGTCAAAACTATCATCTTAGAGAATTGATCAATGACCACGAATACAGGGTCATTACCATGCTTTCTTTAAGGTAGACCAGACATGCAATACATGGATATGGACTCCCAAGTCCTATCAAGTGTAGGAAGGGGGGTGTATATCCCTTGTTTCTTAATGGCAAGTTTGGAGATAGCATAAGAAGTGAATGCTACGATATACTTGCTAACATCTTGTCAAATATTCGACCAGTAAAAATAATTTTATAGTACTACCACTATTTTTTTTATACCAAAGTGTCTTTCCATCCAACTGTAATGAGCTTCCCAAATTATATTCACACCCTTTCTTCAAGGAACAAAGAGATAGCCCAGATGGCATAAAAGTCCATCCTGGAGATGAAATTCTCGAACTGGTTTTCCTACACTTAATTTTTGATAGGTAGTAACGAAGTCAAATTCACTATTATATAATTGTGGAAATCCAGAGATCTCATTCCCACAAGAATTAATAACTGTGGTTAGTGCCACAACTGGGGGTCGACTAAGGAAATATGCAACACAATTAATGTTTCCCTTATTGAACTTGATGTTCAAGTGGAATTTTTGCAGGCATACGGACCACTTCTAATGGTGTTCATTATGTAACTTTCCTTGTGTTTGCATGAATTGCAGAGACCTATGACTAGTGTGCATGATCATTTCCTTTCCTAGAATTCAATTCTTCCACTATCAACATGCCTACACAATGGGGTACATCTCTTTTTCATATGTGGGATATATGTGAACAACATCAGATACTTTTTCACTGTGATAGGCCACCAAATGTTCTTGTTGAGTGAGGAATTCACTGATAGCATAGTCAAAGGAGTTGTATCTTCCCACTGAACTAACACTTCCTTTATGGTGTGATGACGAAACAACGCTTTTGTTGATCCAATATTGATTATGGATGCAACCAAATGGAACCTTCTTCATCCAACTCAGGGAGATTTGTTTGAGTGTGGCATGTAGTTCCAATCACTTTGTTTAAGCATGAGACATGAAAAATAGGATGGATATTAAAATGAATGAGAAGATATAATTGGTAGGCCACATGCCCCACTCACTTAAGAATTGTATAAGGACCACAAAATTTGGGAGAATTTTTTTGACGGTATTAATATTTGAGTGAAGTCTTCTTATAAGGTTGTAGACAAAGAAACACATGGCCCCCTTTAGAACATTTATGCTCGAAACAAACTTGATATGCTTGTTTCTTCATGTGATTCAGAGGCATGACCAAGTTTTCTTTGAAGGTACATAGAATGGTCTCTCATACTGTAATATTTTTTTCAACCTCCTGAACCTTTGAGACATTGGGCATGCATGAGAGAAGCAATGGTTGTTTTTCTCTGTATATTTTTTTAAAAGGACTCATGTGAGTACCTGTATGGTAAGATTTTTTGTACCACCATTCAGCTAGGGGTAACCACTGAGCCCACTGATTTTTTCTATCAGATACAAAACACCACAAATATGTTTCCAAACACTTGTTGACAACTTTAGTTTGGCCATAAGTCTAGGGATGATAGGTGGTGATGAGATGCAATTAGGTTCCCTAGAGCCTGAACAATTGTTGCCAAAAATTATTCGTGAAATTTGGATCTTTGTTAGAGACAATAGAATGAGGCACTCAATGAAGTTTTAAGATATTATCCATGAAAAATTGAGCCACTTTGGATGTGGTGAACGGGTTTTGAAGAGAACATAAATGAGCATATTTGGAAATACGATCTACTACTACCATCATGACTGACTTATTGCCCGATTTAGGTAAGACAACAATGAAATCCATAGAAATATCCCTCCAAATAGTAGGGGGAACCAAAAGTGGTTGGAGTGTTCCTGAAGATTTGACTATTTATCCTTTGTTATGTTGGCATACATCACATTCATCCACAAAGGTGTAGATGCATTATTTCATACCATCCCAATAAAAAAATGTTTGACCCATTCATAGGTTGTGGTAAACCTAGAATGCCCAACTATAGGTGAAGCATGAAGCTCAGAAAGGAACTTGGATTTAAGTTGTGAATGTTTTCTTAAATACATAATACCTTTGTAGATAAGCTCTTCATTATGCCAATAGTACCTTGGAGGAGTTGGAGATGGTGTTTCAATTGTTGGATCATGCTAGAAAGTTTGGGGTCTTCCAACCATTCCTACCAAATGACTTGGAGATAATATAGTACAATGAAGGAGAGGGAAAAGAGGGGACCTTATTCTTCATACTCCTATGAAAGAGCGTGAACAAATTTTTTTTATTTCCCTTCTTGTAAATGATCTCATAATGATATCAAAATAACTTGGTCACCCATTTTAGTTGCTCCTGGAATGAAATTTGTTGTTTTAGAAAATACTTGAGGATGTGATGATAAATTTTAATTTGGAAGTGTTTCCCCCATAGATAAGGAAACCATAGATCAACAACATGAAAAATATCCAATATTTCCTTTTCTTAGATTGATTGATCCGAATTTATCTCCAAAATTTGTTTTCTAGTGAAGGCCAAAGGACTACTATATTGCATGGGAACTGTCCCAATTCCTTTCCCTGAAGAATCACATTCAAGGAAAACAGACTTTGTGGAGTTGGGAAGTTCGAGTACATGATTCATTCACATAGCCTGGTTCAAGGCATGGAAGGATTGGTCAGCTACTAGAGTCCAAGTGAAAGAATTTGTTTTAAGGAGAGTGGTGAGAGGTGCAGTAATTTTTCTATAATTCTAAACAAACTTACGATAATAACTAGTTAAACCAAGAAAACCATGTAATATCTTAAGAGTTTTAGGGAAAGAAAAATCCTTCATAGCTTCAATTTTATTAAGATCCACCCATAAAACATACTTTCAGACAATATGACCCATGTATTCCACTTTTGCAACTCCAAAGGAACATTTAGAATGTTTGGGAAAGGTTGGTGTTGAGAGAGTAGATGGAGAACTTGATCCACATGGGTGAGATGGGTTGTCCAAGTTTTACTATAGATGATAATATCATTAAATAAAACTAAGAAAAAATGACGGAGAAAAGGATGAAAGACATGATTCATGAGACTTTGGAAAGTGGAGGGAGCATTACATGGGCCAAAGGTCATTACCAACAACTCATAGTGACCCTCATGAGTTTGAAATGAAATCTTGGGAACTTATTCCTCTTGCATATGAATCTAGTGGTATCCACACTGGATATCAAGTTTAGCAAAGTACTAAGCACCTCTGAATTCATATAATATATCATCAATGAAAGGAATGGTAAATTTTTCTTTGATGGTGAGTTTGTTGAGAGCACGAAAGTATGGACACATGCACCAAGTTCCTTATTTATTGAGTACCATGACCACAAGAGAAAATTAGGGTTGGTACTAGGATGGATAACACCCATGTCGAGAAATTCTTGAACCATTTTTTTCAATTTCATTCTTCTAGGCAAAGGGATGATGATAAGGGTGAAAATTATGAGGAAGATTTCCTAATACTAGAGAAATGGAATGATCATGAACACCATGGGAAGGGGGAATTCCATGGCGAGTGGAAAAAACATCTTGGTGTTTGGAGATGATAGATTGGAGGTCAGGATGCACAGATGGTGTCTCAACTTCTTGAATAGAATGGAGTTGGGAAATAATGCCTTAATGACCTTTTTAAGGATCTTTTCTATTCAATGGTAACTGATTATCTCAAGGGAGCTTGTTGTGATTCCTTGGAACTTATACATTTTTCCCTACTATTGTATTTGCATGTTTAATGCATTAAAATCTATGAGGATGGGGTTGAGAGTGCGTATCCTTCCACATCGAGAAAAATGTCACAACCTCCCATGTCAATAGAAAACATATGAGATTTCAGGTTGTACTGACCAATTTGGAAACACATTTTCACAATGACCGCCACATTTCATGGACCCACCATTGACAATCATGATTTGAAAATTGTTGACTACAAGGATATAAAAATTGATTTCCTAGGAAATACGACGATGAATAAAATTATGGGCATTTCCATTTTCAACAAGGATTATGACCTTCCTATGCTTAATGTATCCAATGATCTTGATGGTTTGGGGAGTAGAGAAACTAGTGAGGCATGCAACAAAATCAATAGTTAAACTTATGGTGGATCAGAGGGTGGAGTAGGAGAATTGTTTGGGGGTAGTTCTTCCACCGGGGAAAATTTGACCTCCTCATCAGTGACATCCTAAAAAATGGCCTTAAAAGTATTTTGTTCCTTACACTTGTGCCCCATAAAATATTTTTCATCACAATTATAGAAAAGGACCTTGAAATGGTGTTCAACAATTTATTCTCGAGTTAATTTCTAGATTTTGAGAGGATTGGCATAAGGGGAAAGGTTGGTAGGTTGAGGGCGAGGAATAAAAGAGGATTTTTGGTTATGGGAAAAGACAAATTATTGTGATTCATTGCATGTTGAGTATCTTATAAGCACATATGGAGATGATCCATCAAGACTTGGGCATGGATTTCCTCCTTTAGGCCACTCATAAATCATTCCCTAAAGAAATCATCAGCCATGCCCCCTTTTATGAAATCCAATTGATCAAATTAAGTGATAAAGTGTTCCACTATACTAGACTATTTCAACTTGGTCAAATGGACCAGGTAGTGTGTGTTGATGTCAAATTTCTCATAAATTTTGTCCACAAACTATGTCCAAGAAACATAGCCTTGGAGTTATTTTTTGCACCATTTCCACCATTGTCAGTGTTCAGGATCTAGATAGAGGACACTATAACGAAGTTTTTCCAAGTCATCAGTAATTCCGTGCAAGGAGAAGTAATGTTCCATTTGAGTGACCTAAAAAGTGGGATCCAAGCCATAAAATTTATTCACCTCACTCATGGAAGATGTATATCATGACCAACGAGGTTGTAATGAAAATTATGGGAATTGGAGGAAGCAACACCTTCTGGGTTAAAAGGTAGTTCAAATAAGGTACAATCATCAAGAATATTCAATATTATGAAGAGTTGGGAAGAAAAGAATTCAATATGTCTTTTCGAGGTGTCCAATGATGTCCTTCCTTGTGGCTTGTTTCATGTCTTCAATGTCCTTATTCATGTCATGTTTCATATCTTCCATTTTGGTGTCTAGAGTGGAATTGAGGTGGGTTTCAATGTATTGGTTGTGGGTGTGTGCCATGGTGAAAGTGAAACACAAGAATGGGGTGGGTGGGTTCGCATGGAAAGGGGTTACTATTGAAGGGTATCACTACAATAAGGGAAAAGAGAGGAATCCAATGGAATAGGTCTAAGATAATCACGTCCGAAAGGGTGGGTGGGTCCATGGAAAATAGGCTGGAAAGTGATAGATACCAATGCGATCAGGGAGAAAATGGGAATCCAATGGGATAGATCAAAAATAAGGTTCATGGGAAGGTTTCACGACAATATATCTTGTTTTTTCCTTTTTGGTTATGTTTCTTTCCCAGTGGTTAGGATTTACATGGTTCCTTTAGACAAGGGTTTTCCTTGTGTTATAGTTTTCTAATATACGTGCAGGTTTGAATAGTAGTACTTAGTCAAATATCTCAAGGAACCAACTAAGGAGGCTTGACCATACCCTTATATGTACTACCTAATTACCCAGGTACTAGAGAGTATCTTCCTGAGTTGTATTCTCAGTGTCATTATAAAATCCAATCAATCATTCGATTGATCTAGGGCTAGTTTCAAGAGACCTCAGGGACTCTCGATATACCTGAAAGTATGTGGGAGTGATGGAAGTGTGCATGTTTTTTCTAATGCGGTACTACATGAAGGGTACCAACATGTGTTACAGAGGTTTCCAAAAAAGTGAAACATTGGTTTTTATAAAACCTCATCAAACCATCTGTATTTCCTATGTGTAGTCTTCCCCACTCCATTTTTACCTACTCAATCATAGATCTTTGTGCTTTAAAGACGCCAACAGTACACGTCTCCACACTGGAAAAAAATCCCACAATTTCTACAAAGGAAACTTCTATGATACCACTTGTTAGGTACCTGTTGTAGAAGACAACAACCTCCCAAATTCTGTATTACAAATAAAGATTTGGGACCCTTCGATTTTTTCATTTTTGAAAAATTAAATTTTATTTTACTTAAATAATTTTTCTAATTTTGGAAAAACTTTGGAGGGGAGTGATCGACTCTATGGTTTCTTACTTCACTGTGATCTGCAACTGCGGTTAACCTTTTTTCGGTCACACTTAACCAACTGATCTACTAAATATGAAAGCCTTTCGAAGGTTTTACTCTGGAGGTTTTTATGCGAAGGCACGTCCAGTCATTTTTCTCGATCTTCACACAGTTCACAACTGTTGTCTCCATGGTTTCTCCTTTACCACATTCTGGCTTGGAGTTAATGGAAATGGAATGGCGGGAAGACACCATGGAGAAGGCTCTAGAAGACTTGGCCTCTCCACAACCTTTGAGCAGAGAAGACTTATGACTGGGTTTCCTGGAAAAAGAGAATTCACCTCTTAGTCAGGTTTTTTTTCTTTCCCCCATATCTACTCCACCTCCCCTTTCTGCTAAGCTATTTTCCTCCACTTCACCTTCTAGGAATGATTCTTTTGTTGGTTTTTTTGGGACCTTCTCCTAATTTTTGGCTTTGGACCCTCTGGTCCCTAAAGAAGGCCTTCCCTCCTCTCTTAGTCCTCCAGACGACCTAGCCCTGGACTAGATCTCCTAGGCAGAAGGGGGTTTTATGATTTCTATGCCACCTACTAGACTAGACCTCAAAGGAAGAGGGTTTTCACCTTGTGGTTCAAAGTTCCTCCCAAACACAGGTGTTGTCCAAAGTAGTGAGGTGTTTTTTCATAATAGACGCTCAAACTTGCCAGAGGTTCCAATTTCCTCCAAAGGTTTCATATCAACTCTCCTTGACATTGAAGAGAAAAGGGGTTTCACTTAGGATAAAGGGTTCTTCTCACCATTCACCCATAGATCTTCAGTTAGAATGGAGGATCCCTGGGATCCTAGGGGAATTTACAGTGTGCAAGGCAAAAATAGAAAAGAAAAGGACTAAATTCCAAAGGAAAAGTGGGGAATATTGTTCTTGGGGAAGAGGTAGGTATGAACCTTGTTGTATAGATGACAAACCAGAATGTAGTCGGGAGAGACAACGACAATTCCTTTGCACTCAAAAATATCATTGAGTGGGCTCATTCGGTTTGGGAAGAACACCTTGGATATGTCTCAGAGTTTATATAATTAAACAGAAACTAGTTTGCCTTCAATCTCCTTCAACCAGAACATGAAAATTGGGATTTGGGAAAAAACTAGAGCATCAAAAATTCCCCCCTCTTCCTAAATCCCTGGAACCCCCTCTTCAATGCCAACAGAGAGAAACTAGACAAAATCCATGTTTGGGTCCACCTACCATCTCTTCCTCTTCAATTCTGGACATTGGATTACTTCAAAGCCATCGAAAATTTCCTGCGTAAATTCCTAGAAGAATATTTATCATTTGAGAAGACAAAACAAAGGAAATTTGCAAGGATTTTAGTCAATTTAAATGTTAGAGAAGGGCTAGGAGAGGAAATGGATTTAAGCTGGGGAAGCTTCACACATTCTCAAAACCTGGATTATGAAAATGTCCCCTTTATATGTCGTCGATGCCATCAGTATGGGAACCTGGTGATGAATTTCCATCTTCCATTAAGAACTAGATGATGCATCTTTTACAGAGTAAAAAAAAAGACAGTGACTAAAGAAAAAAGTAGCAGGCCTGAAACTGGTATAGACAAGGCAACCCAAGTTTTGATGGTCCCAGTGTAGCCCACAGGCACCATAAAAGAATCATGCCAGAAATATTTCTCTTTTTCTCCTGAAAGACAAGCAGAGGAAGGACATGGTATTACAATCCTTACCAGTATCTGATTGGGAAGCTCAAGGAATCTAGTCTCGGGTAACACTTTACATTCTTCTCCTCATATTACTGTTTTAATTAAAAATTTGACTCTAGAGGGAAATGAGTGGTTGGAGGCTCTTAAAAACCTGTCTTTAAACATTGGTACTATGCCACTTTTTGAGAGAATCTCAAACTCTTTCAAATTTTCTTCCCTCTCGGACGACCCACCCTCCCCTAAGCGAATTTTCCTTACCAAAAAATCCTCTTCGTCTTCCTCCCCCTATAATGAGACTACGACTTCTAATTATTTTCTAAGATCAAAGAGGGGCGACTCATCCACAGGAGGGCTAGGAAAGGAGGTAATCTCTTCCTTGGAAAGAGGAGGCCATGAGAGAAAATCCATGTTTTCAAAAGCACAATATGAATCCAGGATAGATCTTTTGGTTAGGAAACAACAATCAATTGAATGGACACTTAGAGCATCGAGGCCCCGGGGCAGGGTTCCGGGATGAATACTGTGTCTTTCAATTGTAGGGGTTTGGTAGGTGCCCTTAAAATACCTTCCCTAAAAAGGGTGATTTCGATAAAACACCTAGATGTTTTACTCCTACAAGAAACGATGGGAGTAGGTGAAGAGGTAAAATCTATCTTGGAACACCTCCTCCTTGGATGGAAGTTTGAAATGGTGGATTCCTTGGGAAGGTCTGGGAGTTTGGCTATAGGATGGAACACTCATACCATTTAAATCATTAACTCCTGGGATTTGAATTATGGCCTTGGTATTATAGTTTTGGCTCTGGTTTTAAAGGATGTTATCCATATCCTAAATGGCTATGGACCTTATCAGAACATAAAACCTTTCTGGGACTCTCTCCTCAAAAAATATTTCTTTAAAGAACTTCTAATTTTAGGGGGAGATTTAAACCTCTCTCTGGGACCTTCAGAAGTTTGAGGGGACAGTGCCAGGCTCGAACCTTTGGCATATTTTTTCAGTCAAAAATTTACGGAGTGCAACTTAATGGACCTTGCCCTATTTTGTTAAATCCTACCTGGAAAAATAACAGGGTAGGTGTAGAAGGAGTTTAAAAAATACTAGTCTTCTTCCTGATAACCGACTCCCTTTTGGATAAAAAAATAACTATAAATAAGTGTATTAGTTTTGGTGGCATTTCGGATCATTATCCGATCTTCTTGGAATATAGATAGGGATCAAAGAAGAGAGCCAAACCTTTCAAATTTAACAAAACTTGGTTGGAAGATGATTCCTTTCTTGGCCTGCTAAAATAAAATTGGATACCTTTTCAACAGGATAGCCCACAATTGGAAACCTTCCAGTTTGTTGAAAATATAAAAAATATCAAAGAAGTGGTAAAACCTTGGGCCTCTGAAAAAAGGAAAAATGAGGACAAGGAACTAAAAGAAATCAAACTTTAACTACAAATATTATTTGAAGAAGAAGGGGAGTTGGGGGGGGGGGGGGGGGGGGGGTTTGCCACACCGGAGTAAAAAAACAATCTACTAATTCTACAGAAAAGGAGGAACAAACTACTCAAGAAAAAAGAAGAATCCTGGAGATTAAAGAGTAGAGATATTTGGTTGGAGAGTGGAGATGAGAATACAAAGTTCTTCCAATATTTTTCCAAAGGAAGAAAAAATATCAACACTATTTGGCAATTGAAGGACTCTGTAGGAAACTTGGAAAACACATTTGAAGTAATGTCAAGTTTGGGGAAAAAATACTTTCAAAACCTTTTCAAAGAAGAGACTCAATCCGGTATAGAAGAAGTGGTACAAGTGGCACAATTTTTCCCCAGTTTTGTAGATGAAGCAAACAATTGACTCTTGATGGAAGTAGTTAAGGAAAAAGAACTCCTGGAAGTGCTTCACAGTTTTCAAAGAGACAAAATCCCAGGCCCAGATGGTTGGACTATCGAATTTTTCATGGGCCGTTATGAGATTTTGGGACCATACTTGTTAAAGATGATAGAGGATACTAGTATTTCAGGTCGAATACCTCAAATCCTTAACTCTACCTTCCTAGCACTTATCCCAAAGACTGATAACCCAGAGACTCTGTATGACTTCTGATCAATATCTATTTGTAATTATTCCTATAAAATCATTTCAAAAGTAATTTCAATAAGGATTAAAAGAATCCTCTCTGAAAAAATTTCGTAAGAAAAGTTTGGTTTTCTGGAAGGAAGACAAATTCATGAAGTCATAGGTATTTCACAAGAAGGACTTAACAGCATGAAGATAGGGAAATTAAAATGATCATTGTTAAATATTGATCTATCTAAATCATATGATAGAGTAAGTTGGTTGTATATTCATTTATTACTTACTCATTTGGGGTTTGATGTCCCCTTTATAAATTGGGTCATGAACTGTCTCAACTCGACCTCTTTTGTTGTCTTGATAAATGGATCAACATCTTCTTTCTTTACTTCAGAAAGAGGTCTCAGACACGGGTGCCCTTTATCACCACTTATTTTTCTCTTAGTAGCTGAATGACTCAACAGAGAAATCTCGCAAGTAAAGACTACAGACACTTTCTCTAGAATCAAAATTTCCCATGCTCTGCACCTCACTCACCTTATCTTCATGGACGATGTTTTAATATTTAGTGGAGATTCCAAAATGGAGGTTGAGGTCTTAACGGATATCCTTTCTCTTTTTCTCCAAAGAAATAGGAATGCAAATCAATGAAAGGAAATCGACACTCTCTACACATTTATTATCTAAAGAAGAAGAGAAACCCCTAGGCTTCATTTCCCTTTTGAAGAGAAGACTTTAGATGATTGACTAAATTATTTGGGATTTTTACTAAAACCAAATGATTATAGGAAAGGGGATTGGAAGTGGATTTTGAATAAAATGGACAAAAGACTAAACATCTAGATCCATCGATGGCTTTCACGTGCAGGTAGACTAGTACTAGTAAAGTTAGTTTTGGAAGCCATCCCATTTTATTAGATTTCCCTCTCATGGATCCCAAAAGGAATTTTCGAAGCAGTAAGAAAAATCACCTCAAAATTTATGTGGAGCGGTAAAAAGGAAGCACATGTAATTCCTTGGGTCCATTGGGATAAAATTGTTGTTCCAAAGGAAATGGGAGATTGGGGCCTGAAAAATATCTTTCTCTTCTCAAAAGAACTAGCGGCCAAGGGTGGATGGTGTATTATAAACACTACCAGCCTTTGGACAAAGGTAGTTTTTCAAAAATATATAGAGCCAATTCCCTTGGAGATTTGGATCAGAAGTCAACAAAAATCCAAAAAAGGTTCTCCAGTGATCGGGAAAGAAATTTCAAATTCTTTCCCGATCATTGAAAATGGACTAGCTTGGAAAATAGGTAACGGACACCGGTTCAGAGTAGGGAAAGACCCTTGACTAGGGAGTGAGGGTAAACATATACTCTCGGAGAAGTTGATTCAACACCTGCACACTTTGGGAATTTCTCATCTAAACAACCTGGTTGATCCAAGACGCCCCACTCTTTGGTCAGAGGGATGGATGGATGTAAACAGGTTGGGTTTAGGAGAAGAGGAAAATCTAGAATTGGAAAGATACATAATTTTATTAAAGACTTATCAAATAAGGCTCAGGTATTGTGAGGATGAATTCATTTGGGACTCGACTCCCTCAGGGATTTATACTCCAAAACTAGGTTATCTAAAATATAACTTAAAACTGGGTCTCAGAGATCCTGTTTGGTGGTGGAGATAACTTTGGAAGATCAATTCCTGTAAAAAAAATATTGTTTATGTGGAATGTCCTACTCAATAAATTCTCGACTTGGGATAATCTTCAGAAGATAAATTTCTTTGGCCTTGGCTGGTGCACTCTTTGCAAATATGAAGAAGAGAATTCAATATATCTCTTCCTAAAGTGTAGTTTTATCACCAAAGTATGGACTGAAGTCTCCATACTGATAGATATGCATTGTGTTTGGGAGGGACGGGACTTGGAACACACCTGGGATTCTTGGTGGAAAACCAGAGCTTAAAAATGTTTAAGAGCGCTCTCGTTATTGGTCATCTGGGGTGTTTGGCTCACTCAAAATTCTATTATCTTCAAAGGAGTCCCTTTGTCTCCAAAAATCACAACAACTGAAAGTGTAGCTCTATTGTTCTCCTTTCCCTCACAAATCCAAAGACTCATTACTAGACAACCACATGAGGTCAATATCGATATATCTTCCCCCCTGGGGATTCTTTGAAGAAGCTTCAGAAATAAATCAATGTGGAGGAGGAGGCCGTCTCTTTCTTTAGATTCACACTACTATTTTGTAACCTTTGGTTTTGGGCCAGGAACAAACAATTTTGCAGAACTTATGAGCCTTAAACTATTCATTGCCTTCACCATTGAAAAGGGTTTTCACTCTTTAAAAGTTTTTGGGGACTCTTTAAATGTCATAAAATGGATAAAAGGCACTCGAAGATTCTTAAACACAAGAATTATTTCCTTAGTGGAAGACATTTCTAGATTACATAATGTTTTTGAAACATTTGTTTGTCAACATGTCTACAGGGAAAACAATAAAGAATCAGACCGGTGGTTGAAAGAGGGGATTCATTTGGGTATGGGCCAATGGAAACTAATTGAATATAAAAATGAACAAGCATATGAATATATGCACCAACCTTTCTTGGATTGACCTCATACAATATCAAAATATTTTTTGTATCCTTTTTGCAATGAAAATACTTGCAAAAAACAATATTTTGTGGGGACCGGACAAAGCTTCATACAACAACACCTATGTACAAAAAATATCAAAAGGAGCATAAGCCATTTTATAAGACACTAAATGCATAAGTGTACCTGAACTACAATGATAACAATCAACTATAGACTCCAATGTAATAGAATACACCAAGATTTGTATATACAAAATGTAATTTTTTTCTCAATGATGAAATAAAATTACGCTTTTTTTCTTTGGAAAAAAAAATAATCTTTCTAATTTTGATAATTTTGGACATTCTCCTAATATATTTGATTTTCATTCAATCATTAATGAAATTTTATTTTTGGATGATAAATGTTTTGATTAAAATAATGGTTTTCAAATGATTTTATCTCACATATCCCTTATGACTTCTTCCTCATTTGAAAGAGCTACAATATTTGACAAGCTACAGTTTATTATCATTTTTTTGAACCCATGATCTAAACCATAATCAATTTTAATATATTAAAATCCTACTTTTCATATCATAACTTTGATTTTCACGATCTACAATCAGTTGTTTAATATTTTTTTGTGGTACGTTAATCTTGATCCAAACATCATAAATTTAAATGAAGTAGTGGGGTATTAATTCAGGGTCCTTTCAACCTGTATATGAAAAATACTCCTTTTCTCGAAGTGCATTGTTCCCATCCACATATAGTGTTCAACTGTATCTCTGAATTCATGATTTATTACCTATGTTGTTTCTTCCTCGAAATAATATTTTGCTTCAAGAATTGAAATTTTTTCTTCATTCATTTGTAAGCGAGAGTCTGTTACTAAAGGTTTGTTGATGATTTTTTTTTTCCAAATAGTGTGGTAAACTGTTGTTAATATGGGAATGATTTCCAGGGTAGAACCCACTATCGAGCTTATTGAAGCCCGAGAAGATTATTTTCCAACTTTTGAGAAGGTTGGATGGTTAAATTTTCTACGCATGTTTAATGGTCATAACGCATAGGCCACCAAAGTTTTTTCACAAACTTTTAATGGTGAACGCGCCAAAATTGGGGATATAGAGTTACACCTTGATGAAGAAATAATGGCCAGAGCTACTAAATTGCCATTGAAAGGAGAATCTTGGTCTAAAACCAAAAGAGTGAAGGAGAATCCTTCGTCATAAATTATGGTTTCTCCCAAATGAAAATACAACTATAAAGGTATTCCCATACCCTCAATCAAATAAAAAAGACATTTCCTATTAGTATTTATTAGGGGGTTCATCACCTGTGAGGGAAGATATAGCCTTTTATTTATTTATCACTTTCAGATTTTAATGGTACTCATGGAGTATGATTTGAACATGCAAACATTATTTCTTAAAATCATGGCTAAAATGGAATATTTCTATCAGATAAAGAGTCTCAATTCAAAAATAAATGTTTTTCAACACGATTTAGTGAAAATTCTGATTGAATTTCAGTTACAATAGAATGGTGATTCTTGGGATAATTTTGTGAAAAGAAATCACTTTCAAGTTAATTTTGAAGAAAATTCTTAGTTTCATCTTGCTTGGGAAGAAACCCTAGACCCTATAGAAGATTTTTTTATGCCTTACCCTCATGCTTCTTCTCCTCTACAAAACACCACGAGGGTTACTCGTAGTCAAACTCTCAAATTTAACCTTAGCCAAGAATTGTGTCTTCTTAGTGAAGCACCTCAGGATTCTTCTGAAGCTTCCAAGAAAAATGTACTTTCCTCACTTGCATCTGAATGTGACCCACCTATTACCAAAAAAATGATGATTCCATTAATCTTGTTGATTTTATGAACAATAGACAAGAAATAAAAATTTCAAGAATACTAAAAAATAAACCTAGGAAAACCTTGAAAGCTAGTTCTTCTATACAAGTTGATGATGAAGAGTTGGTTATGAATCAATAATTTTCTTCCCCAAAACACATTTCTTCACAGGAACCAATTGAAAATATTGCTAAAGAAAAGGAAAAGGAAAGAACTGAAACCAGTCCCAATCTGGAGGTTTATTTCTGGAAACAAAAATATTATTCAGTGGTTTCAGTGTTACAGGATAATATAATTTATTTCGAATTACAAAACCAAATCCTTAGATCATAGAATATAGATGTGATCGATAGGCAAAGAAGACAAGTTTCAAGGATCAAAGACGAAAAAAAGAATGATGTAGATAACATTAACTCTCCAAGAGTTAATATTTTTGTTAATTCTGATTTCAAGACAGTTCCTAGTAATACTTAGTGTTAAAATATTTTGGTTACTAGGATAAAAAGAATGTTCTGGAAAATGCAGGAAATAAGAAAATTAGTTTCCATACATTGAACAGTTAGTTGTTTTTATTTTTATATACTTAGTTAATTTAGTTTGGGGAATTAAACAATTTTGTTATTTTCCATTCTAAATGGATAATTGTTTATGGTTATGGAAGTTAATTTATGTTTTTGAATTCCTTCGATATAAAAATAGTGAAGGAACGAAAATCAGGGGGTTCATTTTTTTGGAAAAAAAACATAGCTTATACACTGATGTACAAGTTTTGATTTTGATGCATTATTCTGAATCTTTTTATGACTTTGAATATTAATACAATCAATCGATATTTGGTACTATTATTGGTATTCGAGTTGTTTATTTTTTGAAATAAAAGTTTTATCTGTATTATGTGTTGATGATACTATAGGTTGATTTAGTTAATTACAGTTGATAAATTAAATCAATTTCATTTCTTATTTGACACAGTATTTCAGTTGTTAATATGTGTAATATACCAGATATAAAATGTATGCGGAAAATAAATAAAATGCTAGAAATGGAAAAATAACAGTAATATAACCAGCATAATTTCCACAATAACACAGAAATGATATAAGAACAACAACAGAAATAGCGCTTTGATTCAGAGAGCAATGTTCATGGGCCTCTTCGAGGGGGAAACCTCTAGTCAAGCAATGCTCTATTACAATAATCTCCAAGCTAGGGTTCTCAAACCCTCGACTCTTATTTATACTAAAAAGAAGCATCTAGAGGAAGATCCTTCTAGAAGCGGAAGCTTCTATTAGGTCTTCTTACATCCGCCTTATTCTATTTTATTGAAAGGCCTTATTAATATTGACCTTTATTACATCCGAATATATTGTTCTACCTATGTGTGGGTTAGGACCCTAACATGCCTACCCCCTTAAAAACAACCTTGTCCTCAAGGCTTGAGATGAGGAAATTGTTGCAGAATGGTAGTTGGTTCCCAAGTGCCGTCTGCTGGAGTTGTATCTTTCCACTGTACTAGCACTTCCTTGATGGTTCTCTGACGTAGGTGACACTCACGCTGGTCCAAAATGGATTTTGGTTGTAGCCAAATGGATCCTTCTTCAGATAACTCTGGAAGGTTGGTCTGAATTTGTCACTTAGCTCCAATCACCCTCTTTAAGCATGAAACATGAAAAGAAGGATGTAGCTTTGAATGGTTGGGCAAATCTAACTGATAGGATACTTGTCCGACATTCTTGAGAATGGTATAAGGACCATAAAATTTGGGCACTAGCTTATGACAATGCGCGGCCTTGAGGGAATTTTGCTTGTAAGGTTGCAGTCGAAGAAACACATGATCCCCTTCTGCAAATTGACGTTCAGAGCGACCTTGATTTGCTTGTTGCTTCATGCAATTTTGTGCCATGACCAAATTCTCTTTGAGGGTACAAAGAATAGCCTCTCAAGTTGTAAGTGTTAGGTCAACCGCCTGGACCTTCGAGGCACCCAGTAAGTATGAGAGAACTAAAGGTGGCTTCTGTCCATATACTGCTTCAAAAGGAGTCATGCGTGTATTTGTATGGTATGAAGTGTTGTACCACCATTCAGCTAGGGGTAACCATTGAGCCCACTGATTTTTCTTTTCCGAGGAAAAACACCTCAAATATGTTTCCAAACACTTATTGACAAGTTCTGTTTGGCCATCATTCTGGGGATGATAAGTTGTGTTGAGATAGAATTCGGTGCCTTGTATCTTGAATAGTTATTGCCAAAAATTGCTTGTGAAATTTGGTTCACGATCAGAAACAATAGAGTACGGCATGCCATGAAGATTGAATATTTGAGCCACCATGGATGTTGTAAATGGGTGTTGAAGGGCGTAGAAATGAGCATACTTGGAAAGGAGATCAACAACCACCATGATGATGGATTTATTTCCCGATTTGGGTAAGCTAGTAATAAAATCCATAAAGATATCCTTCCAAATAGTAGGTGGAATCGGGAGAGGTTGTATTGTGCCTAGAGATTTGAATGTTTCTCCCTTGTTGCGTTGACACACGTCACATTTAGCTACAAAATTATGAATGTCCTGTTTCATACCATCCTAGAAAAAGGAACTTTTGACCCTGTCATAGGCTTTTGTGAACCCGGAGTGCCCTGCTATGGGTGTAGCATGAAGCTCAGAAAGTACCGTGGATTTAAGCTTTGATTGTTTACTTAAATACAAATAGCCTTTGTATCAAAGTTCATCCTAGAGCCAAGAGTACCCTGGGGAAGTGTTCGTGTCTAAAGATGTCCTAAAAACAACCTTAGTTTAACATTAATTTATCCACCCGGAGATTCATCTTTTATCTCAAGAATATCAACAAAGTTTATGCAGGTAGCCTAAAATCATGTAGCTAAACCAAATCTAAGTTCATCAACAATCAAACTCCTCAAACGTTCACCAAATATTCTAAGAACTAATGGAATTGAAATCTGATTACTAAGATGCTATAAAGTGGAAAGGAACTAATCAATCTATTGAATTCTCTTAACTAAACAGAAGTAATTGAATCTAAGTGGGGACTTGCGGAATTAACTATCAATTATGAATACTGATTACTGGAAAGGAAATAACAAATTAATCTATCTACAGAAAGAAAAAACAATTGTAATCTAGTCGGAAGGTACAACTATTCTAACTTTTACCGAAAGGAACAACTATTGTAACTTTAACCGAAAAGAACAACAATCATAAATCTAAGCAAAAGGAACAACGTGGATGAAAATGTGAGGAACTGTCAAGCAACAACTTCAGAAATGTAAATCATAACGGAAATCATTAATACTTGGGGGAAATGTCTATATTCTATACACAAACAATCATAAAATCATTAACACACTTATGCATTTATCCTTGGCTATTGTAAAGAAGATCTGAATTGTAACGACCCCTTCGTTACGTCTATGAATAGCGAAGTACAATAGGAAATTTTTTTTTCTTTTTCTTTTCTTTTAACAAATAAGAAATTAACAGCATCACCTAATTCACTAAGGTGACACATGATCAAAATATAAAAAACTCTACATATCATTGCGGAACGAGATTTCAAAATATAATGCCAAACAATCTCATGATATTACCACTAATAACAATGGTTTGCCGAATATAAAACGCTTTTTACCTTACCAAATAAAAAATCATACCTTGGCCACACGCCCGCTTCGGAGATGACCCTCGCACTGTGCCGCTTGTCCGTTCTCCCTGCCACTTCCGCTTGCCAACCGCTGAAAACTCACCGGTACCTCCCAGCCAAACGCTAGGGGTACTCTGCTTCCCCCTTAGCCCCCCAAGCCGCAAAGGGGCCACACAAGCACCAGAGATAAAATAGCGTCTCAGCAAGCCTCAACGGCTGAGCTACCACTCCAATCACAGCTGAGATATACCCAACTCCTCACAAGCAATCCGTCAAGCCACAACTCGGCAGCGTGACGT
>ML778987.1:1316496-1334210 GCA_009831015.1 Picea engelmannii
GTGGCCCCTTTACTCCATATGTGAGTCTGGTTGGCAAGCTATCGTCAGCCTGCATCATCAACCACCATGTCAGATCATGTCAACAACATATCATGAAATCAATAGTATATCATCAAACCACACAATATCACTGTAAATGAAAATAACTCAAATAGCCCACTCCCTGACTCAATCCGGAGTCCAAGGGAGTTCCACCGATGCCTCTGCATCCTCAAGGTCTGAAACCCTGCACACTCAATGAAACTGAGTCAATAGCACCTGTATATAGAAATAGTAAAACATCCTGTCATAAATCATGACGCATCATCATCAAGGTTAAGTGGTTCATCATCATAAAAATCCAGATCACTTGTGAGAAAGTGTCCTCAAAGAATAAGTTTTGTCAGTGCGCCAGAGCGGGATGTTACATGAATGACAAAATAGAAATCAAACTTCGAACTAATACAATTACAGAACGAGACAATAGCTCCTTCATACTGGGCCCTCGGTCTTCAGAAGTACTTCTATGAGAAACTTAGAACACGAAAATGGTAGAAACACTCAAAACTTTCATTGATTCCATAGCTGGTGAAACATTTACAAAAACTTCTTGCCCAGAGCAATTCTGAACCAAAATACTTGAATGTGTTTTTTCTCTCCTTTTTCCTGGATCTATTACCCTCTTATATATTACAATAATTTGGGTAAATCAAGCTATCCTGAGGATCAAAATATCCTTAGGATTTCTTTACTATTATAAAGTTACAATATAGAAAATGCATTATCTTCAAAACTGCTTTGCGCCTAAAAAGTCTTCAACCTCCAATAGATTGCGCATAGCCAAGATCTCTTTGGTTATGTTTGACAGTTATTTATCCAATTCTGCAACAAAATCAAACCATTCCAATCGTAATTTAGAATATTTTTAATAAAACTTGAATAGCAACCCTAAGAGACATATTAATTATGTTCTTTCCTATTTATCCCTAACTATCTGAAGAATCAATCAAAATGATATCATGAACTGTGGTCAAAAGGAATATATTTATACATGTTTCGTAACCCAACATACCCCCCATCTTACCTTCTTGTATGTCCTCATGCAAGATGGAATATTACATGTAAAGAAGTTATACTGTAGGGAGGAAAAGTTGGTTCACCAGGTCTCCTGAAACCATTGTTTCTTTTGATTTTGTCAAAAGTGGCGTCCTGTCTCTTTTTATTAATTTGATAATCCCTCTAGTAAGTTTCTGGAGGAAACCAAATGAGAGGGGGGTTATACCTGCATCCCATCCAAATAGGCCCTTCCTCCTAGAGTAGTCTAGAATACATTTCCACTCTGAAGGTTGCTACAAAGAAATTCCTAAATCCAAAGGGCTCTCTACTTTTAACCTCATCAGAGGATGCATCCCATCTTAGCTTGGAAGCATCAAGAGCTTCTTCCTTGATTTCTCTAAAATATGTGATACCTGAATGGATGACCTATAAATGGATAGGAGCCAATGAGTTCACAACCCCCTCCCCTTTCATGAAGGTCTTATGTCGCATGATGACTGGGAAGGATTTTGGAGGCTCTCCTCTAATCCAAATATCTAAACCATTTTCCCTCTTTATGAACATTTTGTGAGCCTTACCCCATCTGACTTGGTTCCTAGTAAAGGATAGGAATGCCTGGAACTGTATGTCCCCTATGAAGGGACCAGGGTTTTCTCCTCTATCTTCTTCCAAAATGAAATTGTGGAAATATAATTCACAGAAGGGATTGTACCTTCTCTTCCTGATCTCTGAAACATGAAATAAATTCTAGTACAATGGAAAATGAAATGGGTTTACCTACTCTGATGGCCTTCACTCTCAACAATAGATACCATTCCAGCAAGAATAAAACATAATTAGTGGCAAGGGATCTATAATTGATGGCATCAGAGTAGACATCACAGATGTGTTAGATTTGCTCCAAATCTTTTTCCAATTGGGTTTTCACCTTTTTTACCTTCTCTTGGGCTCTGGTGAGGGCAGCATAGGTCTCACCCTCTGTTTTTTTCATGTCCTTCAATTATTTAACAATCCTTTGATATTCAGTCCTAGTTACCATTTCATGTTGGTGTTGGACCAATGCTTGTTAGGCTTGTGTAAGTTCTGCTTTTAGTCTATCGATGGTGACACTCTGTGCTTGAGATTGAGATGCTTGGTATTCTTCCATATCGCTCATCTCTTCCCTGGATTGAGTTAATGCTTGTTGGGCCTGTGTAAGCTCTTCTTCCAGTCTATCCATGATAGTACTCTGTTCCTAGGAATTCTCTATTATAGTCAGTAGTTCGCCTCTGTTTTGAATTAGGGTTTGTTGAGACTACAGTAGTTCTTCCTCTAATCTCCTAATAGTAGCATTCTACTCAAAGAGTTGAGTTTTTCCCTCTAAAATCGAAGTGTCTGTCTGTATCTCAGCATCAACCATCTCTTGTGTTTCTACAAGAATTACATCTTCATCCTGAACTACTGCTTCTTTTACCACTAATTCCTCAAGGTCTGTCTGTATCCCTACAAAATTTGTACTACTTCTTTCTTCGGAAGAGGCTTTCTTCCTTGCATTCTGCCCCTTTTGTTTTTCTTTCTTCTGTGGATCTTGTCTGCTAGTTCTAACTGTTTCCTCAATTCCTTGATAATCTCCTTGAGTTTTCCCACCTTTTGCTTTAATACCTCAGCCCTCTTAGCCTTTTTCTTCAACAATTTGTTTTCTTTCTTTAATTTCCTAATTTGTTTCTGGCTTTTGGTTGATTTCTGTTTATGAGGGATCTCGAGGTCTTCTTCATTCTGGCCAGCAGATGGTTGTCCCTCTATTCCTTCCAAGTTCTCTGGTTGTCCAAGAGGGTCTCTCATTTCAAAAATAAATTCCTCCTGTGATGTGTCGTCTGGAAAAGACATTTCAATATCAGGAAAGTCTTCAGCTGGTTTTGAAGAGGAGGCTGGTTCTGGGTCTTTTTCCATATTATTTTCATCTATGTTAGTTAAGGTTCCTAAGTTCCCAAAAACCTGAGCTATTTCTATCTCATAGCTCTTCAAAAAGTATCTTGTCAGGGGATCTACTACAGGTTGGGTGTCTCCTTGATCATCCTTTTGTGTTGTCTACTCTGCTAGCTCAATTGCTTGAACATTTTCCTGTAGAGGTTGTTCTATGAAATTCTGAAGTTCTTCAGGGTGCTCTGTTGCATCCTAAATTGCTTCAATTGTTTCTTGAGTTTTTTTGCTTCTCTTCCTTGTCCTAGGGGGGGATATAGGAGAAACCATTGTTATCTTCTTCCTTTTTGTTAATGCTTATGTCCGTGAGGTCTGGGCCTCAGTGATTTGAGCAGGGTCTGCTTCAACTTCAGTTTGAGGTGGTGGAATTTCTCTTTGGGTGGTAGTCCCTTGCTCTAGTTGTGGAGGTCTATTAGCCTTAATCAGATTCTCCCAAGTCAAATGAGTTTGACTCAATGATTTATCCACTATTAGTTTAAATAATCTGTGGTGGCTGATAACAGTAACAGGATCCTTGGATTTTTGTGTTCTTAAGGAAACTTTATGTAGTATGGTATTCAAGAAGAGAGGTAGATTAAGTACTAACCGTTGCTTCAAGGCTGCCAACAATTTGAGATGGAGAGGTCAAATTACGTCGTATCATCCATTGCAAGTGATGTACCACTGAAATATCCCTGCCAGTTCCTTCCATGGTTCACTAAGGGTACTGGGATTATGTCCCTTTCCTTTTTTATCCAATTCTTCCCTAAGTTATGTGAAAGATTCCATAGCTTCCCTCAGCGTCGTGTATTTCCCTATCCATTGAATGCCTGTGTTAGGGAGGCCTGTGACTTCTGCTATGATTTTTGTGGTAACTGAGATTTGTATTCGTTGCACCATAGAGATTTCTCCTTGCATGTTTTTAAAGAATTCAAGTGTGACGTTTGTGTCATATCCTTGCAAGCGGCTAAAGTACTTGGTCCACCCTAGGCGATGTAGGATTTATCTTTCCTGTTCTGTAACCTGGATTAATGTCGAATCTCTACGCACACTTCTTCCACCCATATTTCTATGAAAAAAAAAGCATGACTGTCATTCTTGTTTACAAATTTGGTTAGACCAGCTTTGGAGAAGCAGATACCAAAAATAGAAAATATCAGCGACAACAAATGTATAAAGACGTGGGTTTCGTATTTACTACAATCATTACATCTAGTCAGGAAGTGTGTCGAGCATCCCCCCTCATGAATGTAGAGTTCATCCTCAACCGTCAGTGTAGGCAGAAGTAATGAGTGCAAGTATTTTCGGGTGAGGTAATGATTGCGTTGCCGCCGCCAATAGGGACTAATCATATATAATTTTAAAAAAAGAACACATGCCACCAAAAATCATTTAAACGATAGTCTGTTTGATGTGTGGAATTTGTAAATTGATTACACCTATGTTCAAAAAATGATTTATGGATAAATCAATCAAAAATAAATTAAATCTGTTCATTTTATTATTATTATTATTATTATTATTATTTCACATAGCATAATACTGTTACTTTTCTGGGTGATTGAGTATAACTGATATGATAGCCTCAATATTAAGTAAAGGAGATATAGAGACAGACAAAAACTTGGTATTTTGAGATAATATTCCATACCAAAGGCAGAGCCGCTGCTACCTGCAGGCATCCATAGCCTTGGCAGGGTTTCCTTTTAACCCTTAGATGAGCCTATATCCTTAATACACATGCGAATCATATTTTTCCAAAAATACCATTATCCTGTTTTGGTAGCCAGATGATGATAATGCCACTCACTAGATTATAACTTAAGTGAACAAGCCAACTCGTGGTGAGACCTCTTGTCCTTTGAAAAAATAAAATGTCAAAGGCCATTGCCCTAGTGTGGTAGCCATAGTGGGAATGTCACTTACGTTAGTATCCTATGATCGTGGTAGGTTGGCTCATGATGAGACACCCCGTTCTTTATGAAAAAGGTTTTTATTGTGTATCTTTATTTGTTTGTATCTTTTCTTAATAAATATTTGAATTGTCTTTTCCCAAGAAGACCATTATCCTGGTTTGGTAGCCAGATGATGATAATGCCACTCACTAGATTGTAACTTAAGTGAGTGAGACAGCTTGTGATGAGACTTCTTGTCCTTTGACAAAATAAAGTGTCAAGGGCCATTACCCTAGTGTGGTAGCCATAGTGGTAATGTCACTTACATTAGTATCCCATGATCATGGTAGGTTGGCTCGTGATGAGAACCCCCTGTTCTTTATGGGAAAATTTTATTATATATATATATATATATATATAAAGGGAGGCTCATCTACTCCTTAAGAGTAAGGGATGGTATAAGGAAGTGTAAATATGCCAAGTAAAAGTGTGTTGAAGACTCCTTATAATATAGAGGTAGAATATCATTAAGGTATATTTGTATATATAAGGGAAAGAAACAACTTATGGTGGCGATCGATTATGAATGAGGTTTAAGATATTTTGGAAAGATTATTCCACAAAAAAAAAAATTGATAAGGTGTGAGGGACCATCCACAAAATAATGATAGATCATTGTCATGATGATTAGAAATAGTGCTAGTGAAAATTATTTGATGAAAGCCGCACTTACGGAGGAATGGCTAGCGTTTGAATAGTAAAGAAGGGAATGACAATCGCGCGAAAAGGAACAACAGTTGTTCCATTCAAAAAAAGGAACAGCATGTGCACACAAAGGAACAACAGTTGTTTCGTTTGAAAGGAGCAGCAGACGCGCAAAAAGGAACACCATTTGTTTTGTTCGAAAGGAGCAGCAGGCGCGTGAAAAAGGAACAATAGTTGTTCCGTTCAAAAATGAATAGCAGGCACGCGAAAAAGGAAAAGAATCATCATGAACATGTAAAAGACAGAGTCTGTGTGATAAGACAAAATGAGAGTATGGAATAGAAAAAGGTGTTAATTGTAGTTATCTGTCCTGATTCTTGTTTCCTAGATGACTTTTTATAAAACAAAGAAAAACTAACCACTCAGTTGGAAAACTATGTACAGTGTGTACAGTATAAACAAAATACATCATTTATGGAGTTGGGGTGGCTGGGTTACCTTCCCAACCATCCAAAATCTGCATCGTAGGGTCTTTACTTACTTCTTGATAGAAAGAATCTTTTGAAGGTGGCTGGTGGTAAAGTCACAGCCGGTGTCCATTGAGAAGAAAGGGTGATCCAGACCCATCGATGGTTCTCAAAGTACCCATGCCATTATCATGGAATCCGTTAATTTCATATGGCCCTAGCCATCGTGTCTATAATTTCCCAGAAAAGTCTTGAAATCTGGAATCATAGAGGAGCGCCCAATCACCTTTATTGAATGATTTCTTCTTGATATGCTTGTCATGCCAGAATTCTCTCTATCATTGGATAACAGTTGTGTTCTCCACAGCAGACAAGCGTGCTTCATCCAATTCATTGAGTTGTTGAAGGCGTCGTTTATGTGCTTCTGTAAGATTTATTCCAATTTCCTAGTCCATTCTTGGGGTCTTGATATCTAATTCGATTGGGAAGATGGGTTCTTTACCATAGACTAGATGGTAAGGAGAGTAGCCAGTGGTGTTACGCCAGGTTGTATGATAAGCCCATAAGGCATTTGGGAGCTCAATAGCCTAATTATGTTGGTTTGTTGAGACAGTCTTCGTCAGGATTTCCTCTAGGACCTTATTGGTGCTTTCTACTTGCTCGTTTGCCTGTGGGTGGTATGGAGAAGTAACTTTGTGCTTAATGTGATAGTTGTCTAGGGTGGTGGTGATTTTATGGCTTGTAAATTGTGACCCTCCATCAGTAATTATTTCTCTGGGTAGTCCATACCATACAAACAATTTGAAAAGGAATTTGATGACTACTTCTTCTGTTGCATTTGGTAAAGCTTCCGCCTCTACCCATTTGGTCATGTAGTCCATTGCAACGAGAATATAGGCATTTTGATTTGACTTTGGATTAAAGGGGTCGACGAAGTCCAGCTCCCATATTTCAAATGGTTCTATGACTACTTGTGTTTTCAAGGGAATTTCATTAGCCTGACCTAGTTTCCCCATCCGCTGACAGCTGTCGCATGTCTGAACATATTTCTTGGCATCTTTGAATATTGAGGGCCAATAATAGCCCATCTATAAGATTTTGTGTCCAGTCCTGCGGTCTACAAAATTCCCCCCACAGGGCTCATCATGTATTTCTTTCAGTATGTCACAGATTTCATCCTCTCGTACACATTGTCGGATCTGGAGATCATCTCCTGTGTGGAAAAGATATCCACCAATCCAAGTGAATCATGCGCTACGTTGGACGATTATTCGTCTTTCCTTTGATGATAAATGTGTCGGTAATCTTCCCGCTGCTAGATAATTTGCTACATCAGCGTACCAAGGTGGTTTTGTGTCGACAACAAACAGATTCTCATCTGGGAATCGGTCCTCAATTATTAATGAGTCGTTTGTTTTTGGGATGTGGGACAAGAAGTCCGCGACAAGATTTTCTCTCCCGGGTCGATCTTTGATGGTGATATCAAATTCCTGCAATAATAATAACCATCGAGTGACCCGTCCATTAGTAATTGGTTTATTAGCTAGATATCTATTGGTAGAATGATCAGTATAAAGGATAACTGGATAGCATGTTATATAATGACGAATTTTATTGATGGCATGTATAACAACTAAAAACTCTTTCTCTGTTACTGTATAATTAAGTTCAGTTGGAGTTAGATTCTTGCTAATGAAATAAATGGCGTAGGGTTTCTTTTATTCTTCTTGTCCAAGAACAGCGCCTATGGCAATGTCTAAGGCGTTGGTGGAAATTTGAAATGGTATTTTCCAATTTGGTCCTCTCAACACTGGCACTGTTGAGATCAGTTTTTTGAGTCCTGCAAAAGCCACATCACATTTGTCAGACCATTGAAATTCTACATTACCTGTCAAAACATGTAAGGGCGCAATGGTTTTTGAAAAATTTGGCATAAATCTGCGATAGTATCCCGAAGCACCAAGGAAATTACATACCTCAGTTTGTGTGTGTGGAGTAGGTAGATTAAGGATTACCTCAATTTTTGTTGGGTCTACTCTAATTCCATCTGCAGAAATGTAATGCCCTAATACCACACCTTCTGTCATCATCATGTGACATTTTTCGTGACTTAAACATAACCTGGTAGCGATGCATTGTTCCAATACCTTCTCCAGATTATTCAAGGCTTGATCGAAGTCGTTGTCGTACGAGGTGAAATCATCCATGTAGACTTCAAGTCCTTCGCTAATCAGATCACTGAATATGCTCAGAATGGGCCTTTGGAATGTAGCTGGAGTGTTACAAAGTTCAAAGGGAAATACTTTGTAGGCAAAGGTACCCCAGGGACATGTGAATGCCATTTTATCCTGATCTTCTGGGGTAATCTGGATCTGATTATAGCTGCTGAAACCGTCTAGGAAAGAGAAAACTTTATTCCCTGCCAAGGTATCCAGGACCTAATTGATGAAGGGTAATGAAAAATGGTCTTTTTGAGTATCTTTGTGTAGCTCCCTGTAATCAACACAGATTCGCCACTTCCCATTTTTGGGGGGGACGATGACTAATGGGGAAACCCATCGACTATCTGAGATAGAGTATATAAAATCTATGTCCAATAGCTTTTGTAGCTCTTCTTTAACAATATCTCTGAGGTGGGGGTTCAGTCTTCTTTGAGGTTGTCAGATAGGTCAGACGTCTTTCTCAATATAAATGTGGTGTGTGCAGAGTTGTGGATCAATACCTTTCATATCAGAGTACTCCAAGGCAAAATCTTGTTGGTATTTAGAGAGGGTTTGGATTAGCTTTTGTTGTTGTTGCTCTTCTAGGTTGGCATTAATGTTCAGAGACTTCCTTGGTGTGATCTCAATGGATTTGTTGTTGTGAACAATGGTAGTCAGAATTTGTTGTTCCATTAAATCTTCCAGCGAGTCTCCCTGTGCTTCACAGTCTAGAACAACTTGGAGCATTCGGCATGTTGGGTTACTTACATCGGTTGGGTTGTTAATAAACCCACTGATTACATCATCCTCTAGCTGACTCTTGAGCTTGAGGGATTCTTCCATTGTGAGTGGGGCACACAGATCCTTCTCTGGATATCGTGGTGGTGGCAATTGCGGGTGTACGATCGTTGGACTAGGTTTGGCTATTGGATATAAGATGAGATTCCTTGTAACCCCTCCTCTAGAAATTGTCATTGTACCCGATCGACAGCCTATGTACGCATCAGTTGTCATGAGCCATGGTCTACCCAATATCAATGGATGCCCTTGGAGTCCACTTCTTGGGTTGACGATGAGAAAATCTACAGGATATTCCCAAGAATCAACTGAAATGGCTATATCATGTAGTGTGCCGAGTGGTTTGACCACTGATCGATCGGCCAATTGCAACATAATCGGGGTTGGGTCGAAAGAGTCAAGACCCAGGGCATTGCAGGTTTCCATAGTTAGAATATTGATGGATGCCCCCAAATCAACTAGGGTATTTGGAAAGGAACAACCCTGAATTTGAACTTTTACTATGGGGTTCCCTAGATCTGCATATTTGACTGGTGTTTCTCTACCCAAAATTAGATCAGATAAGGCTCCCACTACATGAACTATTGATGATGAATTTTTTATTTTTATGATGGGCTTCCTCCCACATAGCTCCTTGATTGTCTTTGCATAGATTGGTATGTCTTGCAGGGCTTGCAGGAGTGGAATTTTGATGTATAAATTCTTGAGTTCCCCTACAATGTCGAAGTCAGGATATACAGTGGGTTTCTCTGTCATCAGTCTTTCGAGGAATGGAGGGGAGGGAATTGCATCCTTATCAGAGTCTTGTGATTCGACTGTGTTCCCCCCTTGCTCGATTTCTTTTGTTATTACCACAGTCGAGGGTGTTATTTCTGGTTGTTTTTCATTCCCCTGTTCTTGGGGAACGTCATTTTGTTCGAGGGAGATTATGTGCCCCGATATTAATCGAAGTTCATTGCATCCTACTGGATTGATTTCCCCTTCTCCACTTTCCATAATCTGGACAAGTTGAGTTGGTCTGTTATTAGGATTTGGGTGGGGCTAGGGAGGTAATTGAGGGCACAATTGTGATTGGGGAAATGGGAGTGGAGTTTGTAATGGGGGTTGGGTTTTAGAGGCCATCCCCATAGGTTGGTTATTCATCCCCATGGGGCACTGCCAATTCTGGTTCCAATTTGGATTTTGGGCAGTCGAGTTAGGCCATTATGGAGGGTAGGTATTATTCAAATTTTTCCAAGATGAGGTGTGGTATTGCGAATTGGGCCAATTGGAACTTGTAGTTGGTTGATTTTTCCAGTTATGGTTTGTGGCGGGCTGGTTTGGCCAGGTAGGAATTGCAGGTGGGTATTGTTGGGGTTGCTAGTTTTGATTAGTAAATGGTTGACCGTGCCATGTGCTGCCAAAATTCTACTGTTGATTATACTGTCAAGGAAAGAAAGAGGAAGGGTCTTGTAATGTATTTTGAGGTCGGGACTGCTACTGATGGCATTGAGCCATCGGATATAATGGTTTTGTTTCCTCTTCTACTTCTTTGAATACAGATTTCAATCCATGGAGTGATGGGCATTCATCTGTGTCGTGATCCTTGGCGCAAATAGTACAAACCTGAACTATATCCAAGGGGCATTCCCTTGGACCATGTTTCTTTTTGCACCTATGGAAAAATATAGCCAAGGCCTTCTCTGCTTCTACCTTTTTTTGTTTGGCCTACAGTACATCTAATTGTGTAGTCAGAGTGCTCAAAATATATTTTTTAAAGTTTTCTAGGAGATTACCAACTTCAGCTTGTGTAACACCCTCGCTGGTGATATTGTTGTTTCTTGTGAGGGACGTCCGCATTCCTGACCTGGTCCATGTACTTCCTCGTGAGCACCTGATACACAATAGAACAATGTCTTCATAAGTTTCCTGATAAATGTCACCATTCCCCATTAAATTCAATGTTTCTACCCATTCAGCTTTCATGCCTTTGATCAGAGTTTCTTTGAGTACTTCACCTGGTAATGTACCATAGGGTGATCTTTGCAAATTATACTGAAATATTTCGACATATTCTTCTAATGATTCATTTTCTTTTGCAGTCATTTGAAATATTTCATCTTTTAGGTCTCTAGTTCTGCAATAATCCTAATATTTTAACAAGAAGGTTTATTTCATCTGGTCCCATGAATTGATGGTTCCACCTCCCAATCCCATGAACCAACATATGACTGCTCCCTTCAAGGTAGAGGGGAATAGTTTTAATTTTTGGGTTTCAGAGGTGTAATCATACCCTCTACATAGGACATCAAATTCAAATAGGAATGCATCTGGGTCTTCTGAAATCAATCCATGGAAGGTTGGCAGGTTTTGTAAGGGGATTGCTTTCATGGGGGCATTGGAAATTGGGTCAACTATTGGATACCCCAGCATGGAGGTCTGGGGTTGTTCTTGATTTGGTTGTGCCATTTGATTGAAAATGTGCCAAAAATTTTCAGGAGGTTCTTGATCTGGGTATTCGATTTGAAATAGTTGATTATTTGGTCCTCCAGGGAATTTGATTGCACTCCCTTTATCTGGGATTTTGGATATGCCTTCTTCTTTCGTAGGAGACTCAGGGTCGGGTGGTGATGATGGGTTTGCCTTGGCAACCCCACTAGTTTCTCCTATTCCCTCCTCCATATTATTAGAGCTTCCCTCTTCTAAGGGGTTGAGCAGTGGGAGATCTGTATTCTGAAAGATCTACTCAGTCCCTTTAGTTTTTCTATGAATCTCAGCATGGGCCATAGTTGGTGAAACTGCTTCTTGAGGGATTCGGTTGGGTCCTTTCCTAGGTCCAACCAAAGCTTGAGATTCACCCTTTTTTATGATTTCGTATATGAAAGTGCTTCTTCCAGGGATCACCGAACCCTGGGTTTTGGTAATTTTTGGTGGAGGTTTTGGTTTTCAAGATCCTTCTTTCTAGTCATACACACTTCACACAACAACAAAAGAAATTTCAACAAAAGGAAAAACCTACGAAGCCTCTTAAGTGTCAACTAGAGGTAAGCATTGGCATAAGCATTTTACTTATTACCTGCGTAGGTTCTTACCTTCCATCTTCAATACCTGGTCCTCCAGAGACACAACCTATGCTACCTTTGACATTCTCCCTGGCAACGACGCCAAAATGTTGGTGTCTAAAGATGTCCTAAAAACAACCTTAGTTTAACATTAATTTATCAACCTAGAGATTCATCTTTTATCTCAAGAATATCAGCAAAGTCTATGCAGGTAGCCTAAAATCATGCAGCTAAACCAAATCTGAGTTCATCAACAATCAAGTTCCTCAAATGTTCACCAAAGATTCTAAGAACTAATGGAATTTAAATCTGATTACTAAGATGCTATAAAGTGGAAAGGAACTAATCAATCTATTGAATTCTCTTAACTAAAAAGCAGTAATTGAATCTAAGTGAGGACTTGCATAATTAACTATCAATTATGAATTCTGATTAATGGAAAGGAAATAATGAATTACTCTATCTACATAAAGAAACAACAATTTTAATCTAGTAGGAAGGGACAACTAATGTAACTTTTACCGAAAGGAACAACTATTGTAACTTTAACCAAAAGGAACAACAATCATAAATCTAAGGAAAAGGAACAATGTAGATGAAAATGTGAGGAATTGTCAAGCAACAACTTCAGAAATGGAAATCGTAACAGCAATCATTAATACTTGAGGGAAATGTCTATCTTCTATACGCAAACAATCATAAAATCATTAACACACTTATGCATTTATCCTTGGCTATTGTAAAAGAGATCTGAATAACAAAATAGAAATCAAACTTTGAACTAATACAATTATAGAACAAGATAGTAGCTCCTTCAGACTGGGCCCTAGGTCTTCAAAAGTATTGCTACGAGAAACTCAAAACACAGAAATGGTAGAAACACTCAAAACTTTCATTGATTCCATAGCTAGTGAAACATTTACAAAAACTTCTTGCATAGAGCAATTCTGAATCTAAATACTTGAATGCATTTTTTCTCTCCTTTTTCATGGATCTATTACCCTCTTATATATTACAATAATCTGGGTAAATCAAGCTATCCTAAGGATCAAAATATCCTTAGGATTTCTTTACTATTATAAAGTTACAATATAAAAAATGCATTATCTTCAAAACTTCTTTCCGCCTAAAAAGTCTTCAACCTCCAATAGCTTGTGCATAGCCAAGATCTCTTTCATTATCTTTGATAGTTATTTATCCAATTCTGCGACAAAATCAAACCATTCCAATCATAATTTAGAATCTATTTAATAAAACTTCAATAACAACCCTAAGAGACATATTAATCATGTTCTTTCCTATTTATCCCTAACTATATGAAGAATCAATCAAAATGATATCATGACATGTGGGAAAAAGGAAGATATTTATACCTTTTTCGTAACCCAACAGGAAGCTGGAGCATTGGACTACAATCGGTGGATCAACTTTGAACTTTTGGGATCTTGTAGCCATTCCTAGAAAATGGCTTAGAGCGAATCTGGTACAATGAATGAAAGAGAAAAAAGGGATCCTTCATCTTCATATTTTCAAGATAGTGCATCAAAAACCACATTGTCTTTTCCTTTATTGTAAATGATCTCATAATCGTATCCAAAGAGTTTAGTCACCCATTTTTGTTTTTCTAGGGAGGAAATGTGTTGTTCCAGAAAATACTTGAGGCTTTGATGGTCTCTCTTAATTTGGAAATGTTGCCCCAATAGATAAGGGCACGATAGATCAACAACATGTATAATAGCCAACATTTCCTTTTCATAGATGGATTTGCCTAGATTTCTTTTAGATAGTTGCTTTCTGGTAAAATCCAAAGGTCAACCCTCTTGCATAAGGACAACACAAATTCCTTTCCCTGAGGCATCACATTCCAACACAAAGGCCTTTGTGAAATTGGGAAGGGTGAGGACTAGAGTTGTGCACATGGCCATCTTCAAGGTTTAAAAAGCTTGAGCAGTGGCTGGAGTCCAAGTGAAAGAGTTCTTTTTGAGGAGAGTAGTGAGAGGTGTTGCAATCTTCCAATAATTCTTAAAAAACTTGTGATAATACCCTGTTAAGCCCAGAAAGCCACGCAAGCTCTTAAGATTCTTTGGGTGAGGCCAGTCTTGCATAACTTCAATCTTTTTAGGATCCACCCTAACGCCATCTTTGCCAACCAGATGACCCAAGTATTCTACTTCTGAGGCGCCAAAAGCACATTTAGACTGTTTCAGGAAAAGTTGGTGCTGAGAAAGTAGATGGAGAACTCGATCCACATGAGAAATATGGTATGTCCAGGTTTTTCTATAGATGAGGATATCATCAAAGAAAACTAAGACAAAATGGCAGAGAAAAGGATGGAAGACATGATTCATGAGTCTTTGGAAGGTGGAGGGGGAATTACATAAGCCAAAGGGCATGACCAAAAACTCATAGTGGCCCTCATGAGTTCTAAAGGTAGTCTTGCGAATGTTTTCCTCTTTCATATGTATCTGGTGGTAGCCCGAATGAAGATCAAGTTTAGTGAAGAATTGGGTGTCACTCAATTAATCTAGGAGGTCATCAATGAGAGGAATGGGGAATTTGTCTTTGATGGTAAGTTTGTTGAGGGCACAGAAGTCAAGACACATTTTCCAAGAAACTTCTTTCTTCAGGACCATGACCACAGGAGAAGAGTAGGGGCTCGTATTAGGGCGGATAACGCCTACATTAAGGAGTTCCTAGACCATTTTCTCAATTTCATTTTTTTGGGAAAAGGGTTGATGATACAGACGGATATTGGGAGGAAGGATTCCAGGTACCAGGGGAATGGAATGATCATGAACACCACGGGAAGGAGGGAGTCCTTGGGGAGTGGAAAAGACCAATTGATGTTTAGAAAGGATGTCTTGGAGGTCTTGCGAGACCAAGGGTGTCTTTATTGCTTGTATGGCATGGAGTTGGGCGACAACACCAGAATGACCTTTTTTTAGCAGCTTTTCCATGCGATGGGAACTAATGATCTCCGGTGAACTAGCGGTGATGCCTTGGAACTTATATTGGTGGCCCTCCTGGTCGAATTGCATGGTTAAGTCTTTAAAATCCATGAGAATGGGACCCAAAGTCCTTAGCCATTCTGCACCCAACACAATGTCACAACCTCCCATGTCGATAGAAAACATATGGGATTTCAGGTGGTAGTCACCAATTTGGAGACACACATTTTTACAATGCTCTCCACATTTCATGGAACCACCATTGGCAATAGTTATTTGGAAATTATTGATGGCATGGATGTAGTAATGAGTTTCTTGGGCGATGAATAAAATTATGGGTGCTGCCACTATCAACCAGAATGACGACCTTCCAATTCTTGATGTAACCAATTAGCTTGAGGGTTTAGGGAGAAGAGAAGTCAGTGAGAGCATTGAGGGAAATGACTAGTTCTACTTCGGGAAGGTCTAAGGGAGGGGTTATGTTAGTGGATTCAGGTGACTCGGACACAAAGGGAGTTTCTACATCCTCTTCTGAGATATCCTTGGAGATGGCCATAAAAATATTTTGTTCTTTACACTTGTGGCCCGGGAAATATTTGTCATCACAGTTATAACAAAGGTCTTTGAGTTGGCGTTCATCCATTTCAACCCGGGTCAATTTTTGGATCTTTAGTGGAGCAGAGGGAGTAGTGGGATTTACTGGTTTAGGGCGAGGGATAAAGGAGGGTTTTCGGTTTTGAGAAGATACAACATGTTTTGATTCTTTAGCTCTTTTAGTAGCCTCCACCCAACTCTGAGGCCGATCCATGAGGACATGGACCCAAATCTCATCCTTGAGGCCACTGATAAAACACACTCGAAAAAAAGCATCAGACATGCCCTCTGTCTGAAAAGCCAAGCGCTCAAAGGCATCTACAAAGTCTTCCATTGTTCTTGATTGTTTCAACTTTGTCAAACGACCCAAATGGTTGGTGTCAATGTCAAAGCATTCATAAAGCTCTAGCACAAAGTGTGTCCAAGCAATATACCCTTGACGAGAATTTTTTCTCCATTGCCACCATTGCCAATGTTCTTGATCTAGATGGAGAACACCATACCAGAGTTTGGCCAAATCATCAGTAATGTCGTATAAAGAAAAATAATGTTCCATTTGAGTTACCAAACCAATGGGGTCTGAGCCATCAAATTTGGTCACATCCACCCACAGAAGGCGTAGGTCACGTTGAAAGTGATGGTGTTGAAAGTTATGGGAATGAGAGGAATGTTCACCTTCACTCTTTAGAGGTGCGTCAGAGGAAGGGTCATCTGTAGGGATATGAAGTTTGGTGTAGAGTGATGAAAAGACATATTCAAGCTGGGTGGTTAGTTCTTGTTTGATTTCCTCCATTAAGGATTGCATGGTTGTATTGATGGCGACAACATTGGCACTGAGGTGTTTCACTTCTTGTTGGGTCTCGGGGAGACTAGATTGCAAGGTATTGAAGTAGGTTCCAAGTCTTGGCTACGAGTATGGGCCATGAGGACGAGGGAACTGAAAAGGGGCAGGTGGAGTAAAAAAAATTTCCAAAAAATTATATGTATGAATGTGATAAGGGAGAAGAGATGAAGCCAATGGGATAGGTCTCAAATAATGGTGAAAAAATTTCCAGACATTTTTTTTTTTTTAGATTTTTTATACACCTACGGAGTTATACTCCGATCTGAAGAATACTACAGTGATGAGATGCCCAAATGCTTAACCATGAAGAAATGTGTAGTGATTTGGCAACCCAAACACAGTCGCGCGACAATAGATCTGGTCTATTTAAATTTGTTTATGTTTCTGTCCCCAAGGGTTAGGTATTCAAGGGTTCTATAGACAAGGGTTTTCCCTGTGCTATAGCTCTCTGATATACGTGCGGGGTCCAACTGTAGTACTCGACCCAATATCTCAGGGCACTAACTAAGGAGGATATACCGTACCCTTAGTCGTACTACCCGACTACCCAGGTACTAGAGAGTATCTTCTGGAGTGTTTTTCTCAGTGACACTATAGCAGTCAGGTGGCAAATCGATTTATCTAAAGAGGGCTTCAGAAAATCTAGGTCGATCCGTACACAGGATCTGTCTGATGCAATGCCACTCAAAGGGATACCAATAGGGGTTGCAAGGGTGGCCAACAGATGTGCGCTTAAGAACCACTTGTATTTTCTACATGTATGAATCCCTCAACCATGGGTTTATGCATGTACCGACAGATCTATGTGGCTTAAAGACGTCGGATTACGTCTCTACCCTGAAAAAAAATTTACCCACAATTTCTGCCAAGGAAAGTGCTCTGATACCACTTATAATATAATGGATATAAAAAGTATGTAGAACATAAATAAAATGCTATAAATGGAAGAATAATAGTAACATAACCAACATCATATCCACAATAACACATAAATGATATAAGAACAACAACAAAAATAACACTTTGATTCTGAGAGAAATGTTCACGGGCCTCTTCGAGGGGGCAACCTCCAGTCGAGAAGCACTCTATTACAATAATCTCCAAGCTAGGGTTTGTTGAGATTTGGATACCTTGGAAAGTGGTCCCCATGTGCTTATGAGTCTCTAAGCACAAAGGGGGAAGACTTTTACCCTCATACTTTACTTTATGATTCTAATTTCACTTTGACTTAGGAGTTTTAAGTCAAAA
>ML778987.1:1338732-1363292 GCA_009831015.1 Picea engelmannii
CAACCATAACACATCAGCAAACAAACTTTCAGATGGTTGTTATAAAACAGCAATAAAACATTTTATGACAGCAGAAACTTAGTGACTTAGCTTGGTCAAAGACAGACCAAGAAGTCTTGCTGATAGGACCTGGATTTTCTACAGGGTTCTCATACCCTCGACTCCTATTTTTACTAAAAAGAAGCATCTAGAGGAAGATCCTTCTAGAAGTGAAATCTTCTATTAGGTCTTCTTACATCCGCCTTATTCTATTTTATTGAAAGGCCTTATTAATATTGACCTTTATTACATCCGAATATATTGTTCTACCTATGTGCGGGTTAGGACCCTAACAATATGTATGTGAATTATTGTTGGAATTATAAGTCTGTGTTAATTATTTGATCAGGTTTTATAATTCATTTTCAATTGATTTAATTAAATATTTGTTCTGAAGATCTATATCTTTAGAACATTTTTTATTTTAGCTAGATTCATATTCTATTCATAATTGGGCCCACTATTAGATTTTTATTTTTTATTTTTATTCTAGTTTAGTTAATCTCTTTTACTTTCATTATACATACTTTTCAAAAGAAAACAAATCCTCTTTCATAGAGGTAATTTTTATGTCAATTAGAATTAATTTATGTGTTGTATATAGTTTAAGATCTGTATATATTGATATGTTAGCTTTAATTGATGAAAATGTGTATATATTTTGAATTTAATAGATTAGATAGTTTTAGGTAACTGGACCTAAACCAGTCGGAATTGCCATTTACAATGGATAAATATCTAATTGGGATCTTGATCGGGTGATTTCCCACGTGTTCAATATGGTCATATTTGACCATCAAAATTTTTGGTGCTAAAATGAGCGCCATCTGATAATGAATGGCCAAAGAAATTAACATAACCAAAGACCATTCAAGTATATCAATTTCACCCACAATAGCTTTTGTTATGGCACCATCTAAATCCCCAATTCGTAGAACTGTAAGTGATATTTCTTCCAGTTTTCTTAGTTCTCCAGAGTTTCGACAAATAAAGCAACAAATATAACAGCTTAGAAATCAAGGAGAAACTTATCAAGGATCTTCTAATTCTCGAGGAGAAACTTATCAAGGATCTTCTATGACAACCAAAAAAACAAATGTTAATGATGAAAGGAAGGATAAAAATGTTTTTGAAATGGAAGATTTACAAAAGGTCTTTAAAACATTAGCAAATGAGATAGTTGATCTTAAAGGAAAACTAGTTGAAGTTTCGAATAAACCTTTCAGACAATTTTTCAAAAGGAATCCACAAATTCCACCTGGTGGACAAACTCCAGAAGGAATTAATGTTGATGAGGAAGAAGGAGAGGACAGTCAAGAAGTTAAAGATACTAATTCATTTTGGGATATTAATGGAATTTTTTATGAAGATGATACATAAGAATCTCTTGTTGCTCAGAACTGAAGTAGAAGTACATCTTAAAATTCTAAAACTGATACACCGTCGAATACAAAACCTGTAGAAAACAAGTCAATATAAACAATTATGGTTATTCCCGAAAAAAATTGATTATGATATTATAGAAGACATGAAAAGGACCAGAGAAAACATTTCCCTTTACGAATTAAGAAAACTAAAATCTCAGAAAAATAGTTTATTAAAGAATTTAAGAGTCTCTGAGAAAACAAGTTCACCATCTACTGTAGTAGAAAATAAAGAGAAAGTTTCAACAACTCAAACTTTATCTTCTGAATTAGATATTGGTGCAATTCTTATAGGTGATAGATCAAGGTCACATACTCCTCCGTTTCTTCTCACTTTAAAAATTTTTAATAAAATTGTTCATAATTGTTTGGCTGATTCAGATGGATCTTCGAATATAATGCCTTATTTTGTTTTTCTTCAAATTAATGAAAAACCACATAAATCAGCTATTCAAATTATTCAATTAGATAGAACAAGGGTAAAACTTTTGGGAGAATTGAAAGATGTATTAATCATATTATCATCCAATTCTAATGTTTTTCAAATAATAGATATCAATGTTGTTGATATTCCAGATGCTTATGGATTAGTTTTAAGTCGAGATTGGTCTGAAAAAATTCATGGATATTTCTCAACCGACTGGTCTCATCTTTGGCTTCCATATAATGGTAAACCTAATCAGATCTGTGTTAACAGAGAAAAACATATGAAACATAATGTGACAGTTTTAGATGGAGAAAATGAACATGTAGTTTTTTCTAATAGCATTGTTGGTAATTATTCTATTGATTCTTATTTTCGTAATTTTAATGTGCAACTTTCACCTTTCAAACCTACAAATCAAAGTTCAAAATTGAAAATTTCTCTCAAACGAATTTTTCTCGTATTAATTTTGTAGATAATTTTGTAAATTATCCATTTTGGAAACTTTATTTTGATGGATCTAAATCTAATGATGGTGTTGCTGCAGGTTGCATTTTAATCAGTCCTGATAGTGTAAAAACTATGTTGACATACATATTAGAATTCCAGTGTACTAATAATACTGCATAGTATGATTTATTAATTCACAGTCTAAATAAAGCAATCAACATTAATGTGTAGAACATCTTGGTTTTTGGTGATTCGTAAATCATTGTTAAACAAGTAAAAAGTCAAATTCATTGTATTTATAGTCATTTGAAACATTATAAAAAATTAGTTGAAGCTCTCAGTATCAAATTTTCTACATTTAATATTTTTTTTATATCTAGAATGCAAAATGCTAGTGCAAATCTATTGGAAAATGTAGCTTCTAGGCTTATTCCCATGAAGATTTTTCTCCAGATAGGTTTTTTGTTGAGTTAATTTTTGGACCTTTTGTTCCCGATAACATAACAAATTGGTGATTCTTTAATGGAAATGATAATATAATTAATTTTATTTCTTCAAAAGGAACATATGCAGGTGATATCATTGACGAAGAATCACATGATCTTGAGTTGAACAAATCTTCTCTGGAAGATAAAATTAAATCTAAAAAACATTGTTCCTAAATCCGTTTTTAAGTTAGAATATCTTTATGATTTAAAGGACATATTTAAAATATCCACAAATTGTAAAAGACATAGTTCTATTGTGATTATAGAACTTATAAATCTAAGAACAGATCTAATTACTCAAAATGTCAATCTTGGATTAGGTTTTTCTCCTTTTGAGAGAACATGTTTCATAAATATTCTTAAGCAATATAAGGATGATTTTGCATGGTAATATGATGACCTGGAAACATTTGACACATCCACAATTCAACACACCATTCCTATGCTTTTACAAGAAAATCCAGTTCAACAAAAGTTAAGGAAAATGCATCCTAACCTTGAAATCCAGATTAAAAATGAACTTAGCAAATTGCTTAAAGAAAATATCATTTTTCTAGTAAGCCATTCCAAGTGTGTATAGAATCTCATGTCTATAAGGAAAAATACCCATTGGTCATCTCGAAATTCTCTAACGCTTCCTTTACCAGACTCTATATCACTCTTACCTTATCAAGGTTACACACAACGTAATTATTAGAATTTTATATTTGACAACCAATCACAGGTTATCATAAGTCTATTTGCATGTCATATACATGCTCAACCATTTCCATATGCATTATATCATATATTGTTCACCAAGAATTTTACCCATTCCCTCAATGCATATGTATTCCAATTTTCTTCCTTTTGCATTCACGTGCATAGACATGTCTTCAAGTTAATAGAAATATACGTAGTCTTAACACATCCATGATCTTTAAACTTGCTCATATTTCTATATCACTTTGCCTCTATTATGAGGACTATCAACATTCCAAGGGACTCCTCTTTCTTTTTCTTAAATAGGCTATCCCAGCTACATGTTCCAATCATTATAGGTCAAGTAATTGACCTTAAAATTTTCCATCAGTTCTCTGATCATGAGGAATTACACATACATGATTTAGTATTGTATTTAAGTATAAATTGTTACTACTAAGGATTGTATCAATCCATGATGAAAAAGTAGAGTTCTTTTGTTGAAAGAAATCCAAGACAAGATTCCAATTTGCAATCCTTCTTCTAAAGGAGCTTATGCAGATGATAAACACACTTTTAACGCAGATAATCTCTTTTTTTTTTAAACAGACTCGTCTTGGAATTTTTATACAAGTTTTGTGACTAATCTTTATCCCATCCAGGCCTAGTGTTTGAACTCTACTATGATACCACTCTGTAAGACACCGAAACCCCTAAACCTTACTTAGGTTAATGGGGTGTTAAAATTTCATATTTTCCTAGTCAATTTGTTTCTCTAAGTAAGCCTCATAGATGGACTCTTCTCATCGAGATATTTCCAACGGCTGTAAGCATGCCCAATTTTGATCTTAGAAGCAAAATTCACAACCTCTCAAAATTTACAAATCGTCATTGGCCAACAACCACCTCCTTTTCACATGGAATCCACGAGGTTCCTTGTCATTCATGCCATCCAATGTTGCACTGGCATGGAACTAATGTGGAATTTTCCACCTGGCTCATCGGGCCTTCCCGATTAATGGCCCCGATCACTTGGGTCATCCTTCGTCTTCGTTAGGGTTTCTTCCCTTAGGAATTCATGCCCCAACCTCGATTGAACTTCTGTGAATATGTTTACTTTTATGGGTTCTCCCTCCATACCCAAAGGCTCTCAATATTTTTCAATCAATGATATCAATCACATCAGCCATTGAAGTTTCTCAACGGTTACTGTTCACCTCCTAGATCGCACGTTAAGTGCACATGTGGGACCCACTATGGATCGATGGATGAAACTCCATCTCACCCATATAACGATAAACAATTTTCATTTAACCTTGAAACCTCATCATCGTTGGCACTCATCCCTATCCATTCCTAGCATCTTCCAACGAATGGTCAATATCTTTCATCCTCCAGATTCAATGGTCGAGGTCATAGTCGATGCCATAAGGAGTTTTAGGCCTCTCGAGACCACTCTTGTATTTTCAACCATTCCCCTAGCGACAAGTGTCACCCCAACACTTGTTCTAGATTCCATACTGTCTCTCCACATCGTCAAGACACCATCACCTCCTTTCCATACTTAAATGGAACCTAAGATAATTTATGGTGGAAATTACTTCCACCCATAACCAATCAACAGTTCTCATTTTCTCTCTTGGACCTACATCATCATCAACACTCTTGGCCAATGCACAACCTTACCAAATTTCTAGGATCCAATGATGACACATCTAGATCTGACGATCCATATTTCATTGTCATTACCTCAAGTGAATAGAAAACCCTTTCTCTTTCTCACAAATTCCCATCATCATCGACACTATGGGCCTTCACTCACTTTACCAATCGTCTACTGTCGACGACGATGCAACCAATATCAACGGTCTGTATCTCATCGTGGCTCCTCCCAACAGATTGATGGTCCACGTTCCATCTCTAGAACCTCATATTCATCATATCACTTCTTCTACCCTTTCTCCATACCTGCGACCACTATCCTTCGATGTACAATGGATATATCTTGGCCTGTAGATCTCACAAATAGGATTTATAGTGAAGGCCTAAGAGACATTTCACCCAAATTAGCTCACTCTTTTCCCATCGTTCAATCAATTGTTTACATGTGTCATCCCCTGGGGCACGTTAATTTCCACACTGGCATTCCTCATCAGCATGATGTCATTTCCCCCTTCTGCCACTTAAATAGGAACTAAGGAAATCTATGGTGGAGATTAACTCTTTCCTCTGTACCAATTGAAGGCTCTTGTTTCATACTTATCCTTTATCATTGTCAACACCTCTCTCATCATTGGGGGTGCTCTTATAACATCACCCACTTTCTCCACCTTCATATACCTCGATGATGATGCATATGGTACCAACGGTCCAAATCTCACTAAGGTCACTCCTGAAAAATCAACAGTCTGGATCCTCTGGTCCGACCTTTTCTAGATAAAAAAATCCCATTCCCTTAGGGATTTCTTTGTCAATGCCAGATCTTAGAAGATCCAACGGTTGAGGAGATCCCTCCAACAGATCTAAGGCTTAAATCCCCCTGCGTATTTGGAACTTCTTCAACTTCACAACTTGAAGTATTATGATGATCTCACCCTTTTTATGTATGAATGAGATCCAGTCTCCACACCGAATTTAATGGTTGTGATTCCTTCAATATTAAAACATGGGATTTCTCTAGATTAACAGTCTGATCATAGAATTATTCATTCAAGGAAATATTCTAAGGTTATCCTGATATTCATGATATTATAAACCTCTCCAAGACTAGCCATGGCATCCTTACTTCTTCAAGGGTAAGGATATTGCATATCTTGCAATATTTCCACTTAGGAACACAAGGTTCTCTCAAAATACAGGATTCATTTTCCCCTGCAGGGTTTTTCAAACACTGAGGAATTCATTCAATCTTCTAGATGAATATTTTTCCATTAACAATTGCATCCATTCATGAGTGGAGACAAAAGAAACAATCATTCATACAATTCCATCATTACTCAAGTACACATACTTGCATTATTACAAGAATCCATTCGAATTATACATGCATATCTGTCCATGATCTCATTTACAAGAAATAACCATTCAGTCCATAAACAAGCTTACACATTTATGGAATAAATTACAGGAATCCAACCATACTTTTCAATCCAATTACATAGGGTATACAAATACTTATATGTTCACAAGTGTAGCTATCTAACTAAGTGTGGGTGTACGCCTTTCCACCAAACCATAGGCTTTGCCTAGTAACTTTGGCTATAGGTCACCCCCATGCTAGGACATGATACCACCAGGGTATCCCCTCACAATTGACTAAACCATTTAAGGAATGGACCAAAGAAGTTACTCTACTCCACTCCACCAACAACATCATAAGTTCCCTTTTATTTCCCACTAAGCTCAAGGCCTCCACGGGATTTATCATATGCCTTCTTATTTGGATTTCCTTTGAACAAGAGAGTCCCTTCATAGGTACATTGTCCCTCGACACCCTCTCCTTCTCGTGTCTATTTCTTTCTATCAAGCATCAAGATTGCGACCCGTTTTTTCTCTAGTCGAGACATCAAGTCTTCTCTAATCCAACGTGACCATTCATGTCCTGGGAATACTTACATGTATTTTCTTTTGTTCATATCTATATTTTAGAGCTTCATGTTCTCTTCTCACAAACCTATTCTTCTACAACACAAGTCTTTCCTCTCATGCAAGCATGACCTCCTGGTCAAGACCATCTTAGACCATTTTTTGAAATACATTTGCACATGGTGCCTCCACGATGTCTGCTTCTAGTTCTCTTGTAGTGATTCTCTTCTCTTTCAGTATTTCTCTCAGACCCTTGAAACTCATAGTTTTTCTCCCCCTTTGTTTCTGCATGCCTATGAGACTATAAATCTACTCTTGAATTTTCTCCTCCTTTTCTTTCACACACTCATGCATTCCTTGTTGCATGCCATACCCATGGGAAAGTTATAGACCCATATTTTGTTAGAAGGAACTCAGAACAACCAGGAAAACACGATGATGGTACTCTCTGGTAACTTTGGCTAACAACTTTGCTATCCTGACCAAATATCCCATACCTGGATTCATTTGGGGTGGTTGTTTGTCCAACTACCAACCCCCTCCTCATTAACTATTTTTCTTCAGCTGCAAACTAGAGGAATATGGTTATTTCCTCCATGTTATTCATCAAGGTGGCTTTGAGTTCTTTTACAAAAAATACCCTTTTCTACCTCCTCACTAATCCCTCTTGTAGTATCATGTCCAATACATTCAATGATTCACCCCAAGAATAAGTTGTTGGTGTTTACAATTAAACAATAATACATTTACATTGTTTACATGCCATGGCATGGAAATAATTAAACATGATTAAGTACATACTAGGGGAAATAGGGGTATTACATGATGTCACACCATCGCCATGGGAACTTTCTAAATATCGCCTATGTTTTTTTGGAATCCATGAAGTTAATGGCTAGCTTTGTGCATCATTCCAAACATCCATAAGCATGTGTCTTGAATCATGGGTTGATCAAAATCCTAGTCATCCATGCATTGGAATAGAAAAATGGAACATGGATCCAATTCATTGTCCTTGATAAAACTTGGGGTTCAATGGAGGAAGAAATAAACATTACAAAGAAACTGGTAGAGGATGAAGAACTAGAGATGGAAGGAGATAATTCAAAACTAGAACCTATTAATATAAATAAAGAGTCAAGAGACAAGGAGTCTGGAAATGGGAGTGATACGGAAATAGAAAATATCCATGTTGATACGACCAACAAAAAGGTAGTACAAGAGTATGCAAGAGGAGATACAGAAAAATAATAGGTAGGAGGAGATATAGAGAAATAAGAGGCAAGAGGAGATATAAAGAAATAAGAGGCAGGAGGAGATACAAAGAAGGAAGAGACAGGAGGAGACACAAGGAAGGAATATGTAGAAGGGGACACAAAAAAATAAATTAGTACATAGGGTATGGAAATAGACCAAGAAGACCTTAGGGAAGAATAAGAGTTTGAGAAAAAAGAGGCACAGGGTGACCTCCCTGTTATATAGGGAAATTTTCCACTTCCTTCCAATGATGAAGTGGAAATTACAAGTGAAAAATACCCTTGGGAATAATGCAAACCCTCCCTATTTAGGAAGAACCCCCACAACAAATAAGAGTGAAGAAGAGGCCACTACGAGGAGTCATTGATGACTCCTAAGAGGTAGGACCAAGTCCTCTTCATAAACAGTGACAAATCCATCATCTAAACCACAAGACTCTGCTGAAAATCCAACCATTGCAAGGAAAGAAAGGGATAGAGAAAGAATCGACAGCTCTAGACTAGATACAACTAAAACCTTACTTGAGAAAATTAATAATTTAAAGGAGGAAAATTCTAGTCTCAAAGAACAACATGGGGCTCTAAAAGGAAAGTTCCATGATGAAGAAAAACCATGAGACTGGGAGCCCTGGCCTAGATTGCTCAACTTGTGTAAAAAACACTTTCCCCTCCAAAACCAGAGACTAGAATACCAGAGGATAAGGAATCTGGGGTATGGTTATGTTCATCATGTGGTGACCTCCTTAACCAAGCAGGATATGCACATGATGATGTTCTGGCACCAAGATTCATTTCAGTGGGATTTCAAATAGAACCTATTGAGGAGAATGTGGATTATGTTGAGAATACCCAAGGTAATCAAGGTATGGCTAGGGATACTACTACTACACAATAATCATTAGTACCCGACAAAAATACAATTGGGCCTAATCAAATTGTCGAAATAGATGTTGAAAATCCAGGAGGTGAGGGTGTTGAAACTTCAGGAGGAGAGAAACGAAGATGGGATAGAGAAATAGGGGAACCTTCCGATGTTTTCATAGAAGATTCTATCCAAGATAATAATATCACACAAGAACCAGTAGTACTCGGCACAAAGACATCTAAACCTAACCAAGTTGTCGAACTGGATGTTGAAAATCTAGGAGGTGAGGATCTTGAAACTCCAGGAGGTGAGATACAAGATAGTGAAAAAGGGAAAAAGAGATCATCTCCGAATGATACAAAAGAACCTACCCAAGACAATAATTTTACATAAGAACCATCAGTGCCTACAAATGATGAATATGATCATGAGGAAGAAAGAAGCCATATCATTACCCCTAGTATTGATATACTAGTTCTTGAAACTCATAATTGGAAGTAGATAGCCCTATCATTCCAGGTAGGGGAAATACCCATTAAGGAGCACAAAAGGGTCATTCGTGAGATTAGAGAGAAATGGGACATATAATTAGTGTTCTAGAAACATAGGTGGGATGAGATGAAGGAGGAGAAGAAGAAATTTAAATATTTAAAGGACCATCTCCAAGCCCTGCAAGACACAAAGGAAACAATGTGTGACCTAACTCAAGAATTGTTGAATTGTAGGAATCCTTATTCTACTTATCCACTATTTCTTCAGGAACAATATGTCATTTTCCAATTAGTAGCTATGAAAGAAGATATAACCTATAAGTTTGATTCCATTGTTTCATTTTTGAAGACCTTTTTTTACAATAGTCTTGCATGTTATCATCTGATATGTGAATTATACATGCATGAATTTATTTTGTTTGGAGAATGAAAATTTAATCTATGGCCATATGTTGGGGATATTCAGTTGATATATTTTACTTCATTTGTTAGTAATCAAGAAAGGTGGAAGGGAACCCATGAAATCATGAAAACAACTCAGATATAGAAAACATTATGGGTGAGAGAAGAACCTACCCCTGCTATTGACATATATAGGGATTACAATAAGTTTCTTAGTTCAGAAGAATGGTTCACTACTATGAATAATTTTTTATTGTTTATCTTGGATCTATTCCCTAGGGTATTCGACTTATATGGGAAGCATCTAGTGATGAGATAAAAATAAGGGATCCCTATGGTTATCCAAATTTTACCCATGCTCTTTCAAGAATAAACTCAGGAACTGTGGATCTAGGTTGCTCGGTGTTGGATATAGATTCCCCTTAATATGGATCCCTATAAGGAAGTATCAACATATGTACCCGATAATGGAGGATGAGGACTAGTGGATAGATTTGATGATAACCAATGGATACAGGTTTGATCAAGAGGACATTAATGGAGCACATAGTCTTACTAATATTCACATGTAGTATTCCTACTTATATTGAGATTGATCAGTGGGTTGCATGAGGAAATGTAGTTGCTTTAGTTGGGGGGAGATGTTGGGTTCAGTAATTGACACCTTTTTTTCACCCTTCTATTATTACTTCACCCTCTTTTATTATATCATCCATGTCTTGTTCTTAACCATTATTGTCCAACATCTTGTCTTTTTTTTCCAAGTATAATAAGTTCATATGATGCATCAATTAATTAATTTTTTCTTGCATTTGGGAAGGATAATGTTTGTATTTGGTATTTACTAGCAAAGAATTGAGAAATTCCTATAAGATGATCGACTACTCCAAGTGTTGTTACTCCTGAAGTGTTGTTACTTTATAATTTTTGTTACTCCTGAAGTGTTGTTACTCCAAAAGTGTTGTTACTTTCAAAGTGGTGTTAGTCTTGAAATGTTGTTACTCCTGAAGTGTTGTTACTTCCAAAGTGTTGTTACTCCTGAAGTGTTGTTACTCCTGAAGTGTTGTTACTCCAGAAGTATTATTACTCTCGAAGTGTTGTTACTCCTTAAGTGTCATTACTCCTGAAGTGTTGTTACTCCCGAAGTTTCGTTTCTCCCGAATTCTTATTACTCTGAAAGTGTTGTTGCTTAAGGTGTTGTTACTCCCATCAAACCAACGATGTTATCTAAATATTATTTGTGTTGATGATGATCTGGTCGTTGATCCATGGGATTCCCTCATGGAAATGACTTGTCTTCCTGATAATGTGGTTATTTTCCAAATTCACGATTATTGTATTTGTCATGAACCTTTTTTGTCGGACTGAATTACAGGAGAGTTCATTCGACAATATCTGTAATCAATCATATTTTGTTACAATCGATTTTAAAATATACTAAATACCTTATGTTTAAGATTGTAATGAACATCCCGAGAATAAAAAGGTTCTCAAGGCTATTCATAATTTTCAAATTCCTAAGATTAGTTAAGGGGGAGATTTAAAAATGATACACTTCTGCTCCCAAGCTAGTCTAGTTTTTCAATAGTTAATCTGGTCGATGAGAAACATCATCTGCACCTGTAACTTCTGATTTTTTATTAAGAAAGATTTATCAAGTTCACATTTCAGTATATGTTTAATTAAGTTGTAGACTCTATGCTTTTCCCAGCCCCTACTAAGGAAGAAGGGTTATCCACTTTAGCAAGGTTGTTGTTATTGTATCCATAGGTAGAAGTATTTTATTTATATTGTGAGTGTTATTGCTTCTCTTTATGTTATTTACAATTAATTACAAGTGTTCTTATGCATATTCAGATTGTTGTTACCCAGCTATAGCTCGACTCTGATTTAGTTTATTGATTTTTGTTGTTACATGGTTGTTGAATTGATCTGCTTGATCTCTATGTATTGATGAGTTAATGAAACTTATCTAGATTTGGGATATTGATGTTAGCCATGTCATAGGAGGTTCTTTGTTATGAATCATTAGTTGGTTTCAAGCTTGATCTATTTCAACAGGGTGTGTTTCCTTTCACATTGAATGAATTTCTTTTCTTTGTGAGGAATGAATGTAATTCATTTCCAACAAGAGTGTGGTCTATTTATTTCCCAAACAAGTGTGTGGTTTACTTCCTTTCCAAGAGAGTGTTTCACTTCCAACATGATTTTTTCAGAGTGCCTTCCATTTATGAAAGTGTGTATTTCTTTCATTTATGAAGAGTGATGTTTGATTATCTATGCATGTGTGATTCCATTTCAACATGGTGTTTAGTTTCAACAGTGTGATTTTATCCCCAACAAGTGTGCAGAGTGTCCCTTTTTAGTAAGAGTGTTTCACTTAAACAACTGTGATTTACAATTCAACAAGGGTGTTCTTATTTTCAATAGTGTGGAACTTAGTCTGTAGTGTATGTTTAATCCTTCAAGATAATTCTAGTTAGAGAATTGTTTCCTGCATATATTTTTCACAATAACCTCGAAAAAAAAGGACGTACCCCATATTGACAATTAATGTATTGGATGTTTTAATTTGACACTTGAATACCACCGACACCTCTTATGGAATAAGCAATTGGAAATTGATTAGAGACCCTAAAGAATTATATCCTCGTAATGACTAGATCTAAAGGCATATTTTTATTAATGGAAAATAGATATCTCTTCAATCAATCAAGCATCAGTTCATATATTTCCATAATTGTCCTTTTCTACATGTTATCCTATATATTTATAGATATGCAGATTTTTTCATACAAAAGATGGTTGAGTAAGTGATTCCTAAGATTTGTTATAATCTAGATGCAACTACCTATGATATGATAGATATAGGTATTCTAGAATCATCTAGATCAACTCATAATTTCCCATGAATTTTGACATGTGGGCATGTTGATTTGACTACACAATATCTATAACTCGGTTTGCTAGAAAATCCTTGTGACACCTGGAACATATTCAAGTTAATACACAAAATATAGAATATATTTTAACTGTTGGAACTCATATATGCATAAATCTATAATTCATGTTGTTAGGATGACCTCATGACACACTGCTACATGAAATTCAGAACATCCTTGATTGTTGGAGAGACTACACAAAATTTGGAACATCTTGAACATACTAAATATATATTTTATATCTCTTTGCTAGAGGTTTTGTTGACAACTAAAATATCTTGGAGAACTTGAAGCATACATCATTACATAGGTTATCAATAAATTTCTCGTTACCAAATATAACCAAACCAAAGAATCATACACCATTTTCTCCTTCTCTCCAAAGACCAATCCCAGAAAATGTTAGACTCACACCGTGAAACCGACTCAAGATTTAATTAATTTCCTTTCTATTTAATTATATTAATTTGATTTACAATGGTTATGCATTAATTTATTCATTTTCTCCAATAGTTATCCAAAACATTTTCTTTTATATCACATCACCAACACTTGTTAAATCATTCTACGACTTTATTTTTCCCTGAAGATGGGTGGAGTGTCCACTCAAAATGTTGGAAGTTTATGAACTTTCACATAGTTTATTTCCAAAAAATTAAAACAACCATGGGGTCTCCACTTAGTGAACCTATGACATAGCACATGCGTTCATGGGATATTAAAGAATACCCCTAATTTCACTAGAAATTGATAAATAACTCCCAAAATCCTTTTGGTCAACCTCTCACAATACATATTTCTAAATTAAAAGAACCCTACGTTTACTAGATATCCACTATTTTTACTAGACAACCCTTTTTATAACCCCCAATACCTATAGACCCCCTCATACTTCGCATCCCCCCAATACCCACAATATATTGACTCTATTTTCATAATTAAAAAACCCCCTTTATGAATGAATATGATAAGATATTGGTCAAGAAAGTGAAGCCCCCGTAAAAGCAACAAGACACAAAATCCAAAGTATTATCTAGAGACTTTAAGTGAATCTCTTACTAGATTAGGTTTGGACTTGTCCTTCTCCCTTTAACACAATGTTAAAGAAACACACATGTTAAAGAAAATAAAATTTTATTTGATTGTTTGTAACCTCTTTTAACCTTTCCAAGCCGAAGCAATTTTCAACAAATATATTTTACAATAAAATATAATCTAATTTCCAAAACGAATTAACACATTAACCATTGTTTTTCATTACTACCTTTTTCAAAAATGTGAATTTCACCTTTAGTCATACTTTTTAAACATAAAACATAATACTATAAATAAATTTAATAATTGCCCAAGCAATTTTCAACAAATATATTTTACAATAAAATATAATCTAATTTCCAAAACGAATTAACACATTAACCATTGTTTTTCATTACTACCTTTTTCAAAAATGTGAATTTCACCTTTAGTCATACTTTTTAAACATAAAACATAATACTATAAATAAATTTAATAATTAAAAAGTATATGAGCTAATTTTTTCAAATATACTTTAGAACTCTATTAAAACAATATTCAAATTCAACATCCTTCGACGTATCTAAGAGCATTGTTTTTCATTACTACCTTTTTCAAAAATGTGAATTTCACCTTTAGTCATACTTATTAAACATAAAACATAATACTATAAATAAATTTAATAATTAAAAAGTATATGAGCTAATTTTTTTCGAGTCAAATATACTTTAGAACTCTATTAAAACAATATTCAAATTCAACATCCTTCGACATATCTAAGAGAATAATTTCTATTTGTAATAGATTTAAGATTAAAAAAATACTATGCATACCTTTTTTTTGAGTGTTTTTTAAAGTGTTATTTTTTTACATATACATACTTATCATATTTATTGAGTGTTAGGAAAAACATTTTACTTAATGCAGTTATTATTTATTATAAAATTATTTATAAAATTGATATTAATGAAGTATTATTTATATAAAAAGAATTTCAATTATAATGCTTGGAACTCTTTAAAACTTTATAAAGAGAAAAAAGTGTAAATTTTTGTTTAATGAGTGTTTTTTTCTTTTTCTTTCCGATTTCTAAACATTGAATCTTAATAAAATAAATTTTTAGTATTGTTTGATTAATCTGTTGTCATTATACAAAAAAAATATTGTTTTACAGGCTTGTCACATGTTTCGCTAAACTCGTGGAAACTGAAACAGGTTGAAATTGGTTATACTTATGGATAAAAGTAGCAACCGCCATTTGCTCCACCATAGCAAGTGGCAGCTGATAGTGATGATAGTTTTGTCTCGACATGCATTCAAAAACTGAAAATACAAACTAAACAAAAATCTTAAGCAGGAAGACAAGAAAAAAACCCCATTTCTATGCAAGTGAGGTGTAGAGAGCTTAGAAACCTTAAACATTAGGAGGGTTGTTTGAACAATGGAACTTGCCATATGAGAGTCTCCATGGGGAGTGTCATCACTAGGTGTGAGTACAAAGGCTTGTGCGTAGGTCGAGCACCTCTGTTTGACAGGAACATTTGAGAAGGCATAAACAAACATGTCGAGTGTGTTGATAATAAGGGTATATCGGTGGAGTTGCTCCATTATGTAGCTCCTTAACTCAAATATGAGCTCCAAGTGCTTCAGAGTGAAGAGACTAGGTGGAATCTAGCTATATACCATGTCTGGGTTGGGCAATGGGGGCCCAACTGGGCTATCCTTTTGGGGGATTTCCTCCTATACTATGCAAGTGTCACCCTCTATAGATATCGTTGTATCCATTACTATTTTGTTGGTGTTGGGTCTATCTTGGGAATCTCAGACCGTGTAAAGGAGGAATTCTGGTAGAACTTGAATTGGTTCCTCTAGGAATTCCTTCTCCATGTAGGCCATTGGAGGCGTCATTATCGTCTTAATTTGTTGCTTCCGCGCTCTCGAGGAAGCCTTCTCCAATTCGCATAAGTGCCTCTACCTTGCAACATAACAGTACCAAGAGGATCCCCTCTTGGGTTTCCCTCTCTCACGTGGCATGCCGAAGCCTGGAGGCTAGATATATCTAAGAATGAGGCCAAAGAATTCTGAGAGGCCTAGAGTTGTATCGTTGAGCAGAGCAAAGCCTCGACAAAGCAATGAAACCAAGTAAAGAATTCCATGACCAACCTGAAGTAATATCTGAGGGGCTGATAAGACCACACAACCTCCTCTTGTACCTGTTGTCATCCCCTGCCATTACTTAGTGAGGGCGCCATTAAACCTACATGGAGGACGACCATAAACGCCCTCTTGTACCTATTGTACAACAATACTATGCTAGAAAAAATGTGGGACTTACAATTTTACCTTTGTCATGAATTTTTGTTTTGTATGATAATATTATGTGAGAAAAAAAAAATGAGACTTCAATTTTGAAAAATATTTTTTTATTTTTAAATCATTCCTCACACATTGATTAGTATTTAAAATATCTTTAAAATATATTAATTAGTTAGTTTGTTCATCAAATTTTAACCCTTTTAAAAATGAATTTAAGATTCAATTTAATAAATTCACTATTTTTCATAAACTTATATATAAAAAGTGTATTTACAATAATAAAATATTAATCATATAAAAAAAAAATTCAAATCTCATTTGATCATAATACCTATAAAATCTAAAAAAACATTAACATTCAAAACCCTTCAAAACATATATAAACATATATATATATAGTATTGGAAAATTGACTAACTTAATGCATTAACCTCCTTCTATAATTTAATTCATAAAAATTCATTAAAAAAATATTTATCATATTAATTGTACAAAAGATTAGTCACTTAAGATGTGAAGAAGTCATTTAAATTTAATTTTGTGATAAATCAAAATATTTTGTATAAAATTAGATGATATAAAAAGTTTAAGTTTTTATTGTTACATAACTCTGATGGATTCAGAAAAGAAAAAAACTTGTTCATGCCAGAGAGAAATCCATTCAATACAAAATTAATTATGCCTTGTAACGTTCTTTGCAATGTAAGATTCGTTCATCTTAAAAAAAAAAAATGATTTCTTCCCATTAAGACTTCCTCAGTTTGAAAAGACAGACAAGAAGCAATTAGCAATTAGCCAATTAACCACAGCTTGAACAGCGGAACAGATTTTGATTTCCAATACAATGGGGATGGATATCCATAAAGACGGCGTGCTCTCCCTCTGATAAAGCAAAACGGGATCCATAGAGGTGTTAGAGAACTCGTCGCATTAACTGTAACGCGCTTATAATGATCTTGTTAACAGTGCCGGTAGATCGAATTACATTAAACAACCCTAAATGATGAGTAATGAACTGCACCCACTAGGGCTCAGTGCGTTAGCCAATGGCAGTGTGAACCCATTCATTTAGACGCCCGCGATATGAGAAAGCTGGCTGGTTACCCGCGCCTTTTGCGCCGTGTCGATCTATAAAACCTGGGCGCAGCAGCAGCCACGAGGTCCTGGAAAGAAATAAAATGCAGCCCGGCTACTGGGTACTTTACTAACGATACTAGTTTACTTTACAATCGAGAGGCCTAAGGAAAAATACGCCAATATGGTAGGCGAAGGAATCGGTGCCGAGGAAACTGGCAGAGCGCAGACACCGCCCCAGCTCGGGAACGGAAAGCGGAAATGCAAAGGTAAAGGTGGACCAGACAACAACAAATTCCGTTTCAGAGGAGTCCGTCAGCGTAGCTGGGGGAAGTGGGTCGCAGAAATCAGAGAGCCTCGGAAGAGGACTCGCAAATGGCTTGGCACCTTCGCCACTGCTGAAGACGCCGCCCGTGCTTATGACCGGGCGGCCTTGACGTTGTATGGATCCCGAGCTCATCTAAATCTCCACCCACCTTCTGCCCGCCCTCCCGTTTCCTCCCATCCGACCACACTCAGACCCCTTCTTCCACGCCCGCCGGCCCTAAATCCTCGTGCGGACACCTACCACCGTTTTCTGCTCTCCTGTTTCCCTCCCTCTGCAGCCCTTCAGTTCAATGGTGTCCAGGGCGGTGCAGTACTAATGCCTGCAACATCCATGCAGCATTACTCGTTTCTCGATCAACAGACCAGGGATCAAAACCTGCAGCCTGCACCGCCTCAATCAGCATTGAACAGCAAGCAGGCTTTGCATGTTGCGGCAACGATGCAGCCTCAGTTTGTTTCGCAGAATAATAACATGAATGAAGGCCCAGCAAGCGGTGTTATGTCCTTCGAAGGGCTGCGTCTTACTGGTCGAAAAAACAAGGGCACTGCTAAAAATGAGCATGTGATACAACAACCGCCCGCCTATCTCTGCAAAAGCCAGAATACTAATAGCTGCCAGCCCGTTCTTGCATCGAACCCTGTGCTTATGAATCCTTGTGTTGGCAATGAATTTTATAACGAGACCAGTTCTTATGCATTTTCGCCTACAGTTGCTGCAAATCTGTCGTTATCGTTTCCTCCCACGGGTGCAAAAGATGTAGCAGTAAACCAGGCCGCGGCCTCGATGACTGCGAGGGATCAGGTACCACCATCGCCAGCCTTCATGTGGCAGTGCACTCAGGAGGACTATGAACAAGCCATGATGACGGCTAGTCTTGGGGTTATGGATACCAACAATCCCTGCATGTGGGACTATGATGGTCCAGATTCTGATTCCTTTATGTTCGATTCAATATAGAACCGAGCGGGCAATTATTTCTTTGTTTTTTTGGTTTTGGTTATGGTCTCCGTTTTTGTTTATCAGATTTATTAATGCAATAACATTATGAACATGGGGCTGCAATAACATTATGAACATGTTTATGGCTGTTTTCTTACTGATTTGCATAATGCAGTCAAGAACATGTGCAAAGTAATTTCAATACTGTATAACAGTTCGATTCTGTTTTGTGACATTCAAGGTATCTACTCCTATGGAAATAAAATATGAATTTCGTTTTGTTTTTCTTCCTGTCTGAACCCACTGGTTACTTTGCATTAATTTTCCAATATTGAGACTGTAATAAGTACTGGACTTTATAAATCTTCATTGCAGTTGTTCAAGGCATTTTGTACAGTTCATTTTTTAAACCAAAAGAAACGAATAATACGTTTTTGATAGTTAGGAAAGCACTGTTTTAATTATATGGTATATATTTTGTCCCGTTGTTGATAGTAGTACTTGGGATCACTTTTCATATAACCCGACAAACACTTCACCCCATTAGTACTACTGAAAGTCCACGGAAAATATTTGATACAGGTAGTTTCAATGCTTTAGATTGCGATATTGAGTGTTTCTGTTAATGCTCGAATCATATTTCAGAAAGATTTCTATATTTTCAACCCTGATCTTTGAACAAAAACAAGCACTGATCATATTTATTTTGTCCACATTTTGAATGTCGCTGAGTGGTTGATAACAGCGTTTTCATTAGGTTGTCGCATCATAGGCATGCTTATATTTTCTTACTGTGTAGCATATATAGGTACGACTTTCTTTGTGCAGCGGGTGCATGCGCAATACATTAACTTTTTTGGCCAACCCTCGGCCTGAATCTATAATTCTGGCAGCCTTATCAGAGAGACTTGTGATGAAATGCTGACAACTAATTTTGACGGACAGATGAGTGCAAATTTATGTAACCCTGCATAGAAAATCATTGCAGGCTCCATTAATTTGAACTGGATGCATCCATTTTGCCTTACCCTTTATTTTGGCTTCATTTGGGGTTTCAAAAAGCCTAGGGTTTAGGATTCTGATTCAATAAATCAACCTGACCATGATCTTCATTGTTGACAGTATGTTGCAACCAGTATCGATGATTCCATCCATTCATTCTTGTACATTCTAGCAGGACGTCTCTTCAACCTACGGAGGCTTATCTTTGTACCCCTGCACCAAAAACCCGTAGTAGTCACAATTCATTGATTTTTTGTTGGAGTCCCCTATCACAACAAATTGGTCATGCTGTCGGTGTCTCTGTCAGCCACTCTCCTCCTGCCTCACCTCAACTACAGTTTAAAGGAGACAGGCGTGGGAGATCGAGAATAAATTCAGGCGGCCATGTCTCTTCAAAATCTTCCTCTTTTCATGTCCAACAAAATTACATTATTACCCCCCGCACTTTCAGCGTGGGCTTTCATTGTTCTTATCCGAAGTGTTATCTAATCAGCAAGATCACAAGAGAAGCAATTGATGAGTACACTCATTAGACAGAATATATATAAAGCCTGGCCAATGAGTATTATCAGAAAAAAACAGAGTTTCACTAATTGCGTGCTAATTGCCTAATTCAATCCAAAAGATTCGTTGAACCCTGCGGACGATTTGGGCCTTTGTAAAACAAAAACTTGAGAGGGCGGAGGACATGACAATCCTGAAGATCGGCGCAGAAAAACCCAAAAGAAAAAACAAGTTGTACTTTTGATCTGATGCATGTTTGTATGCATGCATAGGCCTCCAAACCATAAAATATGGAACTCCAAGAAATTTTTTATTCTAAACCTCCAGACCATATACAAATTTTGATCATGCTGCCATGAAAATTATCAGCTTTCTTTTCATGTTTCAATTCTAATACTGTGCTATTTTTTCTTCTAAACCTCCAAATCATACAAAAATTTGATCATGCTGCCATGGAAATTATAAGCTTTCTCTTCATGTTTCAATTCTAATACTGTGCTGTTTTTTCTTCTTAACCTCCAAATCATACAAAAAATCGATCATGCTGCCATGAAAATTATAAGCTTTCTTTTCATGTTTCAATTCTAATACTGTGCTGTTTTTTCTTCTAAACCTCCAAATCATACAAAAATTTGATCATGCTGCCATGAAAAGTATAAGCTTTCTTTTCATGTTTCAATTCTAAATACTGTGCTGTTTTTTCTCTCAGAGTGCGCTTCAGTCTTATCAAATAATGGTTTGAGTGAATTGGATTCTTTGTCCCTCGGCTATTTTGGAGGACATATTTACTTACGTCCTAAATCTATTGGATCTGGATTGCCAGTTATTGTCGATATTGATTTGAAATAATATTCTCAAAGTGAAATTTCTAAAAAAGCTCAAAAGTTAGACGAAAACAAATATGGCTTTTGGAAAAGTTGGAAATCAGAAAATCAAATTTATAAGACTCTGGAAAATGGGTTTAAGGCTGTGCGTATATTAATGTATTTGTTAATTGAAATCGGAAGATGTTTATTAATTCTTAATGTATTTGTGAATTGAAATTGAAATTCATGAACTTGAAGGGTTTATCAAGATATTGGTATATTATGAATTAAAATTGAAATTCCAGGAAATTCACGCTCTTTTTAATTAAAATTAAAATTATTTTTTTGCTAAAATATTTATTATTTGAAATTTAAATTTAAAAGTTCCAGAATATAAAATATACGAAAACATAAATTGTGTGTATGTTAATGTATTTCTCATTTGAAATTGAACTTTTATAATTAGAAAAAAAAAAAAACATATACTAAAAACCTAATAATTTTTTCCAATGGTAATTTAGTTCGCAGGCATTTTGTGACAGGCGCATGTGCATTCATTTATGTGCATCACAGTCGAATCGGTCAAAATGAAAAACGTTTCCTCGTGTTCCATAAATGATCAAATATTCCAATTAACCTAATATATTACAATTTGGGAATATCCTAGGGTTTACAATTTTGGCAACGGCGGACTGCGGACATAAATGATCAAATATTCCAATTAACCTAATATATTACAATTTGGGAATAGCATAGGGTTTACAATTTTAGCAATGGCGGACTGCGGACTAGTTTAAGGCAACGGGCGTGTTCCATAAATGATCAAATATTCCAATTAACCTAATATATTACAGTTTGGGAATAGCACAGGGTTTACAATTTTGGCAATGGCGGACTGGTTCAAGATAACGGGCGTTTGAAATCAGTGTATTTTTTGCCTGGATATAAAGTAATGTATACGTATAGAAAGCTTGCTTACAACGTTGATAACATCAATCTGCATTGCATAAAGAAGGAAGCAACCAAAAGGCAGAGACTGCCTCGCATGCTCTCTGCCCCAGAACGATTGAATTTTTATATATTTGAATCCTTCAGTGAATCCAAATTGTGGACGTGAATTTCACCTGTTAGCGGTCAGTGCCACCACACAGACGTCGAAGGGTGGGAGGCCTCTAGCATGTGAGGCATCATCAAACGCCGTACGTATCCTGCCGCCTTCTCATATATCGATTCGAACACTGCACTGGTAGTTCAATTTAATATTGTGATGGCACAGATTCGCACGCACTGCACTCCTGCGCCTCAGGTCTCTGTGGATGGAAGGACTGCCATAAAGACAAAGCATATATATTTGAAAGGCCAAATCGCCACTTAATGAATCCTTAAAATTCTAGGGTCGGCTTATGTGGCCATCATCAATCCCCACACCTGACATTATTGTCTACCAACTAATAAAGGTCGCCCTTTTACTATGCTTAAAATAGACAACATTATATCTAGTAAACTAGGTTAGTTGAGAATTTATCAAATTAGAGTACCAAGGTTGATTTACTTGTTCTTTTGTCCCTCCCCACAGGAAAAAGTAATAATTCTTTTTTATTTTTGAGGAAAGAAAAGTATAAGTCTTATCATTGCCCATGGCCTAAATAGTATTGTTGTGACCTTTAATATTCCTCCATTCAAGCCAATATAATTCTCTCTAAATTAATTATTTGGTTGACCTCTAATTCAAAATGTGATTGTTAAAGGTTTAACCTTTTAAATGCCACATGTTTATTGTTAAATACATTCAAAATTAAAGCCATGTTCTTCATTTCCAAATACATGAAACCAACATAATAAGTTTGAGATGTGACTATTTTTCTTACATTATTTTTTTTTTAAAATATTATAAATATTTTATGTAATGGTAAAATCAAGTCATATGAATTTGTGACCTCTTAAGAAGAAACATATGATCTTATTTCTTAAGAATAAATACATTATCTTAATCATTACGCCGACTTATAATGTATTAAAAAATAATAATAATTTTATAAAGTATATAGAATTTAATTAATTGGTTAAATGAAATAGTAATATTGACTACAAAGATACAATTCCTTCTTGTTAATTGGTTAAATGAAATTGGTTAAATGAAATAGTAATATTGACTACAAAGATACAATTCCTTCAAGAAGTGATAACATATTTAAATGGTTTGAATGGTTTGGTCATTAGTAATACTTGTTATATTCCACCTTTTAATAATATAATGATGTTTAAAAATTCATATTTTTTTCAAGTATCTTTAAGGTATATAGAGTTTAATTAATTGGTTAAGTGGAATAGTGATATTCGCTACAAAGATGCAATTCTTTTCGGAAAGTGATAACATATTTAAATGGTTTGGTAGTTAGTAATAATGGTTATATTTCACTTTTTAATAATATAATAATGTTTAAAACTCATATTTTTTTCCAAATATCTTTATAATTTATAATATTAACATAAAAAAATTCATATTAAAAATTAATTTAAAAAAAATAAAATAGATATAATTAAAATTAATCTAATTAAACATTATTTATTATTACTATTTTTTAGATATTTATTTAATTATGAAATATAATATAATTGTGTTATTTTATATATTTATATAGAATTTAATTAATGAGATAATTTAATTATAAGATAGCGGGGGTCACCTATGATTCCGAGGGAAATAAGTTAATCGATTATTCTTGGGGTCTTGGAAAAACAATAAATAACAAAGCAAAATTCCTAGTAGCTTATATGGGACTCAAGCTCGTTCGACACATACAGGCTCTAATAGTCTTCGGTGATTCCGAAATTGTCATCAAAGAATTGAGAGGGATATCCAATTCGACAAAATCTCTACTCAAAAGCATATCAGCAGCTATAAATTCTCTAGAGAAAAGATTTGTGCGTTTGAGTTTTTTCCACGTTCTCCAAAAAAAAAATACGGAGGCTGACAAAATGGCCAAAGAGGCTAAAAGCCTAGAACAGAGTAACCTCCTCGCCAATCAAATCCATTCCAATGTTTGGCTTCACTAAGCATTTATGTTCCTTAGTCCCCCTCGCACTTGTAGGAATTAACCACGCCACCCCCGCCACCCCCCACTCACCTCTCTGTATTTCCAGATTCACACCTACTTCAGCATCCCACGTCACTCTCCACTCCCCCACCCACACCTTTGGTACTACTCCCCTCCCCCCTTTTGTCTTGTCCTCCCCTCCTCCTGACATGCATGAACACGTGCCCCTTATTTCCTTGACATGCCACGCTCCTTCGCTCCCATACCACACCTCATCACCTTTCACTTCTGAGCACTTAAACTTTGCCTCCAGACGTTTGTCTGTGTACTTCCCCTCGCGACAACCCAGGGCCCGTCTCATTCTTCTCTGACTGCTCGCTTGATGGAAATCATGAGCCCTCTTTATAATGGCCTCTGTAGGCCTTCCTCCAACATTCAATTGCAGCCCCTCTCTTTCGTTATTCAATTTCTCCCTTGCATTTTTGAGCTCCC